>JAMAFY010000011.1:600000-1118191 GCA_023625915.1 Talaromyces sp. PB3603
CTCTGCCAATGGCAATGCTATCACGCAGGTGGATGGCTACGTGTGGCGAGTAGAGAGTATCTGGGCGTTGACGCTAGCCGTTCAATCGGGGAGCCATGTTTTTTTTTCCCCTGAGTCTGTATCATACTATTGAGAAGGAAACAAGGTTTTGTCTGCAGTCACTCGGGCCGAATACGGCTTATCTTCGACCCCTGATGGTGGCCAGGTGTATTCCGTGATGCCCGTAACAGTTCTCAAAACCCACTCCAACGACTTCATCGAGGGGCGCATTCCCTTGGCATCCGTTATGAACTCTGCAGGACCACTGCCACTTCAAGCCCTATCAGTCGGATTGAGAGGGTGTGAAAGCAGAGACCGCGGAGGGGGACCGAGGAGGGTTTAATAGTGTGCCTGAATTCTCCAAGCCCCTTTGAACCGACAATCCTCAGTATTTTCCATCCAAACTACGGCCTACCCACTTAGTCGGCAATATGTACGTAGTTGCCCAAGAAGGAATTGAAACAGCCCACGTTTCGGCGTAAATAGTCCAAAAGCTTCCAGGATATCTCAAAGGCTACACAGACCGTCTCCTAATCCTACCCAACATCCTTGCTCGCAAGACAATGACTTCAAAGCCAATCACTGTGATGAAATCAAGTTTGGGGAATTTTTCAATGAATTTGCCGGAAAGAAGAGAAGAGAAGAAAAGATAGATGGAATTCGCCTGCCTGAAGTTCAATTACGCCTTCGCGCCGCCCCTTCCCAAACCCCGCCAGTCACAATAAGAACCCTTTTCGAGCAAGACTCGTCATCATAAAGTAGATAAGACAGAAGAAGAAAGAGCAAACGCCGATACGACACACACATACATAGTCCAATACACCTTCATTAGCGAATATCGATGAGGCAAAAAAGGGAATAAAAGGTAAAATATAAGTATCATTCCGAGGAAGCGAAAGAAAGATACAAGCAATCAAATGAAAGAAACAAATCTAGGGTATCATGTCGTTGGCGGGACTTTGCTGTCATCCTGCATTCCAATAGAAGAAACATAAGGAGGAGATATAGGGGGTTTGCTGGGGACATCCTTCATCGTAATATCCGGGTCGGACGGTGAGGCTTCGTTCTTGATAGTCTCTGCTGCCTGCGACGGTTGCGACTGGAACTGCACTTGAGACTCGCCATCTGTTGACAATGGTGGGGTGGTGGTCGATTGAGGTTGCGAAGTCGGTATGCTTGGTGGTGCTAGAGCCGGTGCGGTGGCTTGAGACTGAGACTTTTCAGTTGTAGGCGTGGCCAACGTTCCTCTACGACCCATATAATCACCGAGACTCATCTTCTTCTTGACCGGGCTGGGCGCTGTGATGCTGCCACCGGGTGTGTGGGCTGGCTGTGATACAGTATCCAACGGCGATTGGAGCGATCCAGGAGTTGCCGAACCGGGTGTCGAAGGCACTGCGAAGTGATTAGGCGGTAGTTGTACATGAAGGCTGCTCATTCGGTTGTTCAGAGGCGACATGCCGGGAACAAGCGTGTTGTGGGCTGCTGTCGATGGCAAAGGTGGCTTGGGCATGATCTCAGTGGATGCAGACTTGATAGAGGCGGTATCACTTGGACCATCATTCATATCTACATCTTCACTATGCGAGGAAGACGGCCGTATGCCAGGACCCTCCAACTGTGAATGGTCCACAGAAGATGGAGATTGAGCGACTTCCGCGACTGTCATACCCGTAGAGAGTTGTTGCCGCTTAGCCGGCCATTGAGTCTTTGCACTGTCTTCGAGGCAACGTTTCAAGAGTCGCCGACCCAGAGGAGAGAAGTTGATCTGAGGAGGACGGGTCTGTTGCGCTTCGTCGACGTAGGCAGCACGTGAGAGAGGTGAGCGTGTGTTGGTAGGATCGGATACTTTGCGTGTAAAAGGTCGTGCGGTAGCCGTGTCCACCTTCAGCGATTTGCCAGAAATTGGTACACTCGACTGCTTCTGCGTCATATGTTAGTGATTAGATTATTGAAGACGCATGGGTGAAGGAAACATACAGGTAAAGGAGCAGGTAGGCCCGGGTGCGCAGATGTTGCACTACCTCGCTTCTTCTTGCGCTGTCCGTGCTGATCGTGCTCGAGCTGCTCGAACTTCTTTTCCACTGCCGCGATTTTGCGTCTGTCTCGTGCGGACAGTTCCGTATCATGCAAAGCCCATTCAGGAGGCGGATGTGTTGGAGTCATGTCGCGACTACGGGTCTGTCCGCGTACAGAGCCAGATGTTGATCTATTATCGGCGTTATCGTCGTCTATGGCTACCTCACTGCCCGCACGACTCGGATTGGATCGTGCGACACTAGTGGGGGAGACAGCAGATTTGGATTTGGCTTTCTTCCGCCTGCCATTCAGTTGTTTCAGGCTTGAGTGACGACGACGATCAACGGCGGACAAGAGACACTGTTGAGATGAGCAAGCACATCCACCAAAGTTGGCCAAAAGATTGCTCATGGAGATCACCCGGGCTTCCTCCTGGTCGCTGTCTCCAGAGAATTGTCGGTCAATATACCACATCGCAGTAATTTCCGAGTCTGCGGGAATGTCTTGATTGGCGACGAAGCAGAAATGATACTCGATCCCATTTGTGATATACGTCTTCAATGTAACGTTGGGCCGACACGAACGCCGAACATATCGAAGTATGGAACCTTCCTGGCGACAATCGATGTAAATAGGAAGTTGAGGATGGAAGAACACGAAAGGTTGAGGGTGATGAAGCTCTGGCCACCGATTTGCAGGATCAAGACAATAATCACGAAGTTCGCCTATTTTACCAGTAACCTCGCCAACGATCTGATCTTTCTGGACAGCGGTCTGAGTTCTCAACAATTTCCACGTGGGATGTATGCCTTCCATTTCGATCTCCTTGTCGATCTGGCTGTCTAGCGATAGCTGGGGCCATTCGGAGGAATGTAGAACGTCTGCATATGTGAAAACATCTTGTGGAGGACGACCAGTACCATCTGGTGGAATTATTGAAGGGTCTTTGACCCAGGAACCCATGTCATTCATCAGGTGTATGTTGTTGACCAAGTTGCTATCAATGTCCTGATAACCACGATCGTTCTCATAGAGATGTAGGAACTCGTGAGAGTATAGAGGGATTTGCGGTGAAGTGGAGGATAATTTCGTCGGACTCATCGAGGTAGTCATGGATCCTGATCGCTTGCGAGGATCTGGCTGCAGCTTGGGAGGTACGTTGACGGAACTCACCGAAGCCGATGGTCTATGAGAAGATTTCGGCTTTTTTAGAGTACCCAGCTGGTCCCTAGAGGTGGAATCACCGCGGTGATGCCCATTTACCAGTTCTTCTTTGTGGTGTTTTTTCTTGTGGCTCTTTGATCCAGAGCGTTTAGCCTTCCGGTCACCGCTATCATTTTGCTCCCGTAGCCGACGCTGTCGCTCAGTGGCCCGTTTTCCGTCCAAGTACAATGGTGAGGGGGAACAGTCTGTACAGAAGTGTTCGTCCGGTACCTCCTGGCCATGGTAGTAACACTCAATGTGTTGCCATGTTTCGCACTTCTCGCAGAAGACAGTGTTGCCGTCATCATCCTCAAAGGCACAGATGCACTTGATGGTGTAAGGCTCTTCGTCTTCCAGAGGGACAGAGTCGGAAATGGCGCCATTCAGCGCCGGGGAGGGTATAGAAGCAGTGACCGGATACGAATCTCCGGTCGAATGCGTTGTTGCGAGCAAGGAGGTATCTGTCATAATCCGACAGATTACCCCCTTTACCTCAACAGGTGATGGTAGAAGTTCCTCAGCACCCAGCTTGATGGTTTGTTTCCTCAACGCGCATGTCAAAAGCCGCTGAGGTCGTCGTCGCTTTGATCTGAAGAGGAGCGCGTCTCAATAGCTGCACGCAGATTCTAAAGAGAATCGGTACGACGAGAAGCGTGTAGGTGACAGACTGACACGTAGTATTGCTGTATCGACTTCTTCGCGAGGTACGACGAGAGCGAGGGCACAAAAGATCACGTCAAAGGTTCACCGAGAAACACGATGATAAATGACAGGAATCCCGACGAAAAAGCCCAGTTTTGACGGCGAGTGAAGAGAACCGAGGGTTGTGGCGAGAACAGACGACGATAATAGTACATTAAAGGACAGGGTCGAGGATTCGCGTTTGTCGTCAACAGGTTCGAGATTTGCGACCGTAAGCTAGGGAGGGATCGAATCCTGGAAGTCAACCGAGAACAATGGAGGAGTCGACGCGCATCAGGTGGGAGACACGAGATTGTGGAAAACCTGCAAAATCAAGTCGTCAAAGCACAACAAGGTCGGTTTTCGGTATTCGAGGAACGGAACGTCGAAGAGGTTGGCAAAGGTGGAAGACGTGAGAAAAAAACAGTCGTCAAGTCGAAGAAAATAATTAATGGAGTAATAAAGGAGAAGAATAGAGAAGAAGAGACACCAAGGAAGGGAGAGGAGGTGGTGGTGCGATTGACGACGAAAGAAGTGGTAGTGGTGGTTGAGGATCGAAGGAAGGAAGAGAAGGAGTGGACGAAGGGAAGAGGAGCCTAAGGACACCAGGCTCTCTCTCTCACTCTCAGTCGGCCACTCTGAATGGCTGCAGCTGAAGCTGGGCCAGCCAAAAGTGGTCGCGCAGGACCCAAGCGAAATGAGCGAAAAGGGAAAGGCGCGCTTTCCGGGCGAGGGAAAGCAGGACCACGCCAGGTTTGGCTCTCTCAGCAGGAAAGAGCGGCGGCGGGAACGAAGGAAAGGGCGACCGATAGCACCAGCCTGCCCTTTCCACGCAACAACAGAATGTCACAAAACATGGTAGCGAATAAATGCATAGTCACAATGAAACAAATATATTGTAAAATGTACTAAAATCAAGAAGATTGTGTTGGAAACCAGATTTTAAAAATAAGGACCCGTAAATGGAAAATGAAACATGGGGAGACTCGAACACGAGCAGAGGGAATTTCGATGCTCAACGGCGCGAGACTCCTCACAAAACAAATCGTTCCATGCTCTTTTTTGCTTAGGTTGTGTGTGTGTCGGTCGCAGGAGGGCGAGGGCGAGGGCGAGGGCGGTCCGCGTTGGGTCGGGAATGAGAGAGTGAGACTCACGGCAAGAAATGGCCAGAAACAGGTTAGACACGTATGCCACTCTCTCCGACAGGCCACTCAGCAGCGGGCAAATAAATGGAGTGCCACTGATCAGGAGACTTGGCAGGATGGCTGACCAATGACTGATCAAGTGAGGGGCAAATACCCCACTTCGATCAGCCTTTTTGTGCCTCGTTCCGGCATGGTGTCAAAGCCCGACATTTGGCACGGCGTTAGTCAGCCGACAGGAAAGCCAATCGACTGCTGGCTGCTGAGTCAGCTGACAGACTTCGCTTGCTGTTTTCGTCCAGTGTGGCACTAGCCGTATTTGAGCTTGGCGTCAAACAAACACCACGAAAGTGCACGTGCCATCGCTGTGGTATCAGACTATCAGATGACGAGGAGGCTGAGCTGCATGACTGAGTAGACCAGACCTCGAGAACAGTAGAGAAGGAAGAGCAAGCAGGCACGGTGACGGGCACAGATGGGTTGGATCGAAAGAAATAGAAAGCCAGGCGAAGAATCGATGATTTCTCAGCGGCAGGCAGTTGAGTCATAGCAGCAGGCTGAATTGAGCACGATCTCGGAGCACGGGTAGTCAAAACGAGAGCTTTTGAATTGACAGAAAATGTATGTCAACAGACTCGAAGGAAAAGAAAAACGAAATTCGGGAACCGGTTCAACCACCAGAAGAAGTAGCCGTAGTTAGTGTGCGCCAGCCAGCAATTTGCCGTGCCAAGTCATGGCATGTATACGCCATGGCAGATGACAACGACAGATTCATGGATTGGGACCAAATTGATGAAGGATCAGGCAGAAAGGGAAGAGATTGGGATCGAGTAGTTCGGTTTGAAAAGGAACGAGAAGACGTCGTCGGGGGAAAGGAATATCGATAAGTAGCGATATCATTCAGTCACTCAGTAGTGTCACAATGGCAACAAACCATGACCCTCGTCCATAAGCGGTCGATTGCCTGCAGGATTGACAGCCAGGCCAAGTAAGGTCTGGCCGGGTAGACTATGAGAGTACGTCTTGAGAGGGCGATGATGAAAAGAGAAGGAAAATTTGACCAGGCTTCCTGATGAGGCAAGAAAAAGGGTAGTATTTTTTGAGGGGCTTGGTGTGCGCCGTATCGACGATTGTGTGTATGGATGTGAACGGTGTCTTCCGTTAGAGATTGATAGTATCGCAGTAGTGCCGTTTCGAGAGTGAAAAAGGGTAGACGAGGGCAAGAAGCAACGCAAGGGATGTGAGAGAAGATATAGCACACAAAGACCTCACTCAGGTCAAGAGGGCCTTTAGAGAAGCGTACCACTCCAGGACAATCGAGTACGTACCTGGGAAGAGGGGAGAACAGAATCGATAGGTAGATGCTGTGATAGTAACTAACTTATTCCCTTTTTTTGCCACAATTAGGCTCGCTTCGGCGGGAAAGCAGCGGCCCTCCCGCCGTAGTAGCCGTCGCTGAACCCGTGGTCACGCCCATCTACTGTCCACTTAACGCTAGAGCCACTAGTTTTTCGCATAGTTTGGAAACTGATCCGGTGTCTCAGTGTAACAACTTTATACCATTTTGATTGGTGACAAAGCTATTATCTACTATCATAGGGCGAATCTTATGCTTGTGTATTCATCTATTGTACAGAGTACGTACAATGGACTATTCTATGACCCACACCAAGGAGGCAGGATATCGAGAGATACGATACAGTGTACTGATACGTCTTGGATCTGCTGCCACAGATGTGTGGTCTCCGCCACATGCCATGGCCCAAACAGATGCTTATGATTGAATCATATTCTCATATTCTCATAATTTTCAAACAAACGGGTATCATCTCAATCCATACATAGCCCAAGCTACTTAAGCCAAGCAGATCGCTCCCAGCCTTGCAAATTGCTCATCTTCGCCATGGTATAGTATTATACAATTTCCGTAACCGAATCTGTAGGTTTTCGCTCAAGTCGGTGGCTCCCTATATCGAATGTCAGTCGAAATATTATAGAAGGCCTAGCCAGCATCACACACTCGTCTGTCATATCTGTCTCGGCGAATTCGAGCCATTCTCCCGTAAGAGCCTTTTTCCAGAATCGGACACTTCCATCGTCACCTGAAGAGATCAAGCAGTCACCTATAACGAGTCAAGTTAGTACGGACCATGCTTTTTCCACCGTACTCTGAAGCTTACCTGCAAACGACCATTGTACCTGCCAAACATCCAAGTGATGACTATCGATACAAGCCACTTCCCTATACTCATGGCGAAAGGGTGTATCGACGTTTGCGGGACGAGGAGAAGCCGTTACCGGTGCTCGATTGGCCAGTGCAGAGCCAATCCCAGATTGTGCCGTGGCCCGCTGAGAAGGTGATTGTGCCACAACTTGTCCGTTTCGATGGTTATGGTTGGCATGCGATCCGTTCCCTGATATAAATGTATAAACCTCGAATATGCGAACGAATCCATCCTTGCAACCACTAGCGATGAGATCATATCCACGTACGGAGCCATTAGCCCACGAAATGTCGCGGACAAGACCACCGTGGCCAGTCAGTTCGACGGCGTGGTAAAACCGACGACTTGAATCTGTCCTGTAGATTTTCACCGTATCCATGGCAGCGACGACCAGAGACAAGCTCTTTCGATCACTGTCCGGTTTTAACGAGTGCGTAGCATCGAACGAGTCGTGGTGGAATTGGACCCGAAAACTGGTTTCTTCTCCTCGCGCTGGTGCAGCACACACTCTAAACTGGTCAAGAGCTTGCCATTCCCCGAGTGTGTCCGGCATGACGGGTTCCATGACCATGAGATATCCATCTCGAGTAATAAGAGCCAGCCACGTATCCAGATCGACATTTCGAAAATCCAAAGACACAAAGGGCACTCTGTGAGGAGCCGGCAAGCGAAATATGGACTTGAATCGCCGGCCCGAGTTGGGAGGCTGTGTGACGTCTTCCTGCCAGATTTTGAGACGCATGTCCTCTCCTACACTGCCAATGTGCTGTCCCGTGAAGGGACCATTCCAAGTGGCCTTGAATCATTTGTCAAGTCAGTTATACATCCTTTCTGGCTAAAACACGTCGTAGGGGTCGAAGCACTTACATCGCGAATCTCAGCATCATGCGCGCGCCACGTATCAGTCAACTGCCACAGCCCATCCTTCTGGTCCCAAACCTTTAATCTATGATCCGATGAGCCTGTAACGATCCGATTTCCGTAGAAATTGAACTTTGTAACGGTCACCAAGTCGCGATGGCCGGACTCGAAGTCGGTGAAATTCGTGCCCATTCTGGCACGGACGCGTTCAGCTTAGAACTAAGTTGTAGATGCTCCCATCAATTGATAAAAATTAATATATGTCGTTACGCGATATGTGACTAGTGGGCTGCTCGCATACATGGTATATATGCAACAGTTTAGGGGTTGTGGATGTCTGAATCGCTTCGAGTCAAGCAAATCAGCGAAGCTGCTTCGGGGAAGGCGCCGATCGGGCCTCGAGATAATGCGCAATATCCATCCCGTGATTGGTCGCAGCCCAATGCCGCATCTCTAGAGCGGTGAACATATATCTGGCAGAAAACAATCAGATAAAGCCAGATTGCTCTTTCTTATGTCTCAATCGTGTACCTGATGATTGCCGATCAGATGGGTTAAAGTCCTGAAAGATAAGAGAACCTACTTCGACAAGTATCGCTTCGAGGTAGGGCTTTTTTAGAGCATGGCGCCGTCAACTACGCTCTCGACGACGGAAGTCTGCACCCTGTGGGTGATCATAGGCACATCCCTCGCTATTGTCGCCAACTCCTTTCAAGGCGAAGGTGAACCGCTCATGGTGTCTCTGGCATTTAGCTTATTTGCCTTTGCCACGACATATAGTCTGATTCGATGGCTGGGGCCGAGTTTCATGAAAGTCGGATTAAAAGGGAAGGATATGGCCAAAGCCAAGAAACCGGAGATGTATGTATGATTTTGACCATTTGATGCTAAGATGGTTCACTGATTGTTGATAGACCTGAAACAATGGGCGCGGTATGTGCTGTGGTATATCTCTTGCTCATGATTGCTTTCATCCCTTTCCCTTTCTACAAGGATATTGTAGCCGCGACGTCTGGAGGCGGAAATCGTGATGTCGTCTTGCAAATCGAACATGTCGAGACTGGCCGTTTCCTCCATCGATTTCCCCATAACAAGGTTCGAAAATATGCCTTGAATGTCAATCATATTGTTACTGATGACTGCAGCTGGCATCCTACCTCTCCGGTCTGTTGTCCCTCCAAGCCATCACCCTCCTCGGCATTGGAGACGATCTGCTGGACATCCGCTGGCGCCACAAAGTTCTTATCCCAGCTCTAGGTGCCTTTCCCATGCTGGTCGTCTACTTTGTCGACTTTGGGGTCACTCACGTCGTGGTCCCCATGCCCCTTCAACGTTACTTTGGGCAGATTTTTGACCTCGGGTTTCTGTATTACGTCTACATGGCTGCTGTCGCTATCTTCTGTCCGAACAGCATCAACATGCTTGCAGGTGTCAATGGCGTCGAAGTTGCGCAGTCACTCGTCATTGCTGCCCTGTTACTGCTGAACGACCTTCTGTATCTGAGCCCGTTTACACCCTATCCGCATCCGGCCATGGACTCGCATTTATTCTCTATATACTTCCTTCTCCCTTTCATTGGTGTTTCTCTCGCGCTACTGTGCCATAATTGGTACCCCTCCAAAGTCTTTGTGGGCGACACTTACTGCTATTTCGCGGGCATGGTCTTTGCTGTCGTCGGTATCCTTGGTCATTTCAGCAAGACGTTGCTGTTGCTGTTCATACCGCAGTTATTTAATTTCTTATACTCGTGCCCGCAGCTCTTCCATATCATTCCGTGTCCCAGACACAGATTACCGAAGTTCAATGCTGTGACGGGGTTGTTAGAGAATTCGGTGACTGAGTGGTCTGTTCCGCCGTCGCCAGTAATTGCTGCAGCGCTTAACCTTCTTCATCAATTCCGACTCATCGGGATCAAGACGAACAAAAATGGAGAGATTATCGAGTCAACCAATTTGACACTACTCAATCTCTGGATTCTGTGGTTTGGTCCCATGAAAGAAGATCGACTTGCATTGAGTATTGTGTTACTACAGACACTCTGTGGGCTTGTTGCACTATTTGTTCGGCATCAGATGGCGTTGTTGGTCTTTCCGGCGGATAATAGAAGCTTGTGGTCTTTTGTATGATCCAAGTGTTTACGATTCGAATCGCTTGTATAAATCACCAACTCTGTACATAATCATCATCCTCATCATTTGTTTCATACAACATGAAGTCCTGTCGAAGAGCTCGTGCATTTGAAACTAAATACAACAACATGTTGTGCAAGATTACAGAATGCGGCTTTGTATAGTACGGTAAATTCTCTCTTGATCGTTTCCCCCTGACTCTCGTGCAGTCTGACATGCTGACCGGATTACAACATAATACCTTCTTCAAATACCTCTCAAAAGGCAATAATTTGTACGCCTCGGACGACGATCTGGGGACGGACTTCCTACATAGGCAGCGACGGATGGAGTCTTTGAGCACCTAAATGACAAGTCCTATCCTTTCGCTCGGGCGAAAGTCACTCTTGACTGAACAGATGGGGAAGGACACTGAACAAACCCCCTCTCATCGCAACATAACGAGCACGTGTGTGTTTCCAAGTACAGTTTGCATAACTGGCAGGCCAGCTCAGCCTAGTGAGGTAGTACAAATATAGCGGTGAAAGTTATGTACAGTATACACATGTATGCTACTATAATTACCGTCATATGCGACCAGGCGACCACGTGCATGATGAAGCCCTAAACTCGATCGATCGATCCATTAATCGACAGCATTTCAAATGTGGCTACACGGATCACGTTGAGAATTCACCTGGACTGATTTTAAATATTGTTTTATAAAACTGTACATGCAGAAATAGGGCCAATTGACGGATACGCGGTCTTGACTTATTTTTGTCAATAGTGACATCAAGTACTTCAAATTTTCTGACAGCTAGCGTCAAAATAGAACATTTGAAGAGTCTGGAAATGATCTTCATGGAGAAATTTATTAAAAATGGTGAATGTATAGCAACCATGTTTCGAGTCATGGTGTGTTCAGCTGAGCTCTAAGGTTGTCTGCACATGTAGACGGCCAATGTCCCTATTAAACACGATCATCCATGAATCAACCAGAAGGACGAAGATATTTAGCAGAATACATGAATACCATTCCGGGCCATACATGAAAATTGCGACTTCATATCGTTCGTAAATCACTTTACTAGTACCCGAACGCCTTGGCTTGAAAGTTTAGGGAACGGCAAGAATAACTCATGCGCCAGTGTGACATCTTCTCTGGTCGTCTCGTACAACTCAAATTCGACTTCACGGAAGACTTTGGATAGGGCTAGCAGCATTTCAGATCGGGCGAGGCTGGTTGATAGATATTAGTTTATATACTTCTCTGAAGAACCTGAGGGATGCAAGACCGTACTTCATTCCAATACACTGTCGCGATCCTTTTGTGAATGCAACCATATATTTTTCAAGATGTTTGCGTTGTTCAAGGTCCATCCAACGCTCGGGGACGAAATCGTATGAGTTTGGAAAGATGGTTTCGTTGTGGTGCATGAAGACGCTTGTCATACTGACAGGAGTCTTGAGAATATTGTCAGACTTGTCACGGGAAGAGATTAGTGCAAGACTTACTCCTGCTGGAATAGTCCATTCTCTGAACTGAAGAGCGTGGTCTGTGGATATTCTGGCTAGTCGTGTGCTGACGCCGTATGAAAGTCTGATAGATGAAAAGGTGAGTATAGACACCAGAATTCAAGTGTCCCTTTGTACACATACCTGAGCCCTTCTAGCATGACCGAGGTCTTTGAAAAATCAGTGACCGATGGCCGACAAAAGGGTCAAGTGATACATACCAAATAGGGCATCTGTTCCAAATCTGCCAACGATGCATTTTGATCCGGATCTCTCTCCTTTAACTCGGCCTTGAGCTTCTGCAGAGTCTTTGGATTTTCCAAAAGATAGTAAGTAATCCAACTCAATGCCTTTGCGACCGTTTCGCCTCCAGCGCCAATGACAACCTGAATCTCCTGCGCCAGCCGCTCCGCACTCTTCTCTTCCGGGGGCAAGTTACTATTCAACACATCATGGAAGAACGTCGGATGCGCAAACTTGACATCACTCTTCTCGTCACCATTGTTATTATTATTATGGCTCTCAATAACGGACAAAATAAGTTCCATGCATCGGGCCTGGAATCTAAGCATCAACCCCATTCCGGGGTTGAGCCACGCGACGAACCAATCCGGTAGCGACTTCATTATCACAAGCAGCCACGGAAACGGCTTGAAAAACGCACTGCTCTTTGCAATCCCGCTTAACGTTGCGCTCCACTGTGGGCTGAAATCCGGGGTATCCAGAAAGTTAAATCCGATCCCCATAGTATAATCCGATATAATATCCGTGGCAAAACAGCTATACGCATGCTGCGTATTGATCGGCACACCAGTGCCCTTGAAGCTCTTTAGACGCTCGCAAAGCTTATTGGCTAGGGTTTGGATTTCCGGCTCGAGCTGGCGCACCCGCGCCATGGAGAAGTATGGATTCATATTCGATCGTAGAAGGCGATGGTGCGCATGGTCCAGGACAGCAATCGTTGCGCGCTCGTTGCCAAACATGTTGGCGTAGAATTTGTATTTGTTACGAGGGCTTTCGCGCGAATAGAGCACTTCATAGAAGCTTGGATCATCGACGTGAAGCTCCCACGGACTGATGCGAACAATTGGGCCTGCAACATGACTCGAAACAAAGGAAAAGATTAGTGAACCCGTTATTGCCAATTGGACCACAAAGCCAGCCTGATGAAGAATCGGATCTACAGCACTGACCATATTCTTTGTGCATTCGAGCGATCTCGAATGTATATTTGCCGTGACAGATCGCATCGTACCAAAACTCATACCATGCAGTAGCGGCAGCAATTTTCGGCCCAGGAAATCTGGACAAAGGCGACAGCCACAAACGATAGACGACCAATCCAATCACGTACACCGAGTAAGCGCATACAGCGCCGCAGCAAAGGTGTGATGTCTCCATTTGCTGGAAGCGTTGCACCGCTGACGTGCAGGGATCAGTCAAGGATGCTGACGGGGACCAATAACGGTTACAACAGAGATGTTTCTTTGTTTGGATTTTTGAGGATCATCACCGGTGGATAGTCTAACTAGTGGGCAGTTGGGCTTGGTCAATTAGCTAGGTAACCTTCGACCCTCCCCTAAGTTAGTTGTCACCTGACTTGAAAACTAGCCATTACTTTGTCAAATACACGTTCTCTGAGCTCCTGAGCTAGTCCGAGTATCTCCATAGAGGCCTATAATACGACAATATTATTGAATCACCGGAATCGTTGACATGCACCTAGAGGTCTAGTGGCCGATTCTCCCCATAGCCCGAAGAGAGTTAGGGTTAGGATAGGTCACAACACTCCGGCGGCGCTAAGCCTATTCTGATGAATCATGCTTGAATTGAGCCTCTCATTGGTCAAAAGTGCCGGAAAGAGCTTTCCGGCGCCCGGATCGTGGGCCATCTCGAAGGAGACTATTCCGCTTAGGGCCACTACACGTGCGGTAGCCATTTATCTGGCGCGCTCTTGATTAGTTTGAAGCACAAACTCATCTGACATTGTTAACGACTGTGTCTGAGACACGCCATAATTCGATCTCTCTTAGTCAATATATTTCTGCGCCATTATCTCTTCCACATATCAGCCTCTCCGTCATCGCGCTGCCCGCTCACCATGTCGGGTGAACGATCTGACGCGCACTCAACAGCTGGGTCCACCATCACGCCTGAGGTATGGACACCCAATTTCTGCCAGATGTCAAAGTCGCTGAATTGAAACCTTACTGTAGGATGGTTCTGCGCTCTACGATGATCTCAGTGACTTTTCGTAAGTTGTGAGCGAGTTGAAGTATATCTCAACAAACCGATGACTTGGCTAATCGCAGTTTCCGAACAGAGACGCCGCAAGTTCGACGGCCTCGTTAGCGTCAAGTGTGTTTAATTATCAGTAAGTTGGGCAAAAACCATTGTGAAACGGTCCACTGACAATCCTTCAGATATGAGGTCTGTTTGTTATGTCGAAGAAGTTAGAGTGAAAGAACCCTTGTCTGAATATTTATTAGAATGGACGTCGATACCATG
This sequence comes from Talaromyces sp. PB3603, assembly GCA_023625915.1. Classification (NCBI taxonomy): domain Eukaryota; kingdom Fungi; phylum Ascomycota; class Eurotiomycetes; order Eurotiales; family Trichocomaceae; genus Talaromyces; species Talaromyces sp. PB3603. The sequence continues at coordinate 614,305 of JAMAFY010000011.1, forward strand.
CATACAGAGAAGGCGAATATGTCATCGTACGCGCCACCCTGAACCCTACATATCTGCGATCCTACTGACAGAGCGCAACAGCCAAACGACGAAAGGGAGCAGGACCGTCTCGACATGGTGCGTATATCCACATGCGTCGCTCGTGATGTGTAGCAATTGCTAATTCCCGACAAGCTTCATCATATCTTCTTGATGGTCCTAGAAGGAGAGTTATATTGTGCTCCTATCTCAGAGAATATATCGCAAGTTTTGGATCTTGGCACGGGTACGGGGGCTTGGGCGATGGATCTAGCAGAGTATGTCCAAGTTAACATCAAGAAGAAATTTACAGAAGACTAACACAGAGGAATTAGCCGATTTCCCCAAGCAATTGTCACGGGTTGGTGAAAGTATCTCATTGCTGCCGATGACTATAACGCTAACTCCTGTAGGAACGGACCTAAGTCCTATACAATCGCCTTGGTATGGCTTTCCAAGACCGCAATGAGAATACACGACACAGCTAATATCATCGTAAGGGTCCCAAACAACTGCCAATTCCAAATTGACGACTTTGAACTCGACTGGAACTTCTCATACCCGTTCGACTTTATTCACGCTCGTAGTATCGAGGGCTCAGTCAGAGACTACAAGAAACTTTTTGGTCAAGCATTTGAGAACCTTAAAGACGGCGGATGGTTTGAAGTCGCCGATCCCACTGTTGGAGTATTCTGTGACGATGACAGCATCGAACGAGCGCCGAATTTGTTCAAGTGGCGCGACAAGCTGATTGAAGCGAGCCATAAATTCGATAAGCATATGGGGATCGCGCAAAACTTTAAACAGTGGATGATAGATGCCGGATTTGTGAATGTGAGGGAGAAAGTTTTTAAGGTACGTGGCCCGAGCTACGGTATCTTCTGAATAGGTGTGGTCTGATGAGACCTCTCGTTGACATCAACAGGTGCCTTACTCTCCATGGGCCAAAGATCCAAAGATGAAGGAGCTAGGAGCATATCAACAGGCCATGATGCTGGAAGCCCTAGATGCATACTCCTATGCGTTGTTTACTAGGGTGCTGGGATGGTCGACGCTCGAGATTCAACTTTTGCTCACGGGGGTAAGAAAAGAACTTCGCGACCGGGAGTTTCATGGCTACTCACGATATTATTTCGTTTATGGACAAAAGTTGTCTTCCCAAGTTTCATAGCGTAATGATGTGAAGACTGGGAGCTGGGGACGAGGAGAAAGAATGGGTACAAGTCACGATGACGCTGGTCCTTACATGTATATATAAGGAGTACATTTGAGCTGACTCTCTTTTCAGCGTTCATAGCTAATTTTGCTTGTCTTGAGCGTTCTTCCCATTATCGATGATGTCGCTGTTGGCTAGGCGTCAATACACCATACCCGCCAATGGCTTGATCAAAGGCCAGTTCTAGCATCATGGTCTCAGACCAAACCTTGGAATTGTTTTTCTTTTTATGGTGCCGAATATTTAGCAGACACATGGGCATCCCGAGGGTTTTTCGAAGTAGAGTCACGGATTACCGAAAATGGCAATGATTTGAGATTCGGATGCACAATGACGCGAACATCAGAATTAAATCTCTCAAATGTGTGTCATACTGGTAATCACTGAATGGCCATTCCATCCCCAGCAAACGGGCTATCTGGTAAAACCTTCACTTAACCCGTTTTTCAAATTTGTTGCAGTAAATCGACTCGGTACTTTTACCGATTTTCCCTCAAGCCGTAAAATCGAACACGTAGACCGGTGGATCTTCCCCACGAAATGTAGAGAACTTGGGGCCCTCAGATCAGACAGAAATGCTTCAAGTATGCGTGACATGTGACTAGTCTGTGATCCAAAAATGAACCTAGACAAATCAGCGACAGTTTGTTCTCCAGTCAGAATTCCCATCGAGATGCTTAATGCATAAGACGCATTGTTTTTTAGTGTGGGACCGCTTTGTCACATGGGCTACGCCGTCAATTCCACTGATACTACGTGCGCAAGGACTTCTTTCAAGCAGTGTAGATACTTGTGTTTCTTTAGATATATAGGTCTGACTTCTCGTCGAATCTTTTCCTGGTTTCTGTTCATAAGTTGCCAGTCACACACTGAAAGTGGAAACGCCAGGCACACCCGAGCCAGATTTTTCGCCACTCGTTTAGATCCGGACACCAAAGCAAAGTTACCATTGTAACTTCAACAATCAGCAAAGTAAGGGATAAAAGGAGGGATAAGAAACTATGAGAGGGGGAACCACCCTCGCCATCATAGGATGCGGGCAGATAGGAACCTCCATTCTGGAGGTTTTATTAACAGCACTCTCGCAACCATGCCCCAACCAACAGCACAACACCTTACCAATACTATCCATGAAACTCAAACCGTCCCGCTTCATCGCCTGTGTCAATACTCAGGATTCCGTGTCGCGATTACGCACCAAATTCGGGCATCTTGCACGCAGCTCATACCCAAACGTGCAAATTTCGCGGGGGCGGATTGTCGAAATCGCGGCGCAGGCGGATATAATCCTTCTCGGGTGCAAAGCCAGCCAAGCAGCGGATATCCTGAGTGATCCGTCGTTACGGGAGCATCTGGCTGGGAAATTGTTACTGAGTACATGTGCGGATCTATCAGTGCAAGAGATTGAACAACTCATATATAGCGACGCCATTGAAGAAGAAAGCGCAGAATCAGAGAGATGCTACATAGTGCAAGCAATCCCCAACACGGCAGCAAGTGTGCGACAGTCAGCGACGGTGATTAGTGAAACGGTCGCCGGCGCAGACACGACGCTTCCACCGGATTTCCAGAGTCTGACGACGTGGATCTTTTCTAGTATTGGGACGGTGACGTACATGCCCGAGTCGCTGGTGAACAGTGCCTCCATGATAAGCGGGCTGGCTCCCGCTTTCTACACTGTTGCGCTGGAAGGTATTGCCAAGGAAGCGATGGCCAGAGGGCTCAGTGAGCCCGATGCAATGCTTTTGGCTGCTCAAGCACTCAAGGGGACGGCGGAGATGATTCTTTCAAGAAAAGAAGAGAATAAGGGTCTGTTTGCGGTTGATGAGGTTAGAGATCAGGCTATTGCTTCGTCGACGGGAAGTGGTGCCAGGGGAGTGGTTGTGTTGAGACAAGCTTCTGTTAAGGATGATTTTGCGGAGGCGATGAGTCAGGGGATGGAGAAGAAGGATGCAGATGGATATCTATATTCTAACTGGTGATAAATCGTTTAGACTAGACTACATAGACCTGCATTGTTCGTAGACTTGCGAAGTGATATGATATGCTAAAATCTGGCTTTGCACAGGTCTCATTAGTATCCTACGCTGTGCAGTTAGAATCTGAATACATTTCAAATCATGCCGGTAGGTTCATCGTACGATGAGTTGATCGATGGAAGTGTCCGAATCATGGCATCGTTCAGGTCTCATTTGGATGTTCCACATAATCAGACGTTTGAGAGTCACGCATCACACTCCCCAAATTAATCAAAATTTCATTCCTGATTTCTCATCATATTGATTTCAAATGGTCAGTTAGGATGCCGCCATGGCGTTGAGGGAAGATCGAATTGCGTGCTGGATCATGAGGGGAAGCATTAATAATGCAATAGCAGGAAATAACTTGCGCTCAACGTGAAGTATGTGCAGATATAAATCAATGAATATCTCATGGACAAGTCAAATAATCTTACCCGTAAATCAAACAGTAGTCCCTGAAGCATCAACGGATATCCCACATCGAAATGGCTTCTGCCGCCGTCACCTCTATCTCAAACCAGGCTCGGCCCGACTTCAAAGTCGCAACATTTCCTGTCTCTCCTACTGATTCACGCAAACACCATGTCAAAACAACATTGAACTACTATAAGCCCGCCGCAGACGGCTCGTCCCCTTTGCCCAGTATCAGTGGCAAACCAGAAACCTATGAACGCGAAAGCGAAGTATTGGAAGTAACTGTACAGGACATATCCGGGAACGAACTGGATTATACACTTGACAAAAACGGGTTTCAGCTATACTATCATGAGAGTAAGCAGAAGCTCTTTGAGGACGAGGAGGAGATCAAGAATGAGTATTACCCGGAGACGGAGCAGTTGTTGAAAGATGCGTAAGTCGTTCGTTTGACATCCTTAATTGAGAATGTCCAAAGCTGAAGAAACTCTTAAAAATGTAGCACCGGCGCATCCAGAATCTTCATCTTTGACCATACGATCCGTCGCCCTGACAGCGCTGCCGGACCAAATGTCCCCGGCGGCCCCCGTGGCCCCGTTCAACGCGTCCACATCGATCAAAGCTACCAAGCATCAGAAAATAGAGTGACATACCATCTCCCCGCCGAAGCCTCAAGTCTACTCAAGGGGCGCTATCAAATCATTAACGTCTGGCGCCCCATTAAGACAATCTACAAAGATCCCCTCGCCGTCGCGGACGCCCACTCCGTACCAGATAGCGATCTCGTCCCCGTAAAACTCATCTATCCCAACCGGGAAGGCGAAACGTATACCGTCAAACCAAATCCGGCGCATAGCTGGTATTACCGGTATGGGCAGACACCTGATATAGTAACGTTGATAAAATGTTTCGATTCAAAGGTTGATGGGAGAGCGAGACGGGTACCGCATACGGCTTTTGTGAATCCGGAGACCGCAACGGGAGAGTATGCCGGGAGAGAGAGCATTGAGGTTAGGGCTTTGGTGTTTCATCCTGAGGATACAGAGTAATTGTTCATGACTTGACCGAGTAATATTTGCTTGCCTTGACTTCCTACTGAAATTCAGTCTTAAGGCTTCTCTGCGGAAAATGTACATCAGTAGGATATTAGGTACTGGAATGTGACTAAAAGGCCATGAAAAACGGCTTCAATTCGAGTTCAGAAGGCAATGGAATGTTATATTGGAGCCAGAAGGAAAAGAATACAGAAATGGTACAAGGGCCTTACCGTACAGAGGAGGTATGTCAAGCCCAACGAATCCAATACTCTTTCGTTCTTTGTCACACTACCTATGAGACAAAACCTGGCTTAACTCATCTTGATATGTTCAAGAACTATCCTTGAACTGTGCTTGATAGCAAAGATATATATACATAATATTCGCTTTGTCACTTAAGGCAAAGAGTCTAGTATTTGCGAAATTTTTTAATTTGAAGATCTAGCCGAGAAAGCACTCTTCAAGCTTTAAACCCACGACAACGATCTGACCTCCCTTCCTCTTCCCCAAGGGACAATCTCAACAGCACCATCCGCCGATCGGACAATATCCGAAATTTTCTCCCCCTTCTTCTCCAAACGAATCTTCTTTGTTGAGCTTGCAGCAGGCAACTTGTAGAACTTCCGGCCAAAGCCCGACAAGAAGCCCTCAATGGCTTCCAAGGTGAGCTCATTCTCACTGATCCATCCTTGCTCGGCGGCTGCATCGAGAGCTTCGATGACAATCTGGGATACGTATGGTTGAGTAAAGCAGCCGGCTGCAGTTGCTCCGGCGCCTTTCTTGGACTGGACTGGGTGTGGTGCTGAATCGCTTCCTAGAAGGGCATCAGTATGCGGCTGATATGGGTGATAGTTAGAGAGAACGAACCGAAGAAGAATTTTCCGGAATTGTCAACAGCGGCCTTGACTAAAGCGAGGCGATCCTCGGGTGTCTATATCTAGTGAGCAAGTCTGAACGCGAAAGGGACATATAATGAAAGTTTACCTTTGCGACTGGCTTGCAGAAATTGAACACGTCGCTAACGGCATCGTCGATGGTGATATGGAGATGGTGTGCTATATCTTCGTCAGATTCCTATTTTTCGCATAGAAAAGAAGGTCATCACCTGTGATTGTTCCGGCCACCTGCAACATTGTAAGCAAACTTGTTCTCCCTCGCTAAAACCATTATGTATTTAAAAACTCACGTTAGGCCCACAAGCACGAACAGCATCCAATCCCTGCTTCGTACTGACGTGCTCCAAGATGATTCTCAATTTCGGAAACGCGGCATGCAATTTAGCAAGTTGAGGAATAAAAAGAGGCTCGGCGTTGAGAACAGTAACGACAGGTTCGGTCTGCTTTCCGACGGCGCTGGCCGGAGTGCTGATCATTTCGCCGTGTAAATTGAGAACGAGGTCGTATTTCTCCATGGCGGCGAACACCGGATATAGCTGTTCAATGTCGAGAACGCCTTCTGCAGAGTTTGTGGTTACCTTTTGCATTGCATGAGCGTGGTTTTATACAAATACACTTCTGCGGAACTTACACCTGCAGGATAGAACTTGACCTGATAGCAGCTTAGCTGGACGTCATCAAGAATAAATCAAATATAAAAGTGGATGGATTTGAATACCCCGTACACAACGCCAGACTTGGCAGCCTTCTCAATCTCCTCTTCCGTCAATCCGGTGTGCAAGTACAGAGACATGAGAAACTTGACGTTGGGAGCCAGTTTCTGTAGCTTGTCGTGGTACTCGACTGCCTGCGCCACACTGCCTATTTTGGGGGTGAGATTGGGCATGACAAAGACTGTATCACAGCCTCCTTTCTCTACCATAGGGGTGCATAGTTCCATCATGGCATCTTGCCGGAGGTGGACATGCATATCCGCCTGTCAGTCTTGTCAGTTTTGACATAGGTCATGACTGTAAGGGTGAAGTCGGTACCGTAGGCGGCAGTTCGATGGAGGCCAAGTCCTTCAATTGCATCTTGTCTGAGCACTTCAAGCCTCAGTATAGCTGTAAGTAGATCACGTGTTGAGAGATCTATAATCCGAGAAAGTGTCATCAGATCCAAATGTTGCGGCGACGGCCCAAAAAAGAAAACGTGGGGATGGTTCTTGTTCTTGGCAGCCAGCCTGCCCCGCCGAGGGCTTGAGATGTCACGTGCGAGTAACCATCGATTTGAGGCGGCAAACGTCCTGGATGTTGATGTCACCACCTGACTGGATTTGGGATGGAGGAGGCAAATATCTTTCAAAGACTCGGACGGTTGAGTTTGGTTTGTAGATGTTGCAGCGGTGAGTTATGACATTCTACGTAAGTAGAGCATTGCATTGGACTATCAGGGATTCATTTACTAAAATCTCACTAGTATACATGACTCGGCTCAGACAGAATACGTAGGAGCATTCAATACGACCTTATAATCTGCTCATATAGCGAGGGGAGCTCGGCGGCCAATGGAGTCTGGGCTGTTGCTCATCCTCGTCCAGCTTGCTGTCAGGTCACATGATCCTCGCCCGGCCCTCGACGTCCGTTCCCGATATCGGGCCCCGCAATTAGATAAACTTGCAGAGATTCTCAGTGCCGTCGACCAATTGCCGTCGCTTCCTTTTTGCTTACGAGTCCGACACCGGCGTGAGCCCCTCTGGCAGAGCGGCTAGAAAAGGCAGCTGCTGCTACTGCTGCGTGTGTCGTGTCCATCTTTGCATCCTCAGACATCCGTGTCACCTATATTTATTCTCCATTGACTGATATTCAGTTGTGTACATTTCCATCGCTTCTTGTTGTTTGTCTTTAAGATACCGTTTCCATCAATAATCCCACAACAATGCCTGGTGCAGACAGAAGGCCCAAGACCTTGTACGACAAGGTCTTTGAGGACCACATCGTCAATGAGCAAGACGATGGCACAATCCTCATCTATATTGGTGTGTGAACATTCTATCTTTCGTCCAGCGTCAGTGTCTTTGTTCTAATACCATCTCACTATAGACCGTCATCTGGTCCACGAAGTCACATCTCCAGTACGATTGTCGCCCCTCTAGAATCCGAGCATGTTACTAACAGCCACACTAGCAAGCTTTCGAGGGACTAACAAATGCGGGGCGAAAAGTCCGTCGCCCTGATTGCACTTTGTCGACTGTTGACCACGTACGCTTTTCTGACGTTGCTGCAATCCAAGTACATCGGTCTAACACTGTCTAGAACATTCCCACCACCTCGAGAAAAACGTTCAAAAATGCGGAGACTTTCGTTAAAGAGACCGATTCGCGCCTTCAAGTCGTAACCCTTGAAGAAAACGTGAAGAAGTTTGGCTTGACATATTTTGGCATGGATGACGACCGCCAGGGTATCGTGCATATCATCGGACCCGAGCAAGGATTCACACTCCCCGGCACAACGGTTGTCTGCGGTGACAGCCACACTTCCACCCATGGTGCTTTTGGTGCTTTGGCTTTCGGTATTGGTACCAGTGAAGTCGAGCACGTGCTCGCTACTCAGACACTCTTGACTAAGCGAAGCAAAAACATGCGTATCCAGGTCGACGGAGAGCTTTATCCTGGCGTTAGCAGCAAAGATGTCGTCCTCCACATCATTGGGGTTATTGGTACCGCCGGTGGTACTGGGTGTGTTATCGAATTCTGTGGCTCAGTCATTCGTGCCTTGAGCATGGAGGCTCGTATGTCCATCTGCAATATGTCCATCGAGGCTGGTGCTCGTGCCGGTATGGTTGCACCTGACGAGATCACCTTTGAATATCTCAAGGGCCGCCCTCTAGCACCCAAGTACGGTTCCGCCGAGTGGAAGAAGGCTGTCAACTACTGGTCTAGCCTTCAGTCCGACGAGGGTGCCAAATACGATTCTGAGGTTTTCATTGATGCCAAGGACATCATCCCCACTGTATCTTGGGGCACATCACCACAAGATGTTTTGCCAATCACTGGTGTCGTCCCCTCTCCCGACGATTTCGAAGACGAAGTGCGCAAGCTCAGCTGCAAGCGTGCTCTTGAATATATGGGTCTTACTTCTGGAACACCTCTCAAAGAGGTTTCAGTCGACAAGGTCTTTATCGGTTCGTGCACTAACGCGCGTATCGAGGATTTGCGCTCCGCCGCCAAGGTCGTCGAAGGTCGCAAAGTTGCGTCAAATATCAAAGCCGCCATGATCGTTCCCGGTTCCGGTCTAGTGAAGAAGCAAGCTGAAGCTGAAGGTCTCGACAAAATTTTCGTTGATGCCGGTTTCGAGTGGCGCGAAGCTGGTTGCTCCATGTGCTTGGGCATGAATCCCGATATTCTCTCTCCTCGTGAGCGATGCGCTAGTACATCTAACCGTAACTTTGAGGGACGACAGGGTGCTCATGGCCGAACTCATTTGATGTCGCCCACAATGGCAGCCGCAGCGGCCATTGTCGGAAAACTTGCCGATGTCCGAGACTTGGTGCAACCGGAAGCTTCAAGCCAAAAGGTTGCTGCTCCTATCACGATCCAGCCCGAAATTGAAGAGGTTGATACCGAGAGCGATCTTGAGCGCATTCTTGACATTCCCGAAGACAACGAGCCTCACGCAAACACTTCCGGCGTTGGTTCCAGCGCTGGTCTTCCCAAATTTACCGTCCTCAAGGGCATCGCCGCCCCAATGGATCGTGCCAATATTGACACCGACGCTATCATCCCTAAGCAATTCTTGAAGACCATCAAGCGAACCGGTCTCGGAAGTGCACTCTTTTACGAATGGCGTTTCAACACCGAGACTGGTGCCGAGCAGCCCGAATTTATCCTCAATAAGGAGCCATACAGAAACTCCAAAATCCTCGTTGTGACAGGTCCTAATTTCGGTTGCGGTAGCTCTCGTGAACACGCTCCCTGGGCTCTCTTGGACTTTGGCATCAAAGTCATCATCGCCCCATCATTCGCCGATATTTTCTTCAATAACACATTCAAAAACGGCATGTTGCCCATCCCCATCACTGACGAAGCCGCGCTACAAAAAATTGCCGCCGAGGCTCGTGCAGGCAAAGAGGTCGAAGTCGATCTCCCCAATCAGGTCATTCGCGATGCCGCTGGGAATGAGTTGGCTCACTTTGAAGTCGACGCTTTCCGCAAGCACTGCTTGGTCAACGGCCTTGATGATATTGGTCTTACCCTTCAGATGGAGGACAAAATTCGAAGTTTCGAGACCAAACGTACCATCGACACTCCCTGGCTGGATGGAACTGGTTACCTCAAGCGTGACCGCCGCGGTCCCCAGAAAATAGAAGCTGCCCCGGTCCCCAAGACGAATCGTGGCGACGTTAAGACTGAACCACTTGAGTGGTAAAAGTTCGTTTTCAAGCCTTTTATTGCGTTTTCTAGCTTCATTTATTCCCACCTTTCGGTTGTGTGTTTGCATAAATTGACACCACAAATTGGTTCAATCTTTTCTCAAAAAAGGGTTTAGTTACGTGTCATGATTGCGGACTGGAATGATAATTGCGAGAAGCATAATTGTTAGTCTCTTTATTTATTGTGCGAGTCTGTCTGATGATGAGTCAATCTTAATGATAATGATTTGAAGCTGCGAGTTCATATTCAGGTCTGACTACACATGTAGATGAGAGTGATTAACAACAAATCGTGATTTACAGAATCCGGACAAGACTTTAAAAATAGGGAAATAAGACTTAACATTAGAACCACCCAAAAGGACTATGACACAGTCTATATATCTCGCTCATAAATATCCGTACATGAAAAGCTGCAGTCATATAAGCCACAACATCAAAGGCCCCTGGATGAGTATGTAAACAGGAAGCTTGTCTATATGAAACAAAGTAGTAGACGGAAATCACAAAAGCAACTAGTTGCCTGGGATGGATTAGGGTTTGTGAAGTTGCTCTTTCCGGAAGAACATGAAGAACCCAGCACTACAACATTCAAGGTCAGCACAGCTTATTCTTCCCCTTCAAGGATTCAGTGAGAGGAAAGAGGCAACTTACCATATCAAGATTTGGAAGAACAATCCAACCCAAAACCACGCAACCCAAATACTACTCACTCCGGTGCCAATGTCAGGTGAAATATCGCCTGGACCAATCTTGTTCGGCGCCACAGCGCGCGCTGCAATCGTCGCAATGGAACCCAGCACCTGCGCTCCCAATAACACAAAACAGATGTGCAGTCGCGTCAGAGTCTGTAGGAGAATCATCCCAAACCCGACACCTTGCAGCGAATCAAGCACGCCCAGCCACAGCCACAGACTGCGCGACACAAGCGCTCCGGACACGAAGCTTCCTGCCCAGGGAACGTATTGGCCCAAGTTGGAGGTTCCCCACCATATTTGCGCCCATCGCGGTGCTCCAAGACCAATTGCGAAGACGGGCAGGATCCAGCTGTGAGATTTGGACAGGAAGAACATGATACCCAGCATGATGGCCCATACGAGCACGAAAAAGAGCACGACGAGCAGGCAAATCTGCCACGTCGAAGCGTGCTTGGAGCTCCACAGAAAACTCCAGTTTCGGCCGTAGGGTGCTGACAGGAAGAAGTTCTGAATAAGCACTGTAACGAAAAACCAAATAATAGTCTTGCGTCTGAAAATTGATTTGTAAAACGATGCTACTTTACCCGGAGTCTGACGGTAGTAATCTGGTAAGCCGAACGCAAGCAATATCCCAATAGCCCAGAGCAGGACTGCGATGGGGACGGTTATGGCGGTTATTTTCCAGCTGTTGATTATGGGTTGTACGTTCGTGAGACCGGCTTGGGTCTGTCGGGAAAGGGAGGAGCCCCAGTACCATAGTGCCACGACGTAGAGCTGTTGAGTTCCCTGAATGACGCAGGCTCTGAATACCCAGTCCTTGACGGGCGCGGCGCTTTCGTCGCCGAAGTTGAGGGAAAAGAAGATCGAGCCGCTGGAAGAGGCGGTTGCATAGATGCCGCTTGCGAAGTTTTGGATCCAGTCGCGATTGACGGAGTTGTGCTCGAAGTGGGCAACGCCGATCAGTAGGAAGGCAAGACCGTAGAAAAACCAGGGTGTCGAGAGGGCGACAACGGACTTGAAGCTGCGAAATACGAACCACCACGCGATAGATGTGATGAGGTACGTGGTTGCGATGGCGTACAGCTTGTCGGGAGTCTGACCAACTTCGCCTGTGAGAAGAGTGACCTGATACGAATTCGCTGCAATGATTTGACCCAAGCCCAAAAAGAGAGAGTATATGGGCCAATCGCCAATGCGAAGTTGCATCCACTTCTTGAGACCAGTCGGTGGTTCATAGTCCTCGCCCAGAAAGAACTCATCGCCGTTCTTGTGGATGTCACTGTTGCTATCACCATTTGAGATCGAGTGTGTCGGCGACGCAAGTGTTGTTCCTTTACCCTTGATAGATGGCACGGGTGACCAATCTCTACCCAACCGAGCAGCGCGGAACCTGTCGTACCATTTCTTCTCACTCTTCACCAAAAATTCCTCAATACACAATTGTCCATCCGAGTTTGAACCGTTCAGTTCTTCAAGTTTTTTCTCAAAGATGCGGTAGAATTCGCCCGTGGCATCGGTAAAGAATGGGTCGACTTTTTGCAGTTTGAAGTTCTTCTTGTCCCCGACAACGGAGTCGAAGGACAAAACGGAAGAATTGCTGAGCCGGTTTGGAGCGGTTGCGAATGGGCGAGCAGGTGGTGCGAGGTGGTCGTCACCCTCGGAGCCGCCTGGTGATGCTGGCATACAAGGAAAGTAGTGACCATTAACATGACCGTTGAGAATATGAGCTGGAGATGGAAGACCGTGTTCGTCACTCACATGTCGACTCATCTCAGGATGTTCGGGCGTCATCGTGAAGTCGTCTTCCGTGAAGTAAGAGTGCAGGTTCTCGTCTTCAGTCTCGTAATCGCCTTCACGCTCGCTGTCAGTCACGTCTTCAGAAGCAGCTACATGACTCTTCCTTCGAAGACGATTTCGTCGCTCAACTACGGCCGTGTGGCCAGGTCCAGCCCTAACGCCGAGAGACAACTGACGGAACAAATTTGACGTACGTCGATCATCTTCATTGGGACTGGGGTCTCTGCTGTAGACGATTGTGTTTCGCTGCTGGGGACCAAGACAGCTTTGCCGCAAGCTTGAATAGCCCGACTCCGCGAGTGGAGGGGTCTGGATACCGAGTTGTTGACCAGGTGTTGGCAGGTATAGCGTGGCTTCGCTTGGAGTATGATATCCCGTAGGTGTTGAGATCTGTCCATTGACCTTTATAGTCTCCCTGGTATGGATTCTAATGGACGTACTCTGGAGAATCTCCAAATCCTCAATCCACTGCGCAACTGGGAAGCGCTGTTTCGCTGATCTCGCACGCATCTCCGCGCGGACCTTGGTTTTGGAGTTCAGTGCACCGTCAATCGCCAGTCGAAATTGATGAAGCAGATGCGAAGTAGTGGTCGATTCAACCGTATACCACCAACCAGGCATCTGGCCCAAACCGCCAACACGAGCTCCGATACCCAATGCACCTTTGCGACCGAACTCAACAGCGACGAGACCAAATGGCTCATCTCGAGAAGGTATCAACGCAAACTCCGCCCCGGAGAAGATGTATGGTGGCAATGCTGTGAACTGAGGTCTGGAAAATACTCGTCCAGGGTACAGTTTCATCATACGATCCAGTTTCAGCGCGGCAAACTTGCCGTAGAGATCGATCACAGGGCCGATACAGATCAATTGCACATTAGGCCTTGCTTCGAGGACGGACGGCATGACATCAGCAATGAGATCGATGCCCTTTTGCATCGACCAACGGCCAACAAACACCAACAGATCGGCGTCTGGATTTTGATCGAGGCCTGCCCATTCCTGTGCCTGCCGCTTGAGCTCTACTCTCCCAGCTTCAAAGTCCGGATCAACGGTGAAATCGCTTTCCTTGGGCACGGACTTGTCCCAGTCCGCAGTATCGGAGGGATCAGGATTAGGCAGGTTTCCGACTTTCTTGAGACCCCAGAAAATCGGATAGCGAGCGTAAGATCTCTTGCCGTATTTCTTTGAGACGCCGACGGCGCCAAATCCCTGTTGATGGACTCGCAGGTAACTTGCACCTGCATGCAAGAGATTGAAGACTTCACCGAACTGGACGTAACGAGTGGCAACATTGACATCGAGGTTAAACACCGAACAGACTTCATCCTTCTCGTTCTGCGTGCGCATCGGCCATAGACCCTGAAATTCAGCGTTGTGTAACGATAAACACGCGGGTATAGTCTGCGGCAAAAGATATAACGGAGCCAACGACCCGTGATAATCATTGATATGATACATATCAATCGGGAAGCGTTTCATGGCTTCAGCGATGCACTGATTCCAGGCTGAATAGTAAATGGCGCTATCCAAATCATCCATGCGGGCAGGATACGGCTCTGTCTTGGTCTGTTGCCGAAACACGGGGGCATCAAGCAGGACGTAGGTGATATTTCGCAAAACATGATACTGCACCTTGACTTCGTACGAATTCCCCAAGACAGTCACAAACATAGGCTCTGCGGGTTGGTCTTCGGGGTATTCCACGTCGCCGACACAGGGCACAACCCAAATCAGGTCCTGATGACTCAAATTCTTGCCCATTAGTTGTGCCATCACACCCAATCCACCGATCTTGATCTTGATAGCCCAGTCTTCAATGTCGTATTCCATGGTTGCAATCATGACCATCCGTCGACGTTCACCGCTCGTTGCGCCTGCGTACGCGGATGTCGTTTGCATGAAACCCGAGCGATTAGCAAGCCGCAAGAACGGATTTTTGACTTCGATGCCGTCGAGTCTTGCTTTCTTCAGTCTTCTTCGTAGAGCTAAGGGTAGGATGTGAGTCTTTTCGGTTATACCGACTTGGTTGAATTTGACTCGATAAAAGGATTTCATGAATGTCCAGATACCGAGTGATGCCGAAAGAATAGGGACAATTGCAAAGAGGGAGAAGAGGATGATTTGAACGTTTGCGGATCCAACTGGTAGCAGTTCAAAGCGCTTGGACCCGTCGTCGATCCGGATCTCCCAGCCAAGATACGACGAGGGTGGCGGATGGGTGATATTGATGATCACTGCAGACAAAGATGACGGAGGTAGACGATCCAAGACAGAGTCTCCATCAGCATCGCCAAAAACCCAGCCTTGATCAGGCTGGCCGTCAGGGTTAATGCCCCAGATATTGACCTGGCCCTGAGCAGGCCACTCCGTCAAAAACTTGACTTTCCACAACCCATCGTCTGAGTCTTGAACCATCTCATTCTTTAACCCTGCATCAAATCCGTACTGATTGTAAGGACCATTCCAGAATAGATGTGGGAATCTGCGGGGAAATGAGGAGTCCCAGTCACTGTCACCTTCTTGGACATAGTCACTACTACCGGAAATTTTGCTAAAGTACTCGACACGCACATGGCTGCCGCTCCATTCCTGCAACGAAGTTCCCGACCAGGGAAGTTCTGTGATGGTGTCGTTGCCGCCTGTATAAGGCATCCAAGCCGAGAACGAGGATCCCCAATTCGTCGAGTACCGCCACATATCAGCTCCGGCGGCATGGTGCTGCACGTACAGAGTGCCGTTGTCATCTTTATGTAGCAGGCTGGTGGAGTAGTTGGCCGAGTTGAAGATCATGGGGTTATCGTGTTGACCAACTCGAAGGAGAAAATGATCAATGGCGTTTGTGGCAGTGCCGTCAACGCTACTGGCGTTAGCCACGGTTATCCGATGGATGCCGTTGTAGACGTTGTCGAGGGTCGCTTTCCAGACCCAAGCGTTGGCTATTTCGCCGATGAGATTGGTTGTGCCGTCGTTTATGTTCGAGCAGGAGACGCTTGAGGAGTCAAGAGTTGCAGTCTGCTTGGACTCTGTAGTTGAGTTGAGCATTATTGACCTCGTGACTGAATTGCAGTCCATCTGTTCTGAGAAATAAATCTGAATTGGTACGGATTCTGCTTGATCGGGCGGTACACTGGACAGTATGCGAGCATCATGTCCGGGCTGAAACTCTGTGATCATGGGGTACGGTCCAACCCATTTATCTTTCGGCACGTATGCTCTAAAGTCCCAGGCCACCATGGTCAAATTATCCAGACAACCATTGTAGTTGGTTGAATCCTCTAGACCGAGTTTGACCGGACTCGATTTGAGGGTCTGCTCATCGTAAGGGTAAAACAGGTTCTTGACGGTCGTATTAGCGTCAAAGGGCGCAATCAGCGACAAGTTTGTGTTTTGACTAGTGCAATCAAACTTGTAGTTGATTGTCGTGTTGTCATTTTGATACAATAGCCAAACAGATTGGTTGTTCGTCAGATCCTGAATACCTTCAAACCGACCACGTAGAACAGACCACATTCCCGTCTCGGTTGCAGTTCCATTAGAACCAGGCAGGTAAACATCATGCGTTTGTTTTGATAGTGACTGTAATAGGTACCCATCATTCAGGACGGGAAATCTCTGTCTCATCTGGAACATATGCTTGAGAATATTGCGTAGCGGATGTGCAGGGTCCCGATGGTCATATGTAACCGAAATATCCTCACAACCAGTCAGGGCGGACTCAAGAGGGAATTGGTAATATTGCGTATTGTTCACTCGATAGCATCCATGGGTCCACCATGCAGTGGCCGGTGACATGGACTGACGACCATAGACGTAGTTGTCTGCCGTGGCATCGAGGACGTAAAATCCTTGTTCTTCACCCCATAGAACAAGAGGCGCGCCGGGCATATGTAGTGTTGTGATGAACATACCGAGCAGCATCTTCTCAGTTCCATTCTCAATAGCAGGCCAGCGAAAGACATCTTGGTTCGTTACGCCGTACATATGGCGAGGGTCAAACTTCCCCGTGTTTGCATTGACCATATCATTCGACAGAAGCATGAGGTTCCACATTGTAACCCAGTCTGGCGGTAAATCATAACCAGCGGCAAGATTTCCATCCAGCCCCAAGAATCGGGTCAGCGTTCGATAGACGGTGTAGTGAAAAGCAGCTCCATCGATAGCCTGCTGTCCATGCTCACGGATAAAGTACTTGTCTGAGGACTCGTTGGTCATGAGAACGGCATCCTGCACACTATCGGGCCACATATCCGGCTGTCGTCCACGACCGAGGTAAATTGAACCAAAACTGTTTCCGCCTGTGATTTCACCAGACAGGAAGAAATTCTCCTTTCCGTGAGCGCGCGCACACTCTCGCCAGCTTTCAGACATATCGCCCAAAGCGTCGACGGTCGCTTGCGTCGCTTTATCGTACCGGAAACCATCGACATCGAGAGACGCAATGATAATACAGGCATGCCGAATAAGTCTCTCCCTCACCGAGGGATTCCATTCCCTAAGACGATCCTGCACGGAAGCAAATTTTGCCAATTCACGCTGATAATCAGGGAAAACGCCAAAAGCCTCGATGTCGCCGTACTGATCAAAGTCACTGTTATAGCAGCCCTTTAATTCGTCGTACACGTAGCTGTCCACTGGATAGCCGGTCTCGTTGTAGAATTGCGGATAGTCACAGGTAGTATTGTAATCATTCCCGAAGTGGAAATCCACGTATTGACGAGAGGTTTTGTATTCGGCTTGGTGTTCTTGGTAGATAAAGGGGGCGGTCGTGTTGAGGTAGCCTTCGAAGCCGATCAGATCTCCCATACTATGACACGATTAGCTATTGTCGAAGATTTGTCGAGAGTCGATATTGGACTTACGTTGCAAGTGTATTGTCGAAGATGACATACATGCCCCTGTTGTGAATTTCGGTGATGGCCGCTCTCCAAGTAGCAATATCGCCGTAATGTTGGTCCAGCAGTGTTGTGTCGAGAGCTGAATAGCCATCGAAGCCCCATGGCTGATTCATTAATGATGTTCCAGCGAGGTAAATAGCCTAGAACAAAGTCAAACTTATGCTAGGGACGTCATCCAGCACATAGCACGAAGACTGACCTTAATCCCCATCCCCTGTAGATAATCCAATGTATCAACCAGCCCGACCACATCACCTCCATGCCTCATCTGCGTCGAGTCCAGATCATGCTCATAGAAAGTCCCATTAATATTATCATTCGTCGGATCTCCATTCACGAATCTGTCAAGAAACAACGAGTATATCGGGACTCGCCAGTTGTCTGGAGACGGGAAGTATTCATGATTCGGCCAAGTGCCCCAGTAATCTGCCGGCGTGTCTGCGGTTTGATTCTCGTTGAGATTGTAGTGTGTGAGATCTGCGTCGTAGGGCCATGCTTTGATTGTTGGGGCTGCTGAAAGAGCGAGCAGGAGACCTGCTGTGGCCCACTTCATGGTGGGCAGTAACGAAAGTGATGGTGATTTATAAGTGACGCATGTGTAGATTTTCGCTAATAACACGTATATCCAACAGTCTGTATGAGATGTAGCCGGTCAGTGCCTAGTTATAATCAAAGGTGAGCTGCTGTCATACACGGATGCTCACATATGTAAAGGTAGGTTATATGCCCAGCAGAAAATCTATGGAAGCCAGGTATACTTCGTCAATATAGACAATAAAAAGTGTAAAGATCATAGATAAAGAACTGTTGCGAAATAGCGACAATCGTCCGTATTATCAGGCCAAAAGGCTAATAGACCTCCACGAGGAGGTAGATACACCGACGACAGGGAGGGAGCCACACAGGGTAAAGGATCAATCAAAAACGGGGATAGTAGCTATCAACCATAGAACTGCTTACCTTGTACTTCTGTATCCGTGGTAGGATCAGTGGTTACAGGGCTTATCTCCTCCAGGGGTCGGGGTGCCGCGGCGAGGAAAGATCCCAGAAAGGTCTCAGTATAAGATCAGAAGGATACGAAAGGTTGCAAAAAGGGTCCAAAAAGGAAGGACTGGAATGTTCTCCCTGTCCTAGGCGGTTGTCAAAAGAAGTGATGGAGTTTCTAATGGTTGGCCACTTTATTCCTATTTTGCCCCTGAGACAGGGTCACGGCGCGTCTTTGCAAAAAGCATGGCTCAGATAACGACTACGCACGACTCCGTAGGTTTTCTACATGTTGCAACTCTGATTGGAAAAGTTACGTGTTGTGCTGCAAAGGGATGCAGCTTAGGGCTAGCTACCTATCTAGATGCTTTGACTCAGCAGCTGGATACGGGCTAGTGGATGCTCTACCAGGGGTCTTAGCTTTTTGTGGAGATGAAGATTACGGTGAGAACGTAAATGCTCATTCGGCCTTTTATGACAGAAGGCAACTAGTGTCTGGAACTCCGAGGCGAGCCGATTCCTGCAAGATCTTATTATCATAATAGAGGCTGAGCGCTAGTTCGAGTACAAGTACAGAGTCTCTCAGAGGCCTGAAACATACTCTATGATCCGTGTAATCAAGAAGCCCACAAGTGGCCATCTGATGATGGCGATGACTCAATTCCATTTCTACAACGGACACACGGATCCTTTATATCCGTTCCACGAGGGCCAGATGGGGAGACTCTGATTCTATCTAGTCATCCTAAAAGAGAAACGAAAGTAAACATATTTAGCTGCACCGGTAGTGCCATGTTTTAAAGCGGCCTGTCTCCGAACTCTGTTCAGTCCGAGTTTGTGTTCAATCAAGACCACCATCACATTAACTTTTGCACTTGACACGAAGCCATGTGTTACCGTCATGATAAGGTATTCAAGCAACATTGGACATCTCCGTCAAGTGTGTACACCAGTGAACAATATACTAAACATGAGATTTCGGTATGCCTTTGATGTGGCCGAGTCCAAAACTTAATCAAAGCTTCTGAGACACAATCAATAGCAGACAATCTCCTTGCATATGACAAGCGAGCTCCGAGTCAGTACTATCAATAGTACATGGATGATGCGGCTCGAGTCTAGCCAGGCACCGGGATATGGATTTGCAAACCTTGCCTTGCTAGTCCGGAGTTCCCAGCCATCTGTCCACCACTGAGACGTTGCACGAGACGGATCCTGGTACATTTCGGGGCTGTAGGCGCCACATATCACATCCGAAATAACTAGGTCTGGCTCTTTTTGACTCCATGTACACAGTAAGCCGTGTGGTTAGCAACTGATCAGATGTATGTATCACATTCGAATCGGACACAGAGAGAGGTCGAGATAAAGGCTAGAGACCCGCTCTTTCGGGTGACAGGAGATTAGTCTAGCCAATATAGGCATACGGTAGCTCAGAAAAGTATATCATTGGTTGACCTCCGACCAAGAGATCCACTGGTCCGTCGATAAGGAAGCTCGGTCTCCATAATGACGATCGAGCGATTGTGATTGGTTGTGGAAGTGTATATCGTCCCTATCTCAGATTCGCCTTGCGTTAAGCAAGTAGCCTCCCTCCTACGGGCTAAACACTGACTCGAGCAAGGCCGGGAAAAGGGGAGGTACGTATCGAGGTTTCTGCTGGTGCCTTGTTGGCTAGGATGGTGGATATCCACGCTAGGGCTTGTACCTGGCTAGGATGGATGCGGTCACCTCCATCAACCAGACATCGCGTCATTCTTCAAGGAGTAGAGCCCAAGTTTTTTATCATTTGTGATAGAGTATTGTTTCGGATTTCAGCCCGTTGAAAGAATATTTCAGAACTTTACTTCTGAGCCAAATCGATAGAGGAGAACATGCATAGTGCAGATAACAGTAGAAAAGCAGACTTTAGGCTTAACTAATTTCTTGTACAAACTATTTACATAAAGACGGTATATCGCAGTTCCCCACCCACAAATTTTTAGCATCAATCGTTAATACACCCGTCTGGCCAAAAGAACAGCTTATTGAGCCTTGTACTGGTTTCGGTACTCTTCCAGTCTGCGCACTTCCTCCTGACCAATCTTATCTCCAAGCTTATCAATTAAATCCTGGAAAACCAGCACCGCGCGGATGGGAATATCCCCCCCAAGATCCCTCTCCGCGGCTCCAATGGCGCTCTTCTGCTCGGTATCGCTCACTCGTTCCTGACGATCGAACAGCAACACAACGCCGGCAACGGTTCCGCCCTCCTTTTGAATGATGCCGACTGCTTCACGCAGTGCGGTACCGGCGGTGATGACGTCGTCAACGATCAAAACACGCTTACCCTTGAGAGGCGCGCCGACAATATTACCTCCTTCACCGTGGTCTTTGGCTTCCTTGCGGTTGAAGGAGTAGCTGATGTTGTCCCATGTCTTGGTGCCGGCGAGGGCGTCCCGGGTAGCGAGTTCGTTGACGACACCGACGCATTCTGGGATCCCTTTGTAGGCAGGGCTACCAATCACGTCAGTCGATACTTGGTCATAATGCAGCAGGGACATACCCAAAGACGATATCAAAATTTGGAGTGATAGCGCCGTCGGCAGCTATATTCACAAAAGGCGGGGACGAGATTGTATTCGCAAATGCGGCCGAAACTTGGCGTAGCAGAGGCGCAGTATAAAGACGACTGGAGGTCAGAAAGTACGGCGACTGGCGACCAGATTTCAATGTGAACGTTCCAAATGCAAGCGCATTGTTGGCTATGAGCAACGAAAGGAGATTGGTCTTGTAGTCTTGATCGGCGGAAGGAGGGGCAGCCATGTTGGGGTATCTGGGGTTGAGACGGCGACTTTCTCACGGCGGGAGTCACTCAAAGCTGAGAGGCAATCGTCACGAGCGCAAATGGTGCTGTCCTGCGTAGTGACTCAAGGGCAGCGAGTATCACGGACTTGTTGCTAGCTTACTGGAGGTATCGAGGTATCCTGGGCAAAAATTGCAAAGAGGGGCATACGAGCAATTACCCGCTCTTATCGAGAACAGCCAATCAGGGCTGGTCTCCTTCGTCGCTGACCGAGTATAGAAATTGACGATTCCTCGATTTCCACGTCCAGCACGTACTTACCACGCTTGAAATTTGATGCGCTTGATGCGCTACAAGAAATAAGCTCTATGAGTGTGATTCTATATTTTTCGTTTCTCCTATCCAGCTGGTACAAGCTGGACCTAGGATTGTCGACAATCAAAGAATTTCTACGATTGGCGGGGACTTCCTAATCTGAGCTAGCGCCATTTCTCCGGACTCCGATAACGGGTTTAGCGGTCTCTTTTTATGATGCACATCCATCGGGGCCGGTGACCAAGCTGTCTCCTTTCGCTTTCTTCAGCTTCTCGGGTCTCGTCGTGTGTTTCTTCTCCTGTCCTGGAGGTCCTCTCTTCTCCTTCTCTCTCTCTCAATTTCACTGTCTGTCATTTCCAGGACTGTTCATTGCTGTGCCCCTCATATTTGTACCGTTGAACTACGGGTGCGAACGTGAGTGCTCCGGAATTGGGTTTTGATTTTTGGTCAGACGCAATTTAGCAATTAGACCCAATAGCTTGAGATCAGAGACAGACAATTGACCGACTTATCAACATGCACGTCGGGCAAAAGCTCCAAGAACAGGCGGCCGCCGGCCGACCTGGAATTTCCTTTGAATACTTTCCCCCCAAGACCGCACAAGGTGTCCAGAACTTATACGACCGTATGGACCGCATGCACGACCTAGGCCCGGCTTTCATCGACGTCACCTGGGGAGCAGGCGGCAGCCGATCTGAATTGACATGTGAAATGGTCCGAATTGCGCAGACAGTCTTTGGTTTAGAGACCTGCATGCACTTGACTTGCACCGATATGCCTCGCGAACGAGTCGACGCCGCTCTCGAGGCTGCTTACAAAGCCGGTTGCACAAATATCCTCGCCTTACGTGGAGACCCGCCTCGTGAGCAGGAAAAATGGGAGGCTGCAGAAGGAGGCTTTCGTTACGCCAAGGACCTGGTCAAATACATTCGCGAGAAATATGGTAACCACTTCGATATTGGCGTTGGCGGATACCCAGAGGGTGCTGATGACAATTCTGACGTGGATCAGTTGATTGATCATTTGAAGGAAAAGGTTGATGCAGGAAGCACATTCATCGTCACACAGATGTTTTACGACGTGGACAACTTCTTGAACTGGGTGGAAAAATGTCGCGCGAAGGGTATCAATGCAGCGATCATTCCTGGTATTATGCCTATTTCAACATATGATGCTTTCATGCGTCGTTCAAATTGGACAAAGATCCGAATTCCGCCAGACTGGCTCGAAAAGCTCGAACCAGTCAAAGCAGACGACGCCAAAGTTCGAGAAATCGGCACCAAATTAGTGGCCGAAATGTGCCGTAAATTATTAGCTTCTGGTCACATCCACCACCTTCACTTGTAAGACTCCCCTTCATCGATTTCGAATTGACGATGTTCTGACACGATATCTAGCTACACGATGAACCTTGCACAAGCCACCCGTCTGATTCTTGACGAACTCAGACTCCTACCATCCGAAGAATCTCCTCTTCACAAACCGTTACCGTGGCGAAAGTCTCTTGGCTTACGCCGGCGCAGCGAAGACGTTCGTCCGATCTTTTGGCGAAACAGAAACGCCTCTTATATTGCCCGCACAGCTGATTGGGACGAATACCCCAACGGGCGCTGGACAGATGCTCGTTCCCCCGCTTTCGGTGAGTTAAACGCTTACGGCGTGAGACTGAAAGGCACCAATGAACAGAACATCAAACTCTGGGGCGCACCCAAATCTATCAAAGATCTTTCAGATATCTTCCTGCGTTACCTGACCGGCAGACTGGAGAGACTACCATGGAGCGATCAATCCGTCACCCTTGAAACCAGCGACATCAAAGACGAACTCCTCGACTTGAACAAACGCGGTTTCCTCACAATCAACTCCCAACCTGCCGTCAACGGCGTCAAATCCACTGATCCAGTCCACGGGTGGGGACCGCGCAACGGCTTCGTCTATCAAAAAGCATACCTCGAACTTCTCGTTCCACCGGAGCACGTTGAAGAACTCCTGCGACGAATCGAGAAAAATCCCGATCTCACATATTACTGCGTCAATAAGACCGGTGAACTCAAAGCGCGAAGCGACGAGGGCCCCAACGCCGTGACGTGGGGTATCTTTGCTTCCAAGGAGATCATCCAGCCTACGATCGTCGAGAGTGTAAGTTTCATGGCTTGGAAGGATGAAGCGTACCAGTTGGGCGATGACTGGGCGAAATGCCATCCTGCAGATAGTCCAAGTCGGAAACTTCTCCAGCGGATTATGGACGAGTGGTACATTCTCAACATCGGTATGCCTGGCCCCAAAGCCTCCTGAGATCTTTGACATATTGCATAACTAACGTACCCTTGAATAGTGAATAATGATTTCCACAAAAAGGACGATCTCTTCCGCCTCTTTGACGGCCTCGTGATCAAGGACTTTGAAACTGAAGTCGCCGGCACTGCCCCGGTAGCCGTCAACGGCACCAACTAACCTTACCTCAACTTATAAACAGCACTACTATCGATTACAATACCACTTCAACACTATTTTATCATCGCAGAAAGCATCGGAGACGGAATCAAAAAGGAACACTCCTCAACGGCGTTTATTTCCCTTCAAGACTTCCCAATTTCCATCCCGTTTTTTTTTTCGGAAACAATTCTTTCAACCCAAAAACGCTAATGACATTATTTTAACGACGAAAAAAAAAACTCAGCTGAGCCAAAGCTGAGGACAAACGACGTGATGAAATTCAACATTTAATACCATTCAACATGCATCATATATATATATATATATAGACATTCATACAACCACGACATGCGGTTTGGCGAGGGGGTGGAGACAACCTAAAGGGGAGAGAGAAAGAGATAAGGGGTTTCGGGAGAGGAAGGGAGACCAGTTACTGTATGTAGTACCCGAAGTTTGGGAAGAAAAGAGAAGAGATACCAAGTTCAATTGAGACTTTATTTTCGTTCTCTTTTCTTGTTGTACTGACTACTTGCTTCGAGTCGTGTATTGGGTACTTGGCACAATAAGATCAGTAATGATGAGCAACGACCTAGGACTCACGATTTAGGATTCACGATTAACAACGGTGAGAGTGATCACAAGCATATGATTACATACAAATACTGATACAGACAACAAGCATGCTGCTAAAACGCCCAAGAATATCAAGTGACAAACCAACCCCCAACTCCATCCTCGTCCAACCCTACGCTCAAAAACAATTCAAGTATGGAAGAGTCCGACAACATAAAGATACATTACTGCATAACAGCACTCAACAAATTCCCAAAGACCCATCCGACAGGCCGACAAAACCAGACCATCCAGTTCGTTACAACGACCACATAACTCGCCATTTTAAAGACAACGACAAACACAAAACACAACACTGCAAAGTTTACCAGTGCTTGCCCTATATCCGCTGCCAGATCGCCGAAATCGTCCACGCAGGATTGCGGTAAGCATCCCTTTTGGTTGTATTCGAGCCATGCTTCTGCGAGGCGTTTGCAGACTACGACGCAGTGGGTAGCCATTTGGAAGAGTTTTTCGCACGATGTAAGGATCTGAGAGTAGACTTTGTGGTCGCGGAGGAAGGAGTGGAACTTGGTGAAGGAGAGGTAGAATACCCCGAAGCTCAAAGCAGTGTCACTCAGGTAGGCCTGGTCTATGGGGGCATTGAGTTGAATTGACGGCTCATTCATCCTGTCGTCGCGCTTGCCCCCCTTCTCGGGGCTCGGTTGGCGTTGCGTAGCCGGTTTTCGAGCCGTCTTGCGCGTTGGCTTAGCATCATCCGACGAGATGGTAGGCTCAGACTTTGTTCTCGAACTCGAGGAGGATGTGTGTGTCTTGGATTTGAGTTTTGTTTCTCTTCGACGGGCTTCTGTCTGTCTCTCTGCTTGTCTTGCTGCCTCTTTTTCTGCTTCCTTCTTTGCCTGTTTCTCTACCTGCCTTGCTGCTTCTTTTTCTGCTTCCTTCTTTGTCTGCTCTGCCTGTTCAGCCTCCTCTCTTGCTTTCGCAGCCTTGTAAGCCCTCCTAGCCTCATTGATTCTTTCTGTGTTGAGCTTCTGCTGTCTCAATTCATCCGTTGGTTCTTTCGTCTTCTTGGTCGTACTCTGGGCCTTGGCCTTGTCGTAAGCGGCTCGCGCCTCAGCCAGTCGTTCGGCGTGCTGTCGCGCAGCGGCTAATCGTTCAGACGCAGACTTTGCGGCTGCGGCACCTTGCCTTGCCTTTTCAGCTTTCATTCGAATCTCCATTCGGATAGTATGAGTATCCCTTTTCGCCTTGGTGCGGGGCTTCTCATTGTTTGAGACTATTTCTTCTTTGGGTTTTGCTGGAGGAGGTGATGGTGAACAGCTCAACGGTGGACTCGGTAGTTGTTGAGGCACTTGCAAGCCATCCAATTCAGCAACATGTGGTGTCTTTGGAGTTTCTAGGTCGGCAGTCGAAATCCCGTTCCGTGGTCTTGCTGTCATACGCGAGAACACTTTATGAAGGCGGGGTCCTGGCGGAGGAGTGCGCTTGACATCGTGATTGGAGCCGAGGCTGGCGGAGTCATTGCTTTGAGACGGAGTGATAGTGCTCTCTCCCTTGACTTGTAAATCTGGTGAGCCAGATTTTAAGGATTCTGCTGGGCTATGGTTTGTCCCATGACTAGATCCAGGAGAAGAGCTTTCAAAGAACAGATCATCCTCTAGAGTCTTTCGATTGTAATCCTTGTGGAACCTGGGCGTTCGTTCTGATGGTTTCAATACTGGACGAGTCCGAGATCTTCGTAAACCCGTTTTTCTGGTCCCAGGGGAAGCAGCTGCAATGTCAGGACTGTCGTCTTCTTTCGCTTTGTGATGACCGGTACTTGGAGATGCGCTCGAAGGTACTGGTATCTTAGTTGGTTGTGCCGGAGTCAATGCTGGTGGGATGACTAGAGGTGTGGCGCGTTGAGGTTTGCCGAGGATCTTTTGAGTTGCTCTCGCAATGTTATGACCGGAAGATTGTGGCAACTTTGATGTCTGCAAGGCACGCAGCGTAGTAGACAACTTGCCTTTGTCGCTTTCTTCGTCCGACTTCGCAACAGGTGACACTTGTGAATCATTCTCATCGTCGGAATTTGGAAACAGTAAAATCTCATCGGGATTCCTAGCAGCTTTCTCATCCACACCCATGCAACCCATAAAACACTCTTCCCGCAATTTCTTCAAGAGTTCCTTTTGTTTGAGTTTAGGGGTATCGGCGACTGGACTGACTCGAGACCGCCCGACCTCGTCAGGGCTAAAATATTGACGCCGCCCTTCCAGTGGAGGCGAGATGGATTGGCTGCTGTCGGTTGTGAAAGAATTTGGGGTTGTACCTCTTTGCAATACCGGAATCGAGCTCATTTTCTTCACTTGTTGCGGGAGTCTAGGCTCAGGAGAGCCAGATGATGACTTAGATGCGTCCATCTCGTGTCTGGAATAGGGCGCTCCATGAAGCTTTCCCATCTTCTCCTGATACAACCTGATCTGTTCCGCAGTCATAGAGGGTGGATTAGGGTCATTGGCCGAAGGCATATGCACCACGAATCTATCTTCCCAGTCATCCGTTGAAGAGAGATCGGTTGACCCCGAGCCAGCAGAAGACACGGTCTTGGCGAGCTTGTAGCTCAACGGCGACGATCGTGGCGATGGAGTCCGAGCGACATCAACACTCACCCACTGATCACCATTCACCTTCCATTTCTGACTTACTCGAGGACGGGGAACATTATCTTCGTGCGAGCTATCCGTGCGATTGCTCGGACTGACCACTCCTGTCCGTGGGTTGGCGCCTCTTGTGGTCAGTTTATCCTCATTCTTCACCTGATAAAACCTCGATTCTTTCTGTTTCGGCGGCGTAGCCCATCGAGGCCTGTTGCGATTGTCTGCTCCGCCGGGTCTTCCTGAGATCGCCTGGGCGGCGGCAGCGGCAATCTTGCGTTCCAAACGCTGTCTAATCTCTTTCCAATCTCGATCAAACGACTTCTTGGGCTCAATTCGACTATTCGGTGAAGGCTCCATGGCGATATTTGAGCGGATGGTTCCGTCTACATTGCTTCCGTGACAGTGACTGTAAAGGGCACCAGACATCAATACCGGCGGCTCATGGCTTTCATTGACTATTTTGGCTGATAAACTTGAATCTGTAGATAGCGTATGAACGTAGAATGAGTCCTGGGTGTATAGGTATGGGTAGGAGTAATGAGTCTGTGCAAGCCGCTCCAAGTGCCTGATATGATCTTCTTGGCGCGATCGAGCAAACAAATTCTTAACGTTATGCCATGCCGACGTGAAGAGACTCCCGGTCTTAGCGTTTAGTTTTTGATTGGAAACACGTCGATGCGTTCGGGGATTGTTGCATGATGGAGATGACGATGTGGCATCCGGCGAGACAGTCATAGGGACCGGCGTCCAACGAATGGGAAAAATTGAGGAGGCGGACATTCGTCGCGAATCAGAATGCGCCGCCATTTGAAATTCCAGGCGCTCTTCGATAAGAATATCATGTCGCTAGAACGATGTCTGGCAGGCTGTGTGGTTGGTCGGATTGTGGTAAGGAATGTTGCCTTTGGCGGAAGAGAACGTGTTGGAATGCCAGCCTCCCCCAGGACATTTAACCTCACACAGGTGAAAAAAGGCCGGTATCTCAGAAAGCCTTGGGATAGAAGCACATTTTGCAGGGGCAGAATACCAGCGATGTCTCTTGCCTCGAACAAGAATGATCCAGCACGGCACCTGCCTCACATCAGATCACCTATGGTCAATTGTGGGAGGCAAGAGCGATCAATCGTTGCTGGGAGGAACGTACGACATGTTATCCGTGTCTAAGTGGCCATTCTTGACATTGGTGTGTGCATGAAAGATCTGAAGAAGCGCATCGAATACGCGTGATGTGTGGTAGATTGATTGCGGGATTCAGATTAGGGGGGCTAGAGATCACTATCAGCAGCACGTTGACGGATTCACCACGACTCTTTATATCACTGAAGCATCGCACCAATTGGAATCGCGTATGATTTTTTATTATTCATATACATTGTACGCACTACGCACTAGGGTCATAAGTGCTCATGAGCTATGTTGTCAAAGACAGTTGGTCAGGTTTAGGGCTAGGTACACAGTTTTAATAGGTACTAGCCCTCCGTAGTCCGACACGCATTAGAATCGTCCGCTTTCTCGACGGTGGGTATCGTTCAGATGCCCCCAGCGCGGTTGTGCAACGGAAGATGAACTGATTCCTCCAGGCGTACTGGTGCGTTTCAAGGGACTCGATGCCTTCCTCGCGGGCGTCAATGCGGCAAGTCTATCATTGAAACTAGGTGTAGATCTCTGTCTGTCCTCGATGAAATTTGTGGACATTGACTTTCGGAGAGGAGAGTTGGCGTGCGAGTATATACCAAGACTACCACCATCGCCTGTACCGGCGGATGTCGTTGGCGGTCTAAATTGTGGCTGGTGGATATTCGATAACTGATTCTGAGTCTGAACTATCGGCGATCTGTCTCGTAAATGACTCGGTGTTTGAAGTTGGACACCAGCCTGTGAGTTCGTCGGCATGAACGATTGCCGCCGAGAAGGCGACACCTGTCTGCTCGTCGACTCGGGATCCACATGACTAAGGTAATTGGGGTTGGGACTCGTTTTGAAGCCCCGGTTGATGATGTGAGTTGGTGTCCAGAGCTCAACTTGATTGTGTTTCTCATCCGAGCCAGCATGTCTAACGTGCTCTTCTGAAAATTGGACTCCCACATCTCGCATCAGTGGCTGAGTTCGAGGATGAACGAATTTGGTGTCATATTCGTGCATGACTTCTTTATGTACCACCGCTAGATCCTTGGACTGTTGAGAGAATGAAGACGAAAGGAATGACATCTGAACAGTGAGTAAGATGGCAAGGACAATGGTAGTAAAAATCGTGACGCTTGGTCGAGGATCGGTAGGTAGTGTCGGCAGGAACAGCCAGTAGACAAGGACATGACCTGGGCTGAACGAACAAAATAGGCGTAGTGAAAGTGGAAATGGGTCCCAAACAGCAATCTCCCAGACATCGCGTTTGGGATCAGGGTGTCGTCTCGATTCGGCTGTCTCGCCCGCAAGTATATTGCGAATGTATTTGATGGGAGACGTGGACATGGGATTCGAGGAAACTTTTACTCGCTGCGCCGATGGTGTCGCGGGTGTTCTATCGATCGAAGCTTCGAAAAGACGATATCGACGTTTACGCCAGAATGTGTAAAAAGCGTTCGACAGTGAAAACCATGTAAGGGCATGCACAACAAATGTAGCCTATCTCACAGAAAAAGTCAGCAGACGTTCTGTCCCGAAATCATTATGTAAAAGATGGCAAAATAATGACAACTCACAGCCCAGCTCAAAACGGACAATCTACTTCGATCATCTCCAAAGATATCATAATCAGCCCGACTGGTCCCTGTAGCAACGTTTGCTCGAGCAATCAAGAAAACAAAATTGAGACCGAAGCCCAAAGGCTGTGCCCAGTCCTTCTCTAGCTGAGCCCAGTCGCTAGAATCAATCTCCTCTGAAATCCATAGCAAGAAGTCCCAAGGGTTGAAGAAGTTGGCTAGACGCTCAGAAAGCGGTTGGCGGCGCACGAGTCGAGGCATGATGCATGCGAAGATAGCAGAAATGAAGGGATTATTTGGACACCTGCATGGAGGAAGAGAGAATGCAAGAGCTTGCTGGCTCTTGACTTGCGATCTCCTTCGACGACTGGTCGGTGTTGAGGAGTGATGAAAGGGGAGAAAACTTGATGATGAATCGTGAATGAATGTGCTGGTAACCAAGAGGCGAACCTTTGCTAACAAGCTACCGAAAGTGGTTTAGCGCGCTATAATCCGCGGGGGCCTTGCTTCCGGAGCTTCAAGCTTGCGACCACTTGGAGATCGATAAGAAACTGTTTGAGGATACAGCAGTTGCGCAACGGTTGAGCTCGAAACGATATCCGGAAAAGAACGATTGACTACAAGAAAGAACTCAACAGAAAACAATCAGAAATATCCAGCTATGGCTGCTGCTGCTGCCTTCAAGGTATCCCAGTTCGCACGTCCAATCTCCCCGCAACAGCTACTGATCAGATCAGGACCGACAATTCCTTGCAGTGATTGGAGATGAAGAGTGAGTTGCCTATTGTCATACTGCTGGCATTTATCGTGGGCGATATACTGACCAAGCCCTCGGTTCTCAGCTCCGTCACCGGTCTTCTCCTCGCAGGCATCGGCGTAAGAACCCCCACGACGTCGACACTTCAACCCTCGCATATGACTACACAGAAGATATAATTTCGCATGCTAACGCTTATCAAAGCACGTCACCGAACCCCCTGACTCGCAACGAAACTTCCTCGTCGTCGACTCCAAGACCGAAACCTCGACAATCGAAAAGGCATTTCAGAACTTCACACAAGAGAGGAAGGATATTGGTGTGCTATTGATTAATCAACACGTACGTTCCCTTTTTCCCTCGAGGCTCTTCATTTACAATATTCATGATGGTATGAGCAGGTTGCGGAACGCATCAGACCATCCGTCGACGCATTCACGGATGCGTTTCCGGCTGTGCTCGAGATCCCCAGCAAGGATCACCCTTATGATCCCGAGAAGGATAGTGTGTTGCGACGAGTACGGAGGTTATTTGGAGAGTAAACAGGGATCACTGCGTCGAGCTGTTGTGGTTTATCTTCTCTTCTCGATTGCGGATCAGTACATACTGTTATGACTTTATCGGCGTTCTTGCATGCTGTCCTTTTCCCTTTATCCTCACCGTACCTGGATTTGATTGAGCAAAGTTCTATGCATATGGGACAGACAGTCTATCTCAAGTATTGTCACTTAGAAAATATTTCAGTCTGGTCAAGTTAATGTTCTGTGATAACATCCCTGCCTAACTTGCAATCGAACGAGGTTTTATTGAATACAAAGAGTATCTCACATGATGCAGCTATTTACATTATAGGCAGAAGCAGAAGATGCAGTGAGCAATCATGATATTACCTGACCGAGAAAACAGAGCAGAAATTCGAATATGCAGGACGATACTACCCGGATTAAACACGAGCAAGCCAAGAGAGAGTATAACCGAACCAGATCGCCGGAAGACTCTAAGCGACGCAGCCGATCGAAAAGACAGAAGAGGACAAGGACAGAACGCTGCGGGATACGAACGCAAGCAGACAAGAGTGGTGGCCAGCAAAGCGGACAGATAGGATTGTATGGCGGGAAAGCAGGTATCAGTGTTGTAACGAAATGACAAATGACAAGGCAGGGGCATATGATCAATCAATCAAGCAATCAAGCAATCAAGCAAGCAATCAATCGGAGACGACATCATATCAACATCGATACATAATACATTTAATGGAAGATGATATCGTGGGCCTGAAGGCAGGTGATGCGGGTCTTGTCCTCGGTGTAGACATCGGCGAGTACAGCATATTTGCCCTACCCAGGTATTAGCCATTCCATATCAATAATCAAAAAGTAGTTTTGTAGTCAAACTTACAGGAGGAACCTCCTTGGGAATCTCAACCTCCTTGACAAACGTCTTGTGTCCGTCCAGAGGGCAGGTCAGGTCCGTATTACCCTCAATCTCCTCACACAGATCGGCCTCTACATTCACCAACCGGATCAGGCCATATTTGACCTGAAGATGGATCTTGGATCCCGCTTCGACGGGTTCGTGGAATATACCTTCTGCTTCGATGGTGAGGGTTTCGCCACTATTTGTGCACCAAAGCAAATTAGCGTGACATCCTCCGAATCTATGGTAAACTCAAGGATGGATGAAGTAACATACGGGACAGGTGGGTTAGGCGTCAAGTTCACTGAAACGATCGTGAGAATGTCATTTTTGGGATCGGAGCAGTATTCAAGAGGGTTTTGGCCAGCGACGGGGAAAGTGTCCTCCAAGCTTTTGATGGGAGACTGTCCAAAGAGTGGCAGAGAAGCAGCCCAGATTTGCAAGGGGGCAGAGGAGAGGAGGAGAGCAGAGAGGAGCTTCATGGTTGCGCAGCTCTCGAATGTGGAGGTGAGGTTGAGATAAGGCGACAATGACCACGACTGAGTGGGGACTGTTGCCTTGCGATGAGTTGTTTGAGGGATGAATGATATCGTTTGCTGAGAAGCTGTGTTAAGAAGGATATGAGCTTCTGAATGGACGTTATGAGGGTCAGTACTACGAGAGCAGCGTGTGTATGATCAAGATAAGAGAGGTTGGAAAGCGGGCTCTGAAGCCATCCCCGATGACGACAGCCATCGTCCAATCGTAGCCCCAGCACGTGATGGGTCACACGCCCGCAGCGTCACCGCCTCGGCCATCCGGATTCTGGTTGGTTCGTGACTACAACCCTCATCTTACAGAATGCCTTCTATGCCCAGCAAATATCGCTCTAGCAAAAAATCGGTCTTCATTTCCTAACTCCTTGCATTCAGTCAAGCTTTACTATCTTTTAGGAGATCGAGAAAAGGTTGGGTTATAGTCTCTTCTCCAGATATCGATCGCCATCCTCATCTCCAAGGATAAGAAACGATACAGGCGGGATCGGAAAGCCCCACTCTACAAATGTCAAACTCGTGTGGGCCTAACGATTGTGGCATCATCCGCGTTTCTCAAAGATGCAGGGGAATGTATCCAAGGGCTTGAAGATATTCTCTATCACATGGGCAGGAGGGAGGCTCCGCTGAAGTAGGGTGTTCGAAGGATATGTCAAGGACGCCTACTTCTCCTCCCATCTCAAGTATATTTATGGCTTGCTCTGCCCAGATCGAACGACCTGAATCAGACAAACGTGTATCGCACACTATTAGTCGATGTACATGCTGCCTGACTATCACACTAGCAATACAGCAGCTGCAGCTATATGTGTTCATCCGCACCTGCAGCACTTACGGCCTACTCTGATTTGCTGGCACCCTGCGTGTTGTGCATATGCAGTCTAGTCTTTAGCTCTGCAGTATCTGCATCGAGATCATGAAAAAGAGGTGAATTGAAAAGAAACTACAACAGGAGGCCTTGTCTATGAAAGTCGAGTCGATCGTATGTCATGCAAGCCAACATCTCAATATTCAGTCAAGGCTCGTTAGCCGTTCGGACTTGACGACTGTCGAAAGGCTCATACTTGGTAATGACGTGGCAGTGACAATTAGCCGCTGCGTATCATCAGACACGGTAATTCGAAAATATTATATGTACATCGTGGTTGATTGGTTGATGGCAATGTTACGCGCAGGGGGGGGATTGCCTGTACTACTGAATCGTCGGTCGATCATCGAAATGAGGCAAAAAAAGGCAATTCCACTTCTTTGGGCTATATTAGCGGTTGCTAGTTCTGTATTAGTAAAAGGCTATCATCAAGCAAAGAGTAATTAATTCATCAGCGTTGAACACATTGACTTCAAACAGCCTGCGCGACTCCTGAGGCAGATCCTCGACCGCGGAAAGTGTAGCAATCCTTCAGAGGAAAAGCGCCATGATTATACGGCCAATGCCCGGATTCTACAACAGTCGAATCTGTAGTTGAAGTCTAGCTGCTCTGAGTGGTAAGAAGGGGGTAGACTTCGAATCTGAGATGGGTATTGAGGCATCGGATAGCCGCTTTAGATGAGTACTGAGTTGTACTTCATGAAAGAGATGCAGCTCCCTGTTTAGTTATGTACATTAATATGTACTTGGTACGTGGAACCCTGAAGGACTTTCATACGTCAATTAGGTTAGTCGAAGAAGCCAGTGGCTCGAACCACGCCGATGTCGCATGTACATGGATCAGTAAGAGAGATGTCGATATGTTTGGGATCCGAAATAGTCGCTCCGTTTGTGGTGTCGACACAGAATCGTTCGTGGTTCCAAACTGCAAAGCGACACCACGTCAGTGGCATATTTCCCTTTCGTTGACAAAGGAAGGCATTGCCGGTTGCCCAAAGAACGATTTTACAGCAGACTCTAAATCCTGCTAGAGAAATAACGAGGGCATACTGTATTCGGCAGGCCGCATGAGTGCTAATAAGCCAAGCGGGGCCTTGAGGATTCCTGCATGATCATTCGTAACGTGCAGAACTACTCTTGCTGATGAATGTAGTGATTAGCTGGATGTCAAGTTCCACAATCAAAGTGCATCCGCGCGTGGTCCATGTGACACCGTAAGAGAAACCTGTTATGGAGAGAATACGTAGGGAGATCGAAGGAACGAATTGTTCCCCGTGAAGAAAAGTGGATTAGCACGTTGGAGCAGCAAGACCCAATTTTCAATACGTGAAGTCGCCATCTTCGTTGACCAGTCAGTCGAATAGCCCATTCACCAAGTGGTTCCCCATGGAGCCACAACGGAATTTTCATCATTGATTCTTGCCCACTTCGTCGTTTGCAAGGTTTGACGTGGGCCGCACTGACAACCTCGAGGTCTTAGGGCAAGGCAACTAAACTAGGCCCGTATGCTAAGGGCCCGTTAGCTCGGTTTTCACTTCAGCTACATGCGTAGCGTCGCAGCCCATCCTGCAGCACAAAAGTCCGCGTGAGGCCGTCGTTTCAACGTGGAAAACAACGATGATCGTCTTCGAGTCCAGGAAGCTTTTCGCGTCCACCTGCAAACACAACAACGACTCATTATCAGCTGTGTTGTGATATAGACGACTATACATGGTTGCGGGCCCACT
Source organism: Talaromyces sp. PB3603 (assembly GCA_023625915.1). Taxonomy (NCBI): domain Eukaryota; kingdom Fungi; phylum Ascomycota; class Eurotiomycetes; order Eurotiales; family Trichocomaceae; genus Talaromyces; species Talaromyces sp. PB3603. Next base: position 649,442 of record JAMAFY010000011.1, read on the forward strand.
GCGAAGCACCTAACGGAACCATCAGGACCTAGAGCACGGCAGAGGACGGCAGCTTAATAACTGTGAACCATGGCGCTGGGCCGGGGAACCTTTTCCCCCAAATCGTCCCTTGTTTTTCCTTGAAAAGTGCGTTCCTCTCCTCCTTCGCACAACAGCCGTCCCGACAGTCTGGATAGCACCAAGGAACCTATCCGCTCCCGCCTATCGCGTGCATGAATATTCCTTACATGCGTCCGATCATGTATTTATGCTCGGGTAGACGGGAACTATGGAATGGTGCGCCAGTCCGGTGGTTTTTCAACCAGCGTTGTCGTAGGTGGGTTGCCGGCTTGGTGCCAACGACAAATGACAATCAAGCTTTCGCAAATCCCTCGGATTTTCGTACATTGCAAGGTTGCTGAGGCTTTGTGTGCGGACTGGTGAAACTGAGTATTGACTACAGCCCGCATCATCTGTGAAACGAGCCGGTAAATAGGAATGAGCCACAGCTGGTTCAAGGCGAGAAGGCCAAATCATATCACCCTTAATGCTACAACATATTGGATTTGTAGATGGATTGTCGTGATGCTCGTCACCCTTGGTTTCTCAATCATCCGACTTTGCTGTGAAGAGTACATTTCAGCACTTGCACACGTTGCCAAACAGCCTCTCAATCTGATGTAACATTCAACCTAAGCCGTTCATCAATTGCCTCGCGAGGTCTGAATTGACCGTAGGCGCAAAAAGGGCGGTGAGTTCCAAATGAGAAATTTCCACATAGTATTCGGCGTATGGAGACCTGCATGATCAGGTACTCAATTTAGTAAAGCTAGGCCTTCCAAAATTTCCGACACTTCCTCCTAGGACAACTTAATGGAGGCGCTATTATTGTGTGCCTTTCTGGCACGCCCGGTGCCACCTCTCAATCAGAGTAGCGGCTTGGACCCGAAAATTTCATCGATTTGTAACGGGCTGCGCTTACATTTCCTGAAGTTCCCGGTACATTCGCTGTCTCAAGGCCATACCATTGTGGTACAGGACGATCAATTTTGGTTCTTTAAAAAGACATTCCTCGAGATTTGGCGTTTTTGATTTAGAAAGGATTGCTATCCACGACTTGTGAGCAAGGACTTGCCAACTCAGAATGGAGAGTGCGTCATAGCAGTAGACGTATGCCACGGTCATGCACCTGTTCGCTTCTGGCGAACGATACATTGAATAGCTCTTTGCTTGAGAAGAGACGTCTTGGATTTTTCCGACCCCTTGACAAGAAGCCCAGGGATCCTTTGTCACTTGAATGGTGTGTACATGGGTCCACAGGGTGGATGCGACTTTCTCTCACTGCATTGGAAGAACTTCCTGGCTAGTGGGAGAAATACTGGCGCTGTGCCGGCCTATCACCATCCACTGCGCTTCGGTTGGCTCAATCTTGCTTCGAGAATCAAGATATCTATTCCTCTCTGGTCAAGATTACGGTCATGACGGCCGTAATACGCTTCAAACCAAGCGTCATCTCTCACTTTTGTATTGACCGATCCCGATGGCACCAAATCGAGCCATTACCTCCAATACCAGAAACATAACGGCCCGGCGAAGTCAGCCGAGAAAAACCATATACCGAATTGTGCGTGACTAAATGATACTAAACGCCATCATCCAGCTCACGTCTGCAAATTGTGCTTTTGAGGCAGTTGGGTAGTTCGTGGCTCCTAACATATTAGGAAATTGCCTCAGTGATCTGAGGACCATGTTCTGTATTGTATCACGCAGCCAGGACCATTCCCGTTTTCACGGTAACTATTCCAGGGGGTCGAGTGTGCCTTGACTGGATACTGACTGTGCCAACGAACTAAGACTCTGCATATGCTCGGGTTTCGCTAGCTGTCCAGTCTTGTATTTAAGCGGTTCCTATTGCTCCATCAACAACCCTAGTCAGCCTATTCGTCGCGTTCTAATTACTACAACCATATCGGTTCGGTAGTTCTCCCACAGGCCTTGTCGACAAATCTTGTTCAGTATTGACTGTCAGGTTCAGAAGAAAGCCATGAGGTAATACATTTGACGATAGAAGTCAACAAATGTATAGGGACTGACCCATAATGATAGTAACCCAAATGTCGGGACGACGTCGCTCGACAGCGCTCTGCAGCAAATCGTTCTTATTCATGGCCGTGAGTTTCAAGAATACTCGCTCAACAACCGCATCAATCTATGTCCCATCGACGATGTGAGTCATAAATCAGACCGTCGTTCAGGGAATATGTTGTCTGTACATGAACTTACTGATGTCCTCAGGATGAGATCGACCGGCTTGAACTCCAGCACCAAGTATTGAACTTAGTTTTCGACAACCGCCTGATCTTCCCCCCAATTCGTAACCTCCGACGAGTGCTGGACTGTGGTTATGGAGCTGGAAATTGGGCGCTCGAAGTAGCAGAACGATATCCACACTGCCAGGTACTTTGGTATAAGCTGGCTCTGACACGAAAGATCAATCACTCATCAAAGTTAACAACAGGTCATTGGAGTCGACATATCCCCCCATATGCAGCCCCTCGATATACCGGATAACCTCTGGTTGCAGGTATGCACTCCCCTGCCCGTCGCTTCATGGAAGCTAAACAAAAGTTCCAGTTGGGACTGACGCGAAAGCAAAGCTAATGAAATTAAGTGGATGCTGACTTCTTTGACCATTAGGTGGATAACCTCAACCGTCCGTTCACCTTCCCTTCGCGACATTTCGATATTGTCCATTCAAGACTCGTGGCTTCTGGGCTGGATCGGTCTCGCTGGTCATCATATGTCCGTGACCTGGTGCGGTAAGATGAAAAAGCCACCAAATTTCACAATATATATCCTCAAATCAGCCTAACGTCCCCTATCCAACACAGTGTGACGAAACGCGGCGGCTGGATCCAGATGGTGGAGATATATTTCAATGTCCAATCCGACAACGGGTCCATTACTGATCGACATGCCCTGCGAGAATGGAGTAGGCGATATATGCGAGCCTTGGAGGATCTCAAGGATTTAAGAGTTGCCCCTAGACTTGCAAGTCTAATGACAGCAGCAGGTTTGCAAGAGGTTGACATGAGAATGATCCAGCTTCCATTATCTGCCTGGTCAAGCGGTAAGAGATTAGCACAGCGTTGATTGCGTCGTACGTTTTGTTTATGTTAGACTAACCTTGGAAAAGACCCGCGATCACATCAGATTGGAGCTTCGAACAGATCTAATATCCACCAGTTGCTGGAGTCGCTGGCCCTTTATCCATTGACGCATCGATTGCACATGACACTTGACGATTTCGACTCGCTGATACAGAGGGCCCGTACGGAGGTTGATGATTTTACGTTGAAGCCTTATTTTCCGTTGTAAGTGCTTGCTCTCAGGAAGTAGGCCTGGCGCGTCTGACTGATTCCAGATATGTCGCCATTGGTCGAAAACCTCTATAGCCGGCAACCCCGGCATATCCCCCTGCTGGCAACCCGAGTAAGCCAAGTTGAAAGGAAGACAATCGACGACAATAAATTGTAACACGCCCAGAAACAAAACCTCAGCAAAGCACTTGCAGACATAACTTTGAATAGATAAACTTCGTTTCATCGAAACACAAGAAAGACCTTCACCTCTTCTCGTGTTGTGCACTGTACGTATGATGGCTTTTCGATTCGAGACCGAGTAACGAGTGGCTTCAAATAGAGGAAGATAGATATATGGCTAGCGGTTGCCCGATATAGAAACGATGGCTTGTCACCTGATCTGCCGTGAAAGAAGAGAAGCGACCCAGCTCCTGCCTTGCAAATGCTGTCCTCAGGTCCCAGCCCACTTACAGCAGCCATGAGTAATGGACTCATTCGCACATAATGAGCCTCAGATACATCGGACTGCCTCTATTTGGATCCATTGTATCAGGTCTCTGAAGTGACATCACGTCCTATCGTGATGCCTATTCGAAGCCGGTAAAAGCTGCGACTATCGACGGGTTGGAAGGCATGGTATCCACTGAGTTACTTCACTTAGATTCACCAACAATGTCCAAGATCAGAAATGTGTTTGAGTGGTCGTCAAAAGAGACTCGCAGGGCCTTCGTGATGGTATTGACCTCGACGGAAGATACTTCGTCAGTATGGCTACGGAGCCGGAAACGTGAATGCCTCAAAGTTGACTAGGAACCCAGGCAATTCCCTGTCGTCGAATTTCATCAATTGTATTACGCTTTCATCTCGCGCGGAGATCCGCTTTTTGAGATTATCAAACATCGTTGCCCAATCGAGGAACTAGACGTTCTAGACTCCTCGATGTCGGCGCAAGTTGAGTGGACAGCCACTAGTTTACAGTAGCACTACTCCTGATCGTCATCGAAAGGTACGGAAAGTTGGAATATGATTGATCCACAGTGCGAATCTCATCAACGACTGCCCGAGTATACTGCACCGAGAGACACAAGAGAGATCGATCACAACACACAGCAATGGAAGGATGTCACCAACGAGAACAAGAATTAAGGTTATCAATAATCACAACGCTTAGCCCTGGCCACCTCGTTTCACCGCCCGGACCCCAGTCGGCATCAGGCAGGGAAAGGATTACTAGCCCTTCGTTCGCTGGCCTCTCTATGTCAAATTGCAATCTCGTAACTTTGTGCAGAGGTCTAGACTGATAACAACGGCAGGAAGCATACATGAATTCAGCCGCCAAGGGCCTTGTGCATCATGACGATACATGAGCCTAAATTTTGACTGAATGGACCGAACGAACTTTGGGAAAAGTAACAACATTAACGGGTCTATCATAGATGATAGATCAATACTACTAACAATTTCATACCGAAAACATCCTCATTACAGCCTCAAGCCCGGAATTATCCGCTTCAAAAGTGAACAAAGCAAGCAGGCTCGGAGAAGTTGCGGCTGGAGGAGCTCTTCACAGCTGAAAGTCAAATTGAAAGCTGGCTAATAAGTCATTGCTCATCGCCTTTACAACAGTGGTCAATTGGTGTTCTAGTGTTTTGTTTTGTTTTTAGCGAAGGACAAGCTTATCGATCGAGGTTCTATTTACAAAAGATCTCAAGTCGTGGCTACAGATCGATCTCGAGCACTCAATTTCCTCGCCTCCTCGCGAGTTTACAAATCCTGTAGACTTCATCTTCCCATCTTTATTAGCAGAAATTTACTACATGATGAAAAATGAAGTCAAAGACTCCTTATCGAAGGGAGCAAAAGATACTTTATGCCTGAGGCATCAAGGCAGCGATATCTGTAGACTAACCACTTTCGGAAGCTTTGCGGGCAGAGAAAAAAAGTCGATGCGCCGCCTTCCCCATTTCAAAGTTCTTGTCTATCGCCGACCAAGTGTGCGCAGTATCGCATTCTGACATTTCACAATGCCCTCAACATACAAAAAGGACAAGCCGTGGGACACGGACGATATTGACAAATGGAAGGTTCGTCAACATTCACATCTGCATCTCGAGCATTTTGAAGTCGAACGAGCAACGACTGACATGACGGTATAAACTAACAGATCGATGAATTCAAACCCGAAGATAATACTGGAGGCACCTTTGCTGAGGAGTCATCGTTCATGACCCTTTTCCCCAAATATCGCGAAGTGTATTTGAAGGAAGCATGGCCGTTGATTACGAGAACTTTGGAGAAGCAGGGTATAGCTTGCACACTGGATTTGGTCGAGGGTAGCATGACGGTCAAAACTACAAGAAAGACGTTCGACCCCGCGGCGATTCTCAATGCTCGTGATTTAATCAAGTTGCTTTCTCGAAGTGTGCCAGTCCAACAGGTGGGTTTCTGTACGACTGCCTTGCACTAACTTTTATGTTAACGAGAGTTCTTGATAGGCCCTGAAAATCCTGGAGGACGGCGTCGCATGCGACATCATCAAAATCCGCAGTCTGGTCAACAATAAAGAGCGCTTTGTGAAACGCCGACAACGTATTCTCGGACCGAATGGGTCTACTTTAAAGGCTCTGGAGCTTCTAACCAGCACATACATCCTCGTTCAGGGAAACACCGTGTCCACGATGGGTCCGTTCAAAGGACTGAAGGAGGTACGCCGGATTATCGAAGACTGCATGGCAAACATCCACCCAATCTATCATATCAAGGAGCTCATGATCAAACGTGAACTCGCCAAGGATCCAACGCTCGCTACTGAATCATGGGATCGGTTCTTACCCAACTTCAAGAAACGCACCCTCTCGAAACGTCGTGTTCCTCACAAGGTTACCGACAAGTCACAGAAGGCCTACACACCTTTCCCGCCACCACAAGAGAAGAGCAAGATCGACAAGGAATTGGAATCTGGCGAATACTTCTTGTCCAAACAGGCCAAAGAGCGTGCACGCAAGGAAGAGATTCAAGAAAAACAGCGGGAAAGGAGAGAAGAGAAGATGAAAGAGCGCCAGAAGGACTTCGTACCCCCAACGGAAGACGCAGACAGGAAAGAGAAGAAGAAGAAGCGGAAGCATGCCGATGATGCAGGCGAGACGACGGAGAAGAAGAAAAAGAAGAAGTCAAAGAGTCAGTCGGACGAAGCTGATGATAGTTCATGATGGACGTATTTTCTGATCGTCGACTTGAGGAGTTTCATGGCATTGCCGGCGTTTTATTTGAGTTATGGTGTATAAAAGCTTTGTTATTAGGTAGATACCTTATCAAGTTTGATACTTCGATTGCTACTTCTTACAGCCACATAGATACAGCATTGAATGCTTTCAGATCTGACTAAGAGCACACTTACTGTGCATGACTGCTCCAAATCTGAACAGATTGATTCATTAGCCCATTTCTTCCGTCCGAGTACAAAAACCGATCATATCATGACCCCATACGAGTCCTCAGCACATGCAGCGTTTAGTAGTTGTCATTGTCTCCACGTCTACCGCTGTTGCCACCGTAGCTATCGTCATTGTTGCCAGATCCGTAAGAGTCGTTGTTGCTAGAACCATATGAATCGTTTCCGCCACGGCTGCTACCGTAGCTGTCGCTGTTGCTGGAGCCATAGGAGTCAGAGTTTCCTCCGCGAGAGCTGCCGTAGGAATCGTTGTTGCTGGATCCGTACGAGTCGTTGTTGTTATTGCTAGAGCCATAGGAGTCAGAGTTTCCTCCGCGGGAGCTGCCGTAGGAATCGTTGTTGCTGGATCCGTACGAGTCGTTGTTGTTATTGCTAGAGCCATAGGAGTCCGAGTTGTCGCGGCCTCCTCGGGAGCTGCCGTAAGAGTCGTCGTTGTTGGATCCATAGGAATCATTCTTGTTGCTGGATCCGTAGGAATTGTCGTTGCTCGAGCCATAAGAGTCATTGTTGTTGTTGCTAGACCCATATGAATCGGAGTTGTCACGACCTCCGCGAGAGCTTCCGTAGGAGCTGTCATTGTTGCCAGAGCCGTAGGAGTCGTTGTTCTTTGACGATCCATACGAATCGTTGTTGCTGGAGCCATAAGAGTCTCCACGGTTGGATGATCCGTAAGAATCATTGTTGTTTCCAGAGCCGTAGGAGTCATTGTCACCTCCGAAGCCACCGGAGCCGCCTCCAGAGCGGTTGCCGGAGCCGTAAGAGTCGTTGTTGTTGTCGTTGTAGCTCATGGTGAGGGGTATGTGAAAGAAATGTATCAAGGTTGATAGTTAGACAGGATGATCACTGATTTGTACAACAGTAAGATGCAATTGACAAGGAATTCAGTCTGAACAGGTCACCACCAGGAAACCAGGCTGTACTTATACTTCTCGTCCAAGTATGCAAGCTCGGAATCCATCTTTGATCATACGAAACACAAAGCTTTACCCAATAATGTGCGCCTACGAGGGGTAAAGCACCGTCTCTACTCATTCATTGGACCCGGATCAAGCTATCATCGAGAGGCTAACCCTTCAATCAACAAGCTGCTTGCCATTGAACTTTCTTTTTCCCCTCGCCTCTGCTGGATATATCTCGGAGGGACAGATGGCAGTGTGATTTTCGTGGCTGGGGCCACTGACGACGAGATGTCCCCCCACCAAGCTTGTCTAGGAATCAATCGTTCTGTATGGATCATGGGCACAGTTCCGAGTCCTAGCACAGGATTCTCATGATTGAGGCAATTAGCATTCTCCGCAGCCCCTCCGTCGGCCGCGCCGTCGGCTTGTGATGGTGAGCTAGTCAATTGAGGCTGTGTCGTTGCTGGCTGAAAATAAGAAACTAGACAGAGACAGTGAGGGGCAAGCTTTACTCCTTTGAGCCGGACCATTGATTCCTTTCGAGATGACAGTGTGTTGCTTTCTTCGCCATTTATCGAAGTTTGTGCTACAAGTCTATAACGCCAAAGTCATATAGGTTTCAATAGCCATTGTATCATATAGGTTGCTGATCAGACAGGATGACGTCGGAGGAGACATACTAGACCTTTCCTCCCCAGTCTAGAGACATGTACATTGTCCAAGACAATCTACTTCCTACACACCACCCAGGCTTACAAAAAAAAAGCAATGATGAAATCGAGCACGTCATGCAATATGGAGGTATGTATCTGTGCAATGACAAGCGAGATGCATGAAATGTCACCCAGCTTTCCCAATTCTTGCGCCATGTGAGATCTAATTTAATGGTTCACTTGTTGATCCTGCGCCAGCCATTGCCCACTTCTACTGAACCTTGCCCTCTCAAGGGGCTCCTCTGAGCGCAGAGAGATGGACCACTACTACTACGGTAACCTAAATTAGTGAGTGGTTTTGACTCTTGGACCACTTTCGCTGTCTGGCGGAAAGCCGATGGCTGTTTTCATGGTATTCCGGCAAGGTCAACGACATGCGAGCATGCATTGCCATGCAACAGAATAGCATTCGGAGTCCACATTGAATCAGTCAATTAATAGCTGAATTTTGGGTGGCTGGTTTGAGGCAATTGCATCTTGCTAATCTCGATTTTCGCCACAGCTGTGGGGTTGGTGTTTAGACTAGGCTTTGGGCTAAAAGCACGCTACGTGGAGCGTATCGCTCGAGCCTCGTGTTGGAATCGAGATGTTGAGATCACAATCATTAGGGCACTGAGGGGCACTAAAGAGGGATCGCTAGTGCTTAGCTTCAGCCTAATCTAAGTTGTGGTGGCAGCTACTGTCAGAGAATCACAAGTTAGGAGGAAATGTCACATCGGTATGAAAAACGTATCTATTTTGTAGTCTAATATTCGGGGAGTCTGTATTACTTCCGAGTTCAAAACATTTCTATCTTTCTAGTTGATCCGCTAGCATCTTGCAATAGACATGCAAAGTCGAATCGAACTTTGGGTCAATTCGTTCCTTGACTGTACTAATTCATCTCAAGTTGTATGAGCACCTTCACGTCACCATGGTACTCTGACGGGAGAAGCATCTCCATCTTCCATCTGCCAGAATCCATTCCCGAAATCAGAAGGAATAGAATGTATTAAATGGACAAGAACCTTTGCACCATCCAGCGGATCTTTCGCGCCACGATAATTGTTAAACGCGGTCCTGCAATGCCCAGGACTAACTGCTTGGATAACCACATTCTGGTTCGCCGGATCTTTCCCATATTCTATCGTGAGCATGTTCAAGGCCGTCTTGGAGGCACAGTATGCCATGGCGACAGTTGGAGGCAATTTTCCAGACGTCGATAGGCCTATAGAACCGCGTGCGGACGAAACGTTGATGATGTGACCTCGAGGCGATTGACGCAAGAGAGGTAGAAATAGATCTATGGCCATCCCAACCGACGTGACATTTACATCAAACGTTCGATTGAATGTGGAACGCATTTCGGAAAAGGAAGTGTGGGTGAGGCCAACGCCAGCATTGTTTATCAGAACTAGAGAACTGTTAGGGACTGCTTACCCATACGATATAGTAGGCTTACCATCCAGTCTACCGTACGTTGTTTCAACCGTTTTAGCGAAAGCAATCAGGCTCTCGTCGCGAGTCACGTCAACTTCGATAACGTCAATCTCAGATTGTACGCCCAGCTGTCTCAACTGGCTAATTGCCTGATGTCCATTCTCTTCATTTCGGCATCCTAAGATAAAATGATCGGATGGACTATAGAGACTCAAGGCCTGGAGTGTAGCGAACCCGATACCTAGCAAATATCAGCAAGTAGTTTGAATAAAAATATCCTGTCCGCCTGAGATTCACCTCTATTTGCTCCGGTAATAAGGATCAACCTTGATGACATGTTGTGAGAATACCTAGTATAGCAAACGAGAAACAACTGGGTACTTGTTGTATCAGTAGATGTGACAGAAATGAACTTGTCAGGCCATTCGTTCCTTTTATACACCTTCATTGATCCTTTCATACTCGAGCACATGTAGCTTTGAGACGGAGGAACCCTGAGACGACTGTACGCCTTACCGCTTTTGGTAATTATCGCGAGATAGTTGAGACAGCAGTACAAAACGAGAAAATGGTGTCGCAAGCCTCCTTCTCCCAGCACTATCAAGCAGACTTTACTCCAAGCCTGCTTATACGATCCCTTGAATCATAGACTGATCGTTGGTCGGAAGACAATATACGCTGGCCGTCATTCCAGTTTAGTGTGATAAGGACAAGCCTGTGACTACTATTAATCGCCTTCGTCAACTGACTCTAAGATATCGAATATGCGCACGGTTTCAGCAATCTTTCCTATCAGCAGGAAAGCCAAACCCTGTCAAATATCGTCAGGAACGTAGACGCCAAGGTTGTCTTTCATCGATTTGATCGTGCTCTCTACCCACTTCAAGATGGTCGAGTCAGGCTCCAGACGACTCCGCGCAATTTGAAGTGGGAAAGAAAGTAGATAGATACCCTTGTTACCATGCTGCGCTTCACTCATGTAGGGTGCTAGCTGAGCAATTTCTTCGCTCAAAGACTGTGATGAGCCAAATCTCAGATTCAATTGCTCCTGGGGCCATTCGGATGATTCGAAGACAGTAGTGCGGAGTCTATTGCCCAGTGTCTCACCGACTCGTAGTAGAATGAGCACACATGCGTTGAAGAGACACAACTCGGCCGCCGATTGAAGGTCATCAAATCGTTTGCTAGAGATTGGAGCAGGTACCAGGCATGTATTGATTTTGATGACCGCATCACGGCTGGGGTTGTCTTTGGCTACTGCAGCAGTTGTCCAACCATGTAGAGAGTTCCATTTCAGACGCCATTGGTGTAAATCATCTAAAGCGGATAGTACCTCGTTGAACAGTATATCGCTGGCATTGTCATTCACGCGAAGAACTTGATTCGCATTTCTCAGACGTTCCATGTTCTCTAGGATGCCAGGTAGGATGCAGAATACATCGTGTAGAGAATCTAAAAGTGATTTCTTCGAAGAATCTGACCCCCAAGGCACTGTCTTCCATGGGACCTCTTCGAGAAAGCATCTGCGCTTCCGAGCTAGGCACCCTAATACCTAGAAGGCAACAAATGTAAGGCAGTATCAGCTGAAGAGGAGTGAAGCGGCTTACAACTATGTATCTTAAAGCATGGAACGTCTCGCGCAGATAGCCAGTTGAGTACCTATGAGGACCATGCAGTTCTATCTGTAGGCTATCGTTAACAGATCTCAATGCAATCGCGACATTGCACCACCTACTATATTCGCTAGCCCACTTGCATGGTTGATCCATGCCCCGGATTGAGTCGGGGCGACAAGCTCATATACACATAAACACAGTACAGAAAGTGGGAGATCGTTATCGTGAATGTGCGTTTGAGCTCGTACCTGTGACTGCACAAGTCGTAGGGCTCTGTAATATATTTCCACGCCGCGTCGCAGGACGAGCGAAGTCGTGTTTGTTTCGCCAATGAATACCGAGGCTAGAGCACAGACCGAATAAGAGAGAGGCTTAGGCGTTTCGGGATGCCGTAGGACGCTGAGCATCCATGTGAGGTGCCGGAAGCTGGTATGGGGGGAGTCAAGAAGATATGCAAGATCAACAGCCACTCGAGTCTCATCGTTGCTCCGGAGGGCTATCGACTGTGTCGGGTCGGCCCTTACCACGTCTTTTGTTGCTGAATGACGTGGATTTTGACGATCTACACCTTGGTGGTGCTGCGCTACCTCTCGACGCAATCGATCTGTCTCGTTGACGAACTCCATGTATGGCTCGTAACCATGACAGACAAAGCGACCAGTCTCACAGCGCTTGCATGTTGGCTTTGTTTCATCTACACGAAATTTCAGCAACTCAACCGATGATTCCGAACTCCTTTCAGGTGGAGGACAGACCACATTTCACTTTCCGCTTTCTGCACGTTCGACAGCCTCTGCTTCGCCCTCCCATCGTAACTAAATATCACCATTCCAGTCCGTCGGTGGTTCAAGTGACATCACCATAAGGCTGTGATGAGTCGGATCGAATCCCAATCCAAGTGAGAAGACCTGTCCTTGGAAGACTTGAAAGGTCAGTACCGTCGCCGGGCACTAATTTTAAGGAAAAGCTACGGGCGACAAGGTCCAACAGGGATCACTTTTATTGGTTCGCCGTTATTGATAACTATGAATCTCAACCTATTTACAAATGCAAAAATGAATCTCTGGACTTTCAACGTCCTGTATTATAATTTCGCCTCATTGGCAACTGCATCATTCTCCAACACGTACCGATACCGCGCCTTTCCAGCCTCCATATCCGCCAATGCAGCATTCACATCACTCATCGGTCTCTTCTGAACCCAAGGGTATACTCTCTTCTCAGCCGCCAATTGCAGCATCTCTCTTATATCCCCTGGCGACCCAATATTCGACCCCGTAACTTGCACCTCTTTCTGAATCAACGACCACGCCGGTATGCCCGGAAGAGGGCCCTCCGGAGCCCCAACCTGGACAAACGTGCCGCCAACCTTGAGCAGACGCAGATACTGGTTGAGCGGTAATGTCGGAGAGTCCACCGTACAGATAATGAGATTGAGAGAGCGCGAATAAGTCCTAGCCCATTTCTTATCTTCTTCCGTAGCGATAAAAAGGTCCGCGCCTAACCCTTCGACTGCATCCGTTCGTTTGCTGGATGTCCGTGAAATAGCTACGACGCGATCACAACCCAATGCTTTCGCGAACAATATACCCAGATGCCCCAGCCCACCAACCCCAACGATACCCACGGCCTTTCCCGGACCGGCATGATATCTCTTCAACGGCCGAAAGACGGTCACCCCACCGCACAGCAACGGCGCTGCCTCTGTGGATGGCAAATAATCTGGAATCTTGAACACAAAATGCGCCGGACCCCTCCAGTAGTTCGCATAGCCACCGTAGGCCTTACTCTTATCAGCGTGTCGCGCATTATACGTGCCCACGATCCGCGGACAATAATTCTCCAATCCATCCGCGCACGCCTCACAATCAGCCTTCAAACAGGAACCACTCTGCGCGCCAATCCCAACGCGATCGCCAACCCGAATCTGCCTGGATGCAGGGGAAGAAGATGCAACTTCCGCGCCGACACGGACTACGGTGCCAATGATCTCGTGGCCCACGACACAGGGGTAGTCGGTAGGTGACCAGCCAGAACGGAGAGTGTGAAGATCTGTGCCGCAAATGCCGCAGTGGCTAACGCGGACTTCGATGTCGGTTGGCGTGAAGGGTTTGGGGGTGAAGACTGTGTATGTTAGAGGCCCTGTAGCATTGTGGGCTACCCAGCCTTTGAATGTGGAGGACATCTCTCTTGAGGTGGGAAAAATTGCAGCATCGAGTATCAGGCACAAAAATGAGGTGGTGGTTGTAAGAAAGAGCAGAATGAAGCTGTTCGTGTGGAGATTAACTCGATCAAAGAGCCGAGGCCCGTCGGGTTAGGTAGCCGCCGATCAACTGCGAGTATCAACCATCTTGAATCTCTACTCAACTCTCAACTTGGATATACGGGCAGTCTGCTGTGTTCCAAACATGTCCATCGGGCATCATCATAAACCGCAACAACCTGAACAAAGGTCTATCAGGTCTTAGCCCTATTTCGATTATGGATAGGGTTTTTTTGCCATTCGGCGTCCCTCTGAGGATGAGAAGAGATGAATAATTCGGACACTTTTCGTTCTCGAAACAATCAGCACCTGAATATCTTATCATCGAACGATATATACCTAGATATTGCCAACCCCGTCAAGAAAAGTAGAGCACGAAAATATTGAAAATCATCCATACCAACTCATTCGAAGTTCAAAAGATCATTCCAAACCCTGACTCTTCGCGCGCTCCAGATGCTGCTCCATGGTATCACTAAACGACTCATTAAGCCTACTAGACGAGCGTCCAAACGTAAACGAAGAATTTGCATAAGAAGGATGCCGATGACGGGACAAAGTGTCCATGCTCGGTACGAATGCTGATGTGTAAGTATCATTGAGATACTGTTGTTGCTGCTGCCCATGCAAACTTGCTACACTCCCCGGCCTCTGTGGCAGAGAATGAGGTCGTTTCTGTTGTGGTGGTTGTGTGCTACGGCGGCTGAAATCGGGATCATAGAATGGCCTTGGTGAGGTGCCTGTATACGTCCGTTTGTCGCGAAATGAGCAATTGAGGACGAAACGAGATTTATATGAATTGTAGATTCCTGTTCTGGTCGCTGCTTGAGCTGCTTGACTGTTAACACCAGAACTCGCCCCCTGTCCTCCGACGATACCGTCGAGGAAAGACGACGTCACTTAGTACAGAGTCACAGCCGTAATGAGGCTGATCCCTCAACACGCACTTCAGTCTGGGCTGAAAATTGAGGAAATTCAGATCATACTGCCGATGCAGTGGCTCAAACTAGCTTATTGAGCTGCTAATGGAACTGGCCTTGCCTGAACACTGCGAGGAACCGGGGACTTTGCAACACAAATTTAGGTACACGTTTCGCATCGATCAGCCTAGCGCAGTCTAGAAAGTGGAAATACGACTCGCTCCTTTCGTCTTGTACGTGATCATAAATGCATGCATGTATAGAACGCCTGGACTATGCTCTGCAATTGACATGAAACGTTTCTGCGAATATAGGAAAGGGTGGCAGAAAGATAGGTCTGGACTCCTAAAACCAGAATCTCGTTCAAGCAAGAGCGTTCCAATTCACCCTTCAGTAGGGACAGTCGGTTTACTGATTTTCCCGTGTCCCAGGTCTGCAGCTATTCTTTGTGGAAGTGCCATGACTGAAGTATATTCTCATTTGCTGTAATCAAATGAGGAGAAAGCGGAATATTCGTACACACGAAAACAAAACACACACCAATTCAATATAATATTCATTTGTTGATATATCGAACTCGACCCGCTCCTATAGCTAAAATCGTCTACTCCGGCACCCGACCAGGTCGCATATCCGATCTCGTAGGCACGATAAGAGGGTGCCACTGTGCAAGGAACGTGATAGCTATCATAGCAGAAACCCGGTTAGCCCGACGTAATCGAATATGAGCACAGATAGACGGTAGAATACGCACCCCACATAATATAGCAAGCCGAAAAGGCGAGGATGAGACTACTTCTCCAGACCCTATACACATTACAAGATCCGTCAGCATTTGTAACCACCGATACATGAACCACAACCGCATTGCTGGCAAAGAATGGAAGGGGAAAGGCCGTACGTCTGATTATCGCCCTTCGGCGCAAAGAACCATGCACAGAGGCTGGCCAGGATCACGAATACGAGTCCGATTATGATGCTTGCTCTGTTTTTGGAAGTTCGTCAGACAATCTGAGTCCTACAAGGAGAGTTCCGTGCGTTAGGAAGGTTTGAGGGCTCACCCGTTCGCCATGATGGTGTTATAGCTTGTGTTCTAGCCCGATTTCGTGGGGATGTAGATGGCGTCGATGAGTGTCGCGGATGAACGATGGGCAGCAGAGCCTCGGTTCGTATGGACGGGTATGATCGTCGACCGGTTCGTATGGCAGATTATTGAATCGAGACCAGCGAGTGAAAAAGAGCACTGCTCCCAGTCTTTGACAGCTAGCCTCCAAATCAACCCGTCGAATTCAGGACCCCCGTCACCAATTTGGAAGCGGCTTGCAAACGTTCGCTTGATCGAAAGAATACGATGCCTTAAAAATGGTCGTATATTGGACTCGAAGTTCAGGAAGCGTGATTGTTCGAGTCGATAGTGTCTATGTTTCGTTATTCTGTATGGTTAAAGGTAAGATGGTGGTGACGATAAGCTTAAGGTCCACGAATTAAGGTAAGCAGCGGCTGGCGATTTGCGGGCTTGGCGTCGCGAGCTTCAGACGGATAAATCATGTGATTGACATTGATGTTTCATCTTCTTTTTCCTCTTTGTTTTTTCTATTGAAATGTATGGAACTACGTTCGAAGTTATGATTCTTTATAACGTTTGAGATGTAGCTGATGAACAGAACGGAGCGACCATACTCTGATTGTAGCTGGACATAAACCAGAGACTAGCAAATCAACTCGCAAGATAAGATCTTAAACAAGATACATAGAACAAAATTCCTCATAGAAACGACCGACGGTATTCCATACAGTCTGGGAATCACAGCTTTAAAAAATCAACACAAGTCCGACTGACGGAGCAGTTTGGACGAAACAGAAGACTCAAAGACATGGTATCACTACCGCACTTCACGCGCCCTCACGGCTCTTACGGTAGTTGGCCTGGTGTCAGTTAGCCATCCTGAACGGCCTAATCGATAATGCGGAGGCTATGTACTTGCCTCCTGCTCAACTTGCAGGCCATCGACGACGGGAGCCAATTCGGAGAGAATCTCATATGCTCGCTTGTGGTACTCGAGCTGAGCAGCAATCAAATCTGCGAGGTTTCTCAACGGCTCAGGGGTATCAAGGACCTTTCGAACCCATCAAATCAGTGCTTGTTCACAAGAACATGAAGAACATGGGAGCGGGAGTACGTACATTCTTCATCACAGCGACAGCCTCCTCAGTCTGCCCCACAAACTCATCCTCAGCCTGCTCAATCTCAATCCTCGCATCCTCACTGATATTTTCCAAGTCCCCACCGGCAGCAGCCTTCTTCTTCGCCTTGATCGAGTCGAGACTCAGTCTCGCATTCTCCACATTGCGACGGGCCTTGGTCGCAAACGTCAGATTGGTGTTGAGCGTGGTATTCCATCCCGCCAAGAAACGAGACTGAATCTGAGCGTCCTGCGCCAGTCGGGCTTCGCCGACTTTTTCCAGGGCTAAGGCGTATTTTTCCAGTGCGGTCGAGAGCGGATCTTCGGCCGGAGAAGTTTGGGCAATGAGCTGCGAGCCGGATAAGGAGGCGCGTGCGATAGCGTGGCTAAAGGTCTTGGGTTGGGGTTTGGCGGAGGGGGGCGCGGTCAAGGCAGCCTGTGCTTCGGCAGGAGAGGAAGCGTGCGAAAGGAGGTTTACTTTCTCGCTGATGGTGCGACCGAGGTCGTTGAAGGATTCGCGGATGTTGGGGGGGTAGTCATAAGCCTCGTTTGAGTATTGCGAGCTGTCCGGAGAGAGACCTCGTCAGTCATATCATCAATCGGGTGTTATTCGACACACAAATTTCTATAGCGGTACATACGTCACAGAAAGAAGCTTTTGATGAACCTGCTTCAGAGCATCGACACGCTTCTCGAGCTCGAGATAATCGTCTGGGAGCTGGGTCTTTTCATCCGCCTGACCGAGCTGTTCCTTGACAAACTGCTGGGTCCGCGCCGCAAAAGGCGTGAACTGAGCACTGTGATATATTAGCAACGCATCCGAAAGAAAAAGAAAACCCCCTGGGGTGTGTCGTCACAGTCGTGTGCGCTCATCATCCAGATCGACCTGGCAACACACATAACGGCGCTATAAGGAGGGGCACAATAACAAAGAGCTTACTTGAAGTTCTTTCCAAAGGCCTGGATTTTATCCATCTTGGGTAATGAGTGCGACTATTTCGGTCAAGAATTCTAAGTAATTTCGGGAATGGCAACTGAGGTTAAAACAAAGCTGTAGGCTCGTGGAGATAGATGTTTGATGTGACTTTAGGGGAGGTCTAGCCTATCTTTCAACAGCTGAAACCTGGTTGCCTCAGGCAGCAGGAGCTTAGCTCAGGCCCCCACATCCAAATGTTATTGAGTGGAATGTAACGACTAAAAGCAAGGGATGCTATAACATCTTCACCGAAATATCTAATATCTATATACATGGATTACAGCATACTGAGAAGTGGTATTTGACCAGCATAAGCGGACATCATGGGATCAATGACCGTACACACAATTCGTCTCCTTCCCAGATCAAATAACATCAATCATTATAACATATCGAGAGCCGTGACTCAGCCAAATAACGCCATGAAACAGTATAACATGAAAATATGGAAACATTTGAAGTCAACATCATACCCTGACCGTGGTGAACAAGCTCACGTCAACGTCGCCATCATCGCGCGAATCAGACGTGAATCGGGAGCTATTTCGACACAAATTAGCTGAGTCGCAATTCAAAAATCAAGGCGCCTTACCCCGTCTATCCTTCTTTACTTCGATGATCTCATCCTCCACACCGTCGCTTCGACGGATAATCTTATCTTTGATTATATCCACCGAGCCGACGTTCTCAGGACGACGCTCAATCTGGAGCATTCGCCTCTCATCCTCGAGCATACGGATCTCTTCGCTGACTTCGAGTTCACGACGAGGCCGCTCGACTAGAACGACCTGTCCGGAATCTTCACCTCGACGCTCGACGATGAGTGGTTCTGAGGAACGTTGAGGTAGATTGACGGATACCGATCGAGGTCGAGATTCAATGATATCTGGGCGATCTAGATAACGGCCGGCCCGGACTCGCGAAGGGCTGCGGTAACGAAGTGGAGACGGCGAGCGTTCGACAACGAAGCGCTCTGTGCGTGCTGGAGAGTGTTCTACGACGAGACGTTCCGTGCGTGCCGGGGAATGTTCTACGACGAAGCGTTCGGCGCGGATTGGCGACGGGGATCTTTCAACGACCAGACGCTCTGATCGCCTTGGCGATGGTGAAGCAATAACGACCCGCTCAACCAACTCTCGTTCGCGCACTGGCGGTGGTGATGGCGATCTATACTTTCGGTAGACGACTACACAATTAGCATGCCTGTCAGAGAAAGCACGACATTGGAATACCCACCTTCGGACCGACGTTTTATCTCCTTGCTCAAGCTCACGAGCTCGTCAATCAACTCCTTAGACAGAGCCTTTTGGATAATGAGTACTTTCTCCTGCAATCAATCAGTACACCGACCCCGATCAAGGGACAGTAGACCAACCTCTTCGATGTATGGATATCCAAGTTCTTGCACTGCACGACGGTCCACCAAACGCTTAGGCATTTTGGTCTTGCCCTTTCTGGGGTACGGCTTATCCTTTTCAATAATCCGTTCCTGGACAATCTCCTCCCTAACGGGACGTCTCATCTCTCGTTCACGGAAATGTCGAAACTCCTCGTCTCCGTACTCGTCAGGCTCGGCAATATCGATCTCTTCGTACAATTCGTCCCGCTCAACAAACCTCGGCGGTGATGAGCGTCTATGTGGGCGTCTGATCGGAGGCGGAGGCGCCCTCTCGACTCTTCGAGCGGGTATTCTATCAAAGGTATCAAGTGAAGATTGCCTCCTCACCAACCTCGGCGGACGAAACGGCTGCGGCGACGGCTCCCGACGATGATGTACCAAAGGCCCCGAGCCACGTGCAGCGTAATAATCATCTTCTTCCACAAACCGTTCTCGGCGACGGCTCGGTGGTCCATAGCGCTCTTCTTCGACGAAGCGGCGCTCAAAGCGGTCGTCGAATCGGTCACTGCCCCGCCGGCGACGGTCTAATCTTTCGAATTCGGGCGGTGGTGGGCGTGATCGCTCTCTTTCTCGTTCTCGAAATGGTGGAGGCGGCGGCGCCGCGGGACCACGGTAGATGCGCTCGTCGCGTTCACGTGTGAAGCGTTCTGTGTCCCATCGTCCACCGCCGCTGTCGAGACTCTCTGTTGCAGAGCGAATCTCGTCGTAGGTCGGCATGTTTGACTGAAGTTTGCTTAAGTGATCGTTTTAAACAGGTGAGACGATCTCTTGTTTTGATCAGGGGTAGTTACGAGACAAACCACGGGTGTGATTTGGAGTAACCGTGGATGACCGTCTCCGCTGACTGATGGAGAGCCTCAGGCGGGATGAGGGGCGATGACGACCTGAGTCAGCCTCGTCAGATGTCGAAAACAATGATCTGATGTATCGAGAGAAAGAATAGACTGAAAGGGTAAGCTATACAAAGAGGCCACCTGCCAAAGGTGGTTTACTTTGCCAGCTCTAGACTCTTCAAGATAGGTAGTTGGTTGCAGAAAACTAAATGCCTAAGGAGGACGCCGTTGGGCAGATGCTCGACAGCCAAATCTACGTAGTGACTAGTCAAGTGACGATGACGCCGGACACACAAGCGCTAAGCCGAACGAGACTAGTCCATCGCCCAGGGTTAGGGTGCGCACATCACAGTCTCGACTGTCTAGTCTCTTACTCTCAGTCTTCTTACATGGTAAAGTAACAAGATATGTGCTCCGTAGTATGTCTCGAGATCACTGCGGAATCTTGACCACCACCTTGCCCGTGATGGCATCATCTATAAACTTGCCGATCAGACTCGCCGCATCTTCAAACTCATAGACCTTGACTACAGGCTCAATCCGTCCATCCAGCGCCTGCTGCAACAAATCACTCATTTGCTCCTCACTGCCCACGGAGGATCCGATAATCGATATTCCTACCATCCCCCTTTAGCCGACATATTCCAAAGGCCCCTGGTATGGGAAAGAAAAGACTCACCTCTGGCAGCACACATCGTCGCAGAAATCGGCAACTCGATATCATTCCTCGGCAATCCCACGCAAACAATCACGCCCATATTCCTGACCACGTTGGGCGCCATCTCAAATGCCTCTCTCGTCCCCGGCACAACGATAGTAGCATGCGCACCTTCCCCTTCCGTCAGCTCGCGCACTCTCGCCGCGACATCAGTCTCAGTCTTGAAGTCAATGAAAGCCTCTGCGCCACAGTCCAGACTGAGCCGTCGTTTATCCTCGCCGGAATCAATCCCAATCACGCGGTGTCCTTTGATCCTCGAGGCGATCTGGACACCGATATGCCCCAATCCACCACCGGAACCAGAAATAACGACCCAAAACGCCCTTCCATTTTCCCCTCCTCTCCCTCCTTCTTGCTCCTTCGTATTCGCATTCGCACCTCGTAGAAAAACGCTCGTAGAATCAAGCCTCTCCAAAGCCCCGACCATCGTCAACCCTGCACACAACAACGGCGCCGCAACCTCCTCTTTCAATCCTGCCGGTATCCTCGTCAGGAACCGTGCATCCGCAACAACGTACTGCTGCAACGTCCCCGGCACATGCCGACTCGTATTTCGCTGCCTCGCGCAATTGTGAACCCATCCTTTGCGGCACACGGAGCATTCCCCGCATCCACTATACAGCCATTTGACGCCCACCCTTTCTCCCACCCTCGCAAGTGAAGTAGGTAAAGAAGAATGCGTCTTGATGATTATCCCGATTCCCTCGTGGCCGATGATGGGGTTGTAGGCGGCCCAGTTGAGGACTGCGCGGACTTCGGAGTGGCTTTTCCCTCTCACCGTCGTTAGTTGACTTACTATTAAGATTTCTACAGGATCTTTAGAAGAAGAGAGGGGGAAATTACCAAAGACCGGTACAGCTCAGCTTCACCAACACTTCGTTGGGCCCTGGCTCGGGAACGGAGATGTCATCGCGAATCGAGATGTGGAATGATTCGCCTGGAGAGAGGACTTGGGCTGCTCGTTGGGTCTGGGGGACTAGCGCCATCTTCTTCTACGTTGTGATTGCGGTTGTTTTGTTTAATACAATGATTCTTATCATCGCCACGGGATGGTTCTTCAATACCCCGTTGCCGTCTGTTGGAATTGTATATTGTTCGGCAATCGAATGTCCCGATATCGTCTGCCGTTGTTCATGTATAGCCGAGATTTAATGCGCGGAGACGGACAACGCCATGAACGACATCTCGCTTGACAATAGGACAGCGATGACGGGATTCCAGATGAGTGATCCGAAATATGACAAGCATGAATATGGCTGGCTAGTGTGAAAAGTGTGCATATCCAGTCCGTCTCGAGCAGAAGTAAGCCGTACTCACTTCTTAATCGAGTAGTATATGGGTATCATTCATTCATTCCATGAGATATTCTACATCTGATTCACGCTCCTACGAATCTACTAATAAATCCCAAAGAGCCCCAAAACCAACTTCTCCACCAACCACCTCGCCAGCTGACCCGCGACCGCAAGCGCAACGGCCCTCAAATACCCGCAGTCCAGCAGAATATACAGCGCCTCGATATTATTCAGCAGAGCCAAATGCGTCGACGCGGTCCCTAACGACAAGAACGACTTGAACGATGGCATATTTAACGCAGATGTGAGCGTCGCCAAGAAGGCGAAAGGGTTGCCGAATGCACTAAAGAACGACAACGGTGAGTCCGTAGTGGTAATGTCCGCAGTGGTGACGGCAGCTTCAGGTCGCGCCGTACATCCCGAAGCACTTGGCATCGATACGGCGGACGTGACGACAGTCGCGAGCGTCTTGTGCAACAACATCGTAACAGCGGGACTGTCAGCCGTCGAACTGCCACCCTCCGGGATCGCGACTTCTTTCGATCCCCATATCACCATCAATATTGGAAACAGTTTCGGACAACTGCTCACAAACAACGCCGTACTAACGGCGTTTGCGCTCGGGGGGGAAGGCGGGGGTAGAGATTGGAATTGAGCCGGTGAAGTCGATACGCGTCGTAATTGTGTCTGAGGTCCTTGCTGTGCTGGTGGTGACGAAGGATCAGCTAAAGCCCAGTACGAGGCTCCGTAACCACTTGTAGATGCGCTTCCGGTGCTGTATGCCGATGGATGGAGGCCTTGCATATCCAAACTTGACGGCGAGCGACTCACGTTCGCGGATGCAGAGATAAAACTCGTCGCGACCGTAGGTGTCGACGGCGTTTCATTTGCGTCTGCGCTAGTGGCCTGTGACGACGACGGTTGTTGCGCTCGTTTCGAGATTATGGAGGCGCCCAGACGAACGACCAAATGATGCGCCAGTGTCGCCGAAGCATTGAGCGTGAGGAAGAACAAATATTGCACGATGATGGGAGCTGTAGACAACGGAGTCGAGGCGAGGGTGGACGATTTCTCGATTCGGGCCCATGTCAGGTACACATCGAATAGGAGCAGCAATACACCGAGACGAACGATCGAACGCTGCCATTTGTCGCATCAGTACATTTCGTATACCAGTCGTATCAGCAGAGTATACACACATCAAAAGCCTTGTCATCCCTCCCTAGTCGATTAAACAATAGATGCCGATAAACCTGATTCCTTCGTCAACACACACAATTACCTCCTCCCATAAACCCCATGTGACGTCTTACCTGAGGCTTTATAAGCACCAAGTCAATGAACAAAACCACATTATCGTGCTCAACATATTTGTCGGCGAACCGCTTGCAGCGCGGACATTGCGTCAGGCGCACCCCTTTGCCGAGCGCGCGATCATCGGCTTTGCTATAGGAGGTGTACAGATGGGAAACCGGATAGGAGCATTCGATACATATAGGCATTTCGTCAAGACATGTTCGTTAGCCGGTTGACAGCGCAATGGGCAGTATTGCGATGGTCGTTTTAAAAATTGACAACAATGCTGGATGGGTTTGGCAGGGGGTGCTCTGAGTCTGAGCGGGCGAGACCCAAGGCTACGATGGCGATAGTCGGCCAATCAACAACCATCTCAGAACTATACAGTTTCTGGCCAATCACGACGTGATGCGAACTGCTTCGTATGGTTAAGTAGTCTTGAATTATGTAACTTACTACTACAGATATTAGCAGCTATGGTGTCTTTGGTCATTATCATCTTAGTCATGACAGACCAGCTATAATGCATCAAGGTTAAGCCCTTCAAGATCACTCTCCAACTCCAACAGTCCCATTGCATAGCGTCCTCGTAGACCTCTTTCTACTTGGACGAAGCGTCTCTCATAATTCGAATCCGGTGCGAGCTGCGCATCTCCCGATACACCACGAGGGATTTGTACTGAATTTCCCTATTGAAGATCAGTATTGTGCAATAAACAACGAATGATTTGACTTACCGCCTCGGGAAACTCCGGTCCTCGTGCATATGGAGGGCCACGTCCTACTGCTGCCGTGCGAGTCCATGCAGATTCGCAGCCAGTAGCAATTGTCTCGGCAGACTGCCATCCCGTCACACGAGAAGTACCCCGGAGAGTCGACACAGTCCAGTCTCGCTGTGTCGCATCCGTATACTGAATGCCGGCAACAAATAAAGTCATAGTGAGCTGTATCCATGCACCACCCAGATTCGGATTCAGGTTGCCGACCTCTTGAACGTAAAGTTGCGGATAATAAACACCCGCAGCTATCCTTCCAATGGTCTGAGCAAACCTAGCGGTCGTGGGAGCTGCTGTTGACGCAGCCACCATTGCAGCTGGGGGCATACTCGGGTGCAGTCGATTGAGTATTATCCTACCTACATAGTAATATCCCCAGAGCACAGCGATACTATGAGATCGGAACTGTATCGCTGGACCAAAAGGCGAATTGACTGGGGTTGTGGCATCAGGTGGCAACGGTGCAAAGCCTTCTCCAAGTTGACTTTTATAATATTCATATGCAGTGAGTATACGTTCCCATTCTGCCTCCGCTTCCTCCAGTGTTGTGTCATCCTCATCCACGAAGCCCGAATACGGCGGAGATTCGCCCATTGTAGTGAAAGCAGCCGGTGCTGGGACAGGGCCTCCGGTGGGAGCCATGCCGTACATGGGTTTCTGTGTCGACTTTTGGCTTTGAGGTGGCTATGCCCGTTAGCAGGATTTCTCATTTGAAACAGTTGGCATACTTCATACCTGACTGTTGCTGTTGAGCGGGCCTTGTGGTCTTCCAGGGGGGGGTCCCATCCCAGAGGATGGTCCTCCAGGAGGTTTGGGTGCAAACCGACCGACAAACTTGAAAAACCCAGGATGTGGACGCCAATCACCTCCAGTAGCCTCAAGACTGTGGAGTTTTCTCTTGCGATCTCGATATCCAAAATCCAGCATACGAGCGATAAGTAGGACAAGATGGTCCCAACTACCGTAGATTGCGTCTGCTTTGCCGAGTCCCGCACGAGGAGGAACTGCACCCCAACGATCGATAGGGTTACTACTCATTGATTAGTGGAGGCGCGCGGCTGTTCAAAACTGAAAGGGCATACAGTAATCTGTTTCCACTTATCATACTCTGGTTCATATCATGCTTCGCGTACCACCAGTACAGATCGCATTGTAGTCGAAAGGTTTCAATATCCTTCCGAGAAAAATATTTCCTTTTGACCTTTGAGTAGACATCCACACGACCGATTTGATCATAATCAATAACTCTTCCTGTGAGCTGCGATACAACCTCTGGATCTACCTCCGACTCTTTCTCCGCAAAGGGATCGTCGTCAGCGTAGCTATACGACGAAAAAAATGCTGACTTTTGCGACCCAACACCTCGACGATAAGCCCTGAGGTCTCGAGTCATGCCTGCAAAGTCAATCTCTTTCAATAGCTGTGCAGCACCCGCAACATGTCTATCCCACTTCGTATGATCCGCTGCAGTGACTTCGTAAAAAGCAAGAAGTAGCGTGGCAGCAAGAGTGGCTACTTGTTTTCGACGAACAGGGAGGCCGACAGCCTTCGACACCTTTCTCAGCGCATACTCATAATGCTTGAAAGTGATCGTGAAATGACTCTGTTGCAGTCTAGCAATATGGAGACTGCTAATAGCCAGAATTGACTGTAACAGCGCCGGATGCTCGAGCGATTTCAGAGGCATGATATAGCTCCAGAGCCCCTGCTGCGATACAGGTACTGGTCCGCCAAAAAAAGGAGTGGGGCTAGCGTTGTGTCGCTCCCAGATCGAGATGGCAGGGGCTGTTGCGTGCATGAAATGCACCCATATTCGTGCGGTCTTGGGATTATTCAGCGGCGATGAACCCATCGAAGGCTGATAAGTCGCAAGAATGTTTGGCTCGTTGAGATAAGTATTATACGACCGCATAACATCCTGATGTGCCGAAGCCATGATGAGATTCATCTGATTATACCCCTCCTCTTCGGTCACGTCTTGTTGCTCGTCGTCGGAATCAACGTCGTAATAATCATCTTTGAGGTCTTCAGGGGCATAGATCGTCGGTATCAGGGCTGCTCGGTTCCAAGTACAGCGACCAGTCATCAGCCATATACACCTCGAGGTCACTCGACGAAAAATTGTTCAAACAGGTCTTACCTTCCTGTTCGGCATCCCACGCGTAGTAGACCTGAGCCTGTTGGAAGGTGTCGTCTGTGTAGAACCCGATGGTTTCTGCCACGCTCTGCACAGCTGGGTCGTGCTGGACTATCACTGGATGGGTGTCGGGGTGCTGGTAAGACGGTGGCATGGCTTCCGTCGTTTGGAGTTGATAGGCAACGTCATAACTGCCTTGGGAGGTGCTGTTGTCGGGCAGCGTCAGGTAAGTAAGCTGATCTGCAGACGACCATGTGTGGATATGGCTTGCAAAGTCGTTCCCGGGGATACGGATGTTTTGAGAGGCAGTAATCGGCTCTCCTTGTGATGGCGCTTGGAGAGGAACCGCAGGATAGTGCGCGGTTTGTTGTTGTGGTTGTTGTAGATGTTGCTGCTGGATGGGCTGGCTGGCATAATTCGGGTCCAGCGCGGGCGTTGCATACGGGAGTCGAGGTGCGAGCAAGCGCTGTTGACGATTGAGGGCTTGGCCAGCGATGGGCTGTCCTTGTTGTTGCTGTTGCTGTTGCTGTTGTTGAAGTTGTAGTTGAAGTTGCTGTAGTTGCTGCAGCTGTTGGAGTTGTACTTGGGGTGCCAGTTGAGGAAAGTGCGTCACGGGGGCCTGCAAATTGGCAGGAACCCTCGGGTCATAACCCGCGCTGAAGGGACCCAGCGCATTTTTGAAGACGACTCTCTGCGTGTACCCTTCGCAGTCTCGCTTTGCTTTGATGCAGTTATTGCATCGCGGCTTCTCCTCGCCGCACTTGATGCGTCTTTTTCGGCACGCTGCGAAGGGTCAGTAAGAAATCCCACGATTTTCCATCGGACAAAGGGCAGCGTACTCAAACATCCTGTCTTGGTCCTCCTTTTGCGGTCCCGAGCGGGGCCAGCACTTGCGTTGGCTGTCGCTTCGGATAGCCCTTCTAAGGGTGTTTGCTTCACAGACTCAGACTCTCCAGAGCTCTCCTTTCGGTCCGCAGGCCTTTCCCCACCACGACGTGTGCGATTTAGCTCGTCCATTCGGCCAGATGCCTGCTGTGGTGTCAGTTGCGGTGTAAAGCGACCAGTGTGGATAGAGTCTGTTGAGGGCAAAGGAGAGGATGGGAGCGAAATTCCAAAACCCCTCTGATGGCGTTCGATTTATGCTTATCATATATCCATACTGGACGGGGTACGGAACAGTAACTAACTAGTGGAGGTGTGAATACTGCCCTACAATCGATTGGGAAGACTAGTGTCCACAAGAGCCTCTCCACCTCGTCGTTAGATGCAAATTGACTTTTGAGACTTCGCTCGCGCAGCCACTCGGGAATCGAAAACTGGGGACAATGCACGTTTGAGGTGTCAGTCAACGGTGAAGACCAGCCGAATACGTATGTATGCAGCGATTCCCCTCTACCAGTGAACGGAGCATACAGTTTTCAGCCGATCTATATGTAATCCTACAAGCTACTAAATTATTGCAATCATGGCTGGTGCATCGGCTAAGGTATTGTCCCAATCCGACCCTGTCAGTCTCGAGACATGGGCTGTCACTGTTGTGTGATGTGTCAGAACTTTGATCAGAGCTGCAAAGGCAACTCGTACATCACTGAGATCTCCCTGGACTAACCGCCCTTGCCATACAGCAGCAGCAACCAGGATGTGGTCACTCGCGCGAGCCAGTGGTTACGCAGACTTGTTATGGAGAGGTATAACACGCATATTGATATCGGACTGACACCAACAGGAAACAGCACACCTGGTTCCCGTAGCCGGTGACCTCCTCGCAAGGTCATAATCATTTTCAGCCTCATTTCTCTTTTATTCATTATTCAATTTTGAATTGTCCAGGACGTGCGGAGACAACATGATTGAGCCGGGGTGGGACACTCGTCGCGGTTTTAGTGGTGGTTCGCGCGGGATCAAGTCGACATGTTGGCTCATGGTTGGTCTCGGCAAGTTCGACGAAGATCCTAATTCCGGAATCTCTCGGTCTGTCTGTCGCGCACCATTCGGACATTTTTCAATACGCATTCACCATGCGGCCGATTGTCGCAAGGCAGACTTTTAAGTCTGATCGATAAATGATAGCATCAGCACACTAGTCTGCTAGCGCAACTGGGACGAAGTGTCAGAACTCAGACGAGAAACGAAACGGACAGAAAACGCCCCACATCCGCAGACCAGACAAGCAGAGTCAGACCCAAGTCGGCCCAAGTTGGCCCAAAAACTGGCATGGCCATTGGCCACACAGACTTGGCCGCTTCGGGACTCATATTGCGAGATAGGCTCGCTTTAGCGTTGGGCCAGCGCCTGGGTTAGCGCACCCGCCCCGCTAAGCGGATGCTTTGTCCTATCATACTACGTAGTATGAGTATGTGCTATGTTACTAGTATGTACTAGCAGTAGGCCCAATCCAGACCGTTGTGAACTTACGACCCCACTGCCTCTAGTCAAAGCTTGTACTGCTGGACAATGCCTCGTACGTGCAAGTTCAGCTCCATTGTGGCAGACAACCTCAGGAAACTCACTACGGAGTACTATGTATGACAATCGAAGCAGCGAAGATTCTGACTAGTAGGCTGGCCCAATTGTAAGCCATATGGAGGCGCAACGAGCCACAGCGAGGCAGTGGGTAACGGGAAAAGTTACCCGTTTAGGACTAAAACAGTCAATTCTCCGATTCATCATCCCAGCAACCTTAGCACCCTAGCACGAACCATCATCATCATCATCATCCGGTGGCTTTCGCCTATCCCTCTTCCAATTTCTGATTAGTGATAAGAACACTAATCGTCACTCGGCTCGTAACCAGATACATGCAGCGTGATGCTTGGCCCTTGATGCAGTAGTCCGGATTTGGTGGTCGATTCGGAGGACGCTCTTGAGCTTTCCCCCATCTGGCGTGAGATCCTAGACAAGCGCCAGACACATGGCCAGATTTGTTACGGAAAAGGGACTTAGTGTCTCCATGTGGCCGAACCATACATACGTAGTAAAGGACATCCGCCCCCGGTCATCGCAGGATTTTGATCGAATCATGGATTTCCGTCTCCTGCCGATCGCTGAGTCGCCAATCCGTACGGAGTATGTCCATTCGAAGGATCGAGCAGGGTAGCATTCGGTTACCTGCCAGAATTATAGATTAGATCTCGGGTATCTACGTACGTACTTTGAACGAGCGCGATACTTAATATGGAAGTAGGCATCCGGGGTGATATACAGAGTAGTGGAAACGCCTACCTATGCCTGGATAATACCGGTGGCATGACATTGCAGAATCCAAGCCCCCTTCCTGAAAACAAAAAACCAGAAAAAAAAAAAAGAACTTTACGTTCCCTGCCGAATACGGAGCCAAATCAACATGAAGTAAAGCTACGACGACGTCAGTCGACGAACGCCATCTTTACCCCTTTTTCCTTTTTCTATCCAACCATCTCCTAGACTGGTTGACCTGCTGGGGCACAAGCCCTCTCAGCCTCGTATAAATCCGAGTCCGACATTCCTCAAACCTACGACTATGAAGCACAGAAAAAGGAAAATAAGAACTGAGCTTGTTAAAAAGGGGTAAATAGTAAACACTGAACATACGCAAAGAGAAAGGGATAAAAAAGAAGAAGAAAAAACGCAAAACTCAAATCAAAACTCAAAGTACAACCGTTTCCAAGGCTTAAAGCATAAACGAATCTGGATCAGTGGATCTGGGTGGCAGTGGGTGCGGCTGTAGAAAAGGAAAAGACAAAGTCACCGGCGACTTATTTCGGTTCGTCTCGGCAGGATGAAGATTGAGGTCATTCCCTAGACAGAACTCTGAAAGATGGATATCGAGGGTCATGAGACCTTGAAGCGAATGGTGGCTAGCTGACATGGACAGGGTGGGAATATGTGAAGAAATAATCCAGGGACTGCAGCACGGAAGCCAACCTGTCAAAAAAAAAAATAGTATACGTGCTTAGCTACTTGACAAAGAATTAGTAACCTGGAATTGAGGGTCGAGAGCAAGAATAGTTACCAGTAAACATAGAGTCAATTTAATAAACAAAAAGTGAAGGTCCTATTGGGAATCGAACCCAAATTTGCGACATCAGAAATCACCGTGCTAACCATTACACTATAGAACCGATGATGGTGCGTCGTCTGCCAAAATCAGTCCATGATGTCAAACAAGGCTCACAATCGAATGCGTCGCATATCGTGTTGATGTTGGCGCTAAACGGCCAAGCGGACACAAACCGGCGAGGTTCCATTACGCCGTGACCAGTGACATTTAGAGATCCGAGGTCTTTTTGAAACCCCTCTCACCAAGAGCTCTGCTAAAGGATTGCCACAGACGATTCGATATGCGAGTCTGATTGGCTTCCTTCTCTGTCGTCCGGACTGTGAGACAAGAAGATTTTGGTCGTAATATCAGATATGGAATAATCCGATCGATCCTTTCGTTGAGACGATCACATGAAACTAACAAGATTCGTTATCACACAATATAGCACGTTCTACAACCATTCGTATCACAGCGGGTTTCTTAGTCTAGTGGTTAGGACATTCGGTTTTGACGCTAACTGCAGATGGCAGTACTGCCTTCTGATGAGTATCACTTCCGAAGAACCTGGGTTCGAACCCCAGAGAGACCTATACCCGTTTCTTTTTTGCTCCTGCCACCCAATTCTTTTTGTTTGACTAGCACGACTTTCGTTGATCTTTTTACAGCCTATATACTATATAGCTACCACTCCGAAGCAGCGGGTGAACTGATAGGCGTTCAAATAGGCCGAGATAAAACCTCTAAGCGCATCACTGCTATAGCCCCTCATACCCCAAATAAGAGACATTCTGCTTATGGATAAACACAATGGACAGAAGTACGGGAAGTGGCCCAACCCTGTCAAATGCCATTGCTTACTGAATATTGTGCTTTTAATGCTGTGGATGACGATTAATTGTAATATCAATCGAAGGACTCGCGTCGAGAACAATACTCCTTATCACTGTATAGGTTGCTTTGGAGGTTGTTGTCGGCATAATCGATGATCATCGGGCTTGAAAGGCTTTATATTGTTCTCGACAACTTCGTCTTTGATGAAAGAAAAGGTGATATCAATGTGGTAGCAGGTATATAATAATGGGTAAAGTTGCAATGTGGCGATGTTATGAAGACTCGGGGGTGGTCCTTTGAGGCAGCAGGAGCTGCTAACCTCTGATACGAGCCTCACATTCTCTATCTCCGGGAGATGGTTGTTCTTTCTCCTTTGTGCCCCAGGGAAAGTCAACTGCTTACATTTAGTGGTGGCCAAGTAGCAAAGACACAACATTGACATGGGAGAGCGTGGTAGATATGGAAAACACTATTCTTCCCTCTTGGACATCTACAATACTTAAACTTTCAGCAAAGATGGGAAGTGAGGAAAACATTTGAAGTTGGTCACCTGATACGCTGGTGAGAGGTATGGCGTGAATGTTTCCACATGTCTGATATATATCGAGAATGCCAGCGGCAGACATAATTATAATAAAGGTGGTGTCAAGGAGACCTACGTATGTGATGGCTGCTAGGAAATATCATAGTTTTATAGCTTCCTTGCTCCGAGTCAAGTGATAGCAAAGAAAAGATCTCTAGGTATACCCAGCTTATTCAGTGAGACCACGGTCAGTAGCATAAGCCCTATAAAATGTTCGATGTCTAGACACTAACTTACGCTTGACCGCCTGGAGTATGCAGCAGTATGACTGGCACGATAAAGATGGAGAACATCCACGATTCTGCCGGCGGTAACAAAAAAAATTCCCGTCTTGACCGTCGGGTCCTCGACACACTAAACAGTAGCATTGATAGGGTAAGTCTCTCGGACGTTTACACAAACCAAGAGCAAAATGTTCGCAGTTCCCGGTTGGTCGCTATCGACCTCCGACTTGAAGTCGCAAAAGGATTTCTCATCAAACAAAAACGAAACTCCCAATGGCAAAGCAGCTGCACCAGCAACCGGAGCCAACCAAATTCAACCAGGAAATGGTAATGAGGGTGCCAAGAAGCGAAAGAGAGAGAATGGGGTGACCAAGTCGAATGTCGATGAGATGTTCAAGCGTCACATTGAGGGACAGACCGAAAAGAGCGGAAAGAAAAATAAGAACAAGAACAAGAAGAACAAGGAAAAGAGAGAGACCAGACAAGACGAGACGAACGACCAGGCTCAGGAGAAACCCGTGGAAGCTGCAGAAAGTCGAGCGAACAAGAAGCAGAAAAAGGCTCGCGACGAGGAGAAGAAGGCAAATGGCGACGCTTCAGCCACGGCCGATGACTTTCAATCCGCCACGACCACCGCAGTATCATTACCACCGCCAGCTCCCCCATCTACAGCAAAGCTGACGCCCCTCCAACAAAAGATGCGCGACAAGCTCATATCCTCTCGCTTCCGTCACCTCAACGAGACTCTCTACACCACGCCCTCCAAACAAGCTCAGGCCATGTTCGACGCCAACCCGGAACTATTCACAGAATACCACAACGGTTTCTCGCGACAAGTCAAGGAATCATGGCCCTCGAACCCAGTGGATGGCTATATCGCTGCTGTCCGGAAACGTGCCGCTGTTCCCGCGCATCACAATGACAAGAGAAAACACAACAGCCAAAACAGTGCGGGCGTCGCTCCTCTACCACGCAGACCGAACGGGTTCTGCACTATAGCCGATTTGGGTTGTGGTGATGCCCAGTTTGCGCGATCTCTTACTCCGTTCGCTAAAAAATTGCAGCTCAAACTCAACAGCTACGACCTGCAGTCTCCTGACGAGGCTCTAGTGACCAAAGCCGATATCGCGAATTTGCCCGTAACGGACGGAAGTGTCGATGTTACGATTTTCTGTCTCAGTCTGATGGGCACCAATTGGGTATCGTTCGTCGAAGAAGCGTGGCGCGTACTTCGCGGCGATGGGAAAGGTGAATGTTGGGTTAGTGAAGTCAAAAGTCGATTTGGAAAAGTCAACCGTAAGAAAGCTCAGATCGGGCTCAAGCGTGACGACGCAGCAGGATTGTCAAACACGCAAAAGAAGAAGCTGAAGAACAAAAAGAAGAAGAAGAATGGCAGCAATGAATCTGATGACGAGGATGATCAAGACGATGAAGAAATCTACGCTGAAGATGCCCAACCATCCGTCTCTGGAGGTAATGACGACACTGATATTTCTGCTTTCGTGGAGGTCTTCAAGTCACGCGGTTTTGTGCTCAAGCAGGAATCTGTGGACAAATCGAACAAAATGTTTGTCAAGATGGAGTTCGTCAAGGCCGGTGGTGCACCTACGAAGGGAAAATACGCGGGAATTACACCGGCGCCTGCTGGAAGGCCTGAGAAGAAGCAGGCGGCTGCTCCGGTACAGACTAAGAAGAGGTTCATTGATCGGGATCGTGGTGATGATGAGAGCAAAGCAATGACGGCTGAGCAGGAGGCGAAGGTTCTCAAGCCGTGT
This sequence comes from Talaromyces sp. PB3603, assembly GCA_023625915.1. Lineage (NCBI taxonomy): Eukaryota > Fungi > Ascomycota > Eurotiomycetes > Eurotiales > Trichocomaceae > Talaromyces > Talaromyces sp. PB3603. Next base: position 683,111 of record JAMAFY010000011.1, read on the forward strand.
GTATACAAGATTCGATAGGTTTTCTCTCCAGGCAAGGATAGTAGATATCACGAGAATATTCTGAAATGCGACGTGATGAGTCTTCATGGCTATATTATATTCCGAAAGGAAAGATGATTGTATTTAATTGAAGAAATCTAATTTCCACCCAATTGCCCAACAGCCCGACCCATCTCCTCCTCATCGTAGATCCGGAATCCTTTCTCTTTCGTCACACTAGCCAGCTGCACATTCTTGGCATCTAATTTCTCCTCCATCACTTGTTTCAGTGTCTTGAGCACAAGCGTCTCGGCCTCAGCCAGAGTCAAAGATCGATGATACTCATTTTGCAATTCGGCCTGGGCGCCTTCGCTTCCGGATCCGATAGCTTTAGCGTCGTATCGGTAGAATGTTCCTGATGGTTCAGCGTGATATCTATCTGGATTAGCGTGGATCTCAATACGAAATAGAGGAGAGGACAAACAGCTGTGGTCCATCCTCATCATAACCAGCAATCAGCAACGCAACCCCAAACGGACGACTCATCACACTCTCCTCTCCATCCGCACCTTCACCAAACCTCAATGCCAAGTCGCAAATCGCCTGTGTACAACTCTCAACGCGGAGCGACTCCGCGAAATGGAAAGCGTGGTTTTGGCATTCGACGCGGGCATGTTCAATCATTGAGCGGGCGTCGGCTTGGAGACCAGACATGGCGCAGCCAATGTGTTGGTCGATTTCGACGATTTTTTCGACGGAGGAGGTTTCGAGGAGGGTGGACGTTACTCGTTTTTCGACGCCGAGGACGACGCCTTCTGATGTTGCTACCTGTTCTTGATGAGAAACCTGGTTAAGAATAGAACGAAGGATGGGTGGGCGTACTCCGATGGCGGTTGAGCCAAGCTTGATAGCTTCTAAGGAGTATTCGACCTGGAACAAACGACCCTCAGGAGAGAAGGTGCTATCGAATCTGTCAACTATTGTCCAAGAGTCTTCCAGAAAATCAGGGATCGGTTCCGTACTTGATACCGCGGTCTGTGAAGCTGTTAGCTATGGTTGATAATCATTGAGAAATGGCAGTAGCTTACCGTATTCTGATCGCGCAATAAACATGTTGGCTACTTATCTGTGATGATGATCTATATGAAACTAAAGGGACCCGAAGAGAGATTCAGGACGTTAGTAGCTGAGAATTCGTGAAGATGGGCAAGTAGCAGTAAGTTGAGAGATGGATGTAAGTAGGTAGCTTGAGCTCAAGCTGTCGACGTAGTCCGCCGGTGCCTGGGCGGAGAGCGGCGCTAGGCCGAATCCAGAATCCCCATACAAAGTGTTTACAACGAAGCTTGGGCCGCAGAGAAGCAGCAACTACGTTTTTACGAATAGCAAACACGTTGTCTTAAAGCTCAATTGTTCCGTAATCTGGAAGCATACCGGTTCACTGAAATTAGTCAAAAGAGCATGCCCGCCAATGATCGCCGCGCTGTTAGCTACAACCTAGGCGGCGGTTCACGACCCCGCGTCGCTTCCAGTCGCGCTGAGCACGATTACAGATCCTCAATGCAAGACAGAGACAACAACAGCAACAGATCGCCGCGGCTACTGTCAGAAGATAAAATGGATCACCTCCGCGGAAGTACGCAAAGCGCAAGAGGGTTGCAGAGGGAATCGAGCAGTGCCACGGATCGTCGGACGGAACGAACGACCATAACTTCGCGCGAAAAGATTCACGTTAAGACGCGGAATCCGGTCAAAGAGTCACCGAATGCAGGCAATCGAGGTGAATTCGAGAGGTCACGGTCGAAAAAGACGGCGTCGCCGCCTAGGAGGAGAGAGAAAGAAGTGGCAGATGGTGGGCGGCACCGACTTCTCTTAATGATCAATGACATGAGCTGATGATTGCGTATAGTACCGTGGATTCCCCAAGCTACGCTGGTTGCACACTCTGCTGCTCCATTGGCAAGTCGTATCTCGGTTCCTCCTCTCGCTTCGACTTCACCACAATCACTCGAGCCCATATCGTTCAAAGAGTTGTCAATGGAGGAGCAAGAGAATGCCATATTACAGGATATCTTGTTTGTGTTTATGGGCTACGAGGGTCAATACATACGCTATCACTCATCATACAACCCATCTGCAGAAAAGGACAGATTAGTCGGCCCATCTTTTCAGATCGGGCCTGGCCTGGATCCTAGTTTGAAAGACTTGACAATATCGATGCTCAAAATGGCGACCCATTACAGTGCTCTGGAGGCTTTTATCGATGTGCTGAGTCGGCCGGAATATGGAGCTGTCAGCCACGCGCTGTGCGCGGCTATTCGAAAACTTCTTAAGGATTATTTGATTCTTATAGCGCAGCTCGAGAATCAATTACTGAACAATCCGAACTTTACTCTGCACGTTCTTCACCTTCAAACCATGCCCACCAGCCAGAGCCTATCTCAATTACATTCTCTAAGCCAAGAACTGCTACGACGAAACAAGCTTCTTGATCAGGATCTAGACGAGTCGATTGACGACTTTGATGACGTGGATAATATTCTCGAGCAATTGAAAGAAGGCGGTGATCTCGTTCCTGGAAGTCTGTCCAGCAAGAAGATTTGCAAAGGTGGCAATGTCTTGGGACTTCTGACGGAGCGGCTCGCTACATTTTCCGGAGACCCTGCGACAAAGACATTGCTACAGACATTGCTTCGAGAGGCGAGCAGACCGTACATGACTATGCTAAATGAATGGTTGCACCATGGCGAAATCCGAGATCCTCATGCTGAATTTCTGGTCAAGGAACAGAAGTGGATCAAGAGAGAAAAACTCGAAGAAGACTACACCGATGAGTACTGGGAGAAGCGTTACACGATCCGCGATACTGAGGTACCACCACAGCTGGAAAGCGTCAGAGATAAAGTCTTGTTAGCTGGGAAGTACCTGAATGTCGTCCGAGAGTGTGGCGGTGTCGATGTGAATAAGGCAGTCAAAGATGTGCCCAAGACATTTGACGACCCTCGATTTCTGGACAATGTGAATAGTGCTTATGCCTACGCCAACACGTCTCTGCTGAATCTTCTCCTTTCCGAGAATTCACTTACCACCCGCTTCCGCTCCTTGAAACACTACTTTTTCCTCGACAGATCAGACTTTTTCTCTTATTTTATGGAACTCAGTGCCTCGGAGCTACGCAAACCTGCCAAAGCCGTCAACGAGAGTAAACTTCAGTCTTTGCTAGATCTGGTACTTCGACAACCGGGCAGTATCGCTGCATCAGATCCGTTCAAGGAGGACGTCAAAGTGAAGATGAACAAGATCGGATTGACCAGGTGGCTGATGCAGGTTGTCAGTGTCTCCGGTATTGATCAAGACAACCCTGACGGTGGCCTTGAAAAATACCAAACTCCAACAATCCAACCAGCCGAAGACGAAAAAGACATCATCGGATTCGACGCCCTTGAACTCGACTACCTCGTCCCTTTCCCGCTGTCTCTAGTAATCAGCCGAAAGACTGTGTTACGATATCAGCTTATATTCCGCCACCTCCTCTCTTTACGACATCTCGAAAACTTACTCGTAACATCCTGGCAAGACCAACAAAAGACTCTCGGATGGCGCCACAAATCAACCGACCGAAGACTCGAAATGTGGAAACGAAGAGCATGGACGTTACGTGCCAAGATGCTGGTTTTCATTCAACAGCTCTTATACTTTTGTACCGCCGAAGTGATTGAGCCGAATTGGCAGAGTTTGATGGAGCGTGTGAACGGTACTGCTGCTGGGACCCAGAACAGCGCCCTGCTACCGACAGATGAAGTCGAAGGATCGAAACAGGTTAATCGAACGGTCGATGAGTTGATGCAGGATCATGTCGATTTCTTGGATACATGCTTAAAAGAGTGTATGCTTACCCAGGCTAAGCTTTTAAAGGTACTCTTGCCCTTCATAGACTGCGGAAAAACAATTTGCTGATGAATTATCTATAGATACACTCCAAATTAATGACATGCTGCACGATGTTTGCCACCTGGACGGCCGCTTCCCTGGCTCGGAGCATGTCCACCGCAGACCCAGACTTGTCCGCTGGAGCGTCTGGAGCGCCAGCCGACGCACGTCCATATGATGCGACGCGGTTGGCCAAACTGGAAGATACGCTGAAACGATATGAGGATCATTTCAATCGGCATTTGCGTATCTTGCTAGACAGGTATGTTCACCTCACAGTCGGGGTGAAAATAGTTCGAGTGGATACGCTAACAGAATCATTAGCTTGAATTACTTCGCGGCAACGGAGAGTGTCGTGCTGCTCAAACTCGCGCATTCGTTGAGTTCGATCGGGAAGGATGAGGAGTCATGATTATGAATATGGTTGTGTTATTATCAGCGTTTGCATCATCATCTGTTAGGTTTGGGACTCGAACAGGATATTAGCGCGCATAACCTCTGAAGTCTTTTTCCGGCGTTGCCTATTATGATACTGTTTAATTTACAATTTACAGATCGATACCCACTTACACAGAAATAGATACCTGGGTACATGCCCAGTACTTCCTTTTTTTTTATCTCTTCATATATCTACAAATTACCGATCTGGGTGGCAGACAGACATATCGGGGAAATAATTATAGTTTCGCCCTCCCACTCTCAATCTCGTCCCAACTACTTCGCTCCAACCTTTCGTAAACCGGCTTCTTGGACTTGCCATCATTGCCCGAATTGAGCCAGTACAATGTGTCGCCACTACCATCAGCGACGGGATCCCAGCTGCGTTTGGAGAGGTCGCCTTTGGCTTGTTTGAACGTTACTCCCGTCGCAACTCTGCACAGGTCGTTAGTATAGCTACATAAAAAAGCTGATTTGGGGATATGAACAGACGTACTCTTTCGTGAAACGGACGAGCCGTGGTATGGCGTATGTAGGTACACCTTGAGAGCGGAGGAAGGTCCATAGGTTCTTTACGGCGGCTGCTTCTGTCTCGGGAGTTCGTCGTTCGAGGGTTATGCCTGCTGCGCCTGCTTGGCCGTCGTAACTATTCGTCGTTAGCCAGATGATCCAACAATGGACCTGGAGAAGGGCGTACTTTTTCAACTTCACACCGTAAACAACCGCATCCTGCACATTCTCCATCCGACAGATGTGATCCCTCACCTCTCCCGCAGAGACATTCTCTCCTTTCCAGCGAAAGGTATCACCAACGCGATCACCAAATCTGATCCAACCGTCGTGGTCCCGGATCAACAAATCTCCCATCCGCTGAAACAAATCCCCTTTCTCAAACACGTCTGTCAACAACTTCTTCTCCGTAGCTTCGTTGTTATGCAGATACTCCGTCAATGACTGCCGCGTCCTCACTCTCCCAATCGCCTCTCCTTCCTCCCCCGGCCCAACCCTGACACAGAACCCCGTCTTGGGGTCCCGGTAGGGCTGCTCAGTCTCCAGATTGAATCTGATGAGGTACGTATCCTGCTCAAACATCTGCCTAATCGGACCATGGAATCCAACCGCACCGGCGCCAAACGAGCCTCCATAAAAGTTATCGAACCGCGCCACGCCCTCCGTGGATCGGTATATTTCACGTACTTCAGCGACGTTGAACCGCTCGCTGAATTTGTCCCAGATCTCGCCTCTCAGGCCGTTACCGTACGCCACGACGCAGTTGTGGTTCTTGTCGAATGGCGAGGGCGGAGATGCGAGTAGGTATCTACACAATTCGCCGATGTACAGCACTCGTGTAGCGCGTGAGTCATGCACGTCCTTCCAGAATTGGGATGCGGAGAATTTCCGGCGGAGACATAACGTGCCCCCGTTACCGACTGAATAGCACAGACCACTGAAGAATGCGGTTCCGTGGAATAATGGTAAGGATGAGTATATGCGCATGGGATAATATTTAGATGGGTTTCGAGTATCCTTTGGCAAAGGAGTGGAGGTTACGAGGGTCATGGAATTGCGAATAGCACATGCTTTGGGGTTTCCCGTTGTTCCGGACGTGTATATCAAGACCGCCAGATCCGGTGGTGATCTTTTCGCCGGTGCGATCGCTGCAATGTCTGTGGCGGGAATTTGGTATAGCGTTCCTGCGGTGATCTGTGTGATATCGGCCGGTATGTCTGGCACAGAGTCAAAGGAAGATACATTGAATGCAAATTTCGGGATGTCGTCCGATTTGACGAAGGCAGCCAGATCGGGCGTTGAGATGACGAGTTTGGACGTTGAGATCTTGAGACAGTGTTTGAACGTCTCATCTCGTAGGTTTGTGTTGATGAGTGCGGCGACGACACCTAATTTGGAGAGGGCGTAGACTGTGAATACCATTTCTGGGGAATTGGTTGTGTAGACAGCGACAAAGTCGCCGGTACGGATTCCCTGGGCATGGATATAGGCGGCCAGGCGATCGGAGTCTACATCTTATATCAATAATCATGTCTTCAAGAATCTGAACGGGGACGCAATTTACAATCTTTCAACTGATCATATGTCCAACTCTTGTTCTCAAACCACAACGCCTCCGTTGAGCCCTGCTTATTCACCTCAATGACCCTTTTCAGCATACCGTACAATGTGCAGGTATCACCCAGCTCGGCAATTCGTTGCCCAAGCCGTTTGCCAAACGCCGCTTCATCTCTGAGGCTGTCTATATCGGCCTTGATGCCGAACTTTGCATTGGCGTAGGCCGCTGTCGCGAGTGCAAGAGCGGCGCCGCCGACGGCTGCTGGTGCGCCGATGCTGCCTGCTGCTTGGGCGAGGTAATCCATTGTGGTGTGATTAGGGTATCAATTAAAATATGTACATAATTTATATAAAGTAGGACTGCGTAGATCTGGGGCAGTGTGGTGTTTTAAGAGAAGAAATACAATGTAAGGACCATGCCCGACGTACGTACATGTACCTGTGCACAAGTAGTTAAACTATGGCTAAGCTAGCTACGTAAGGACCGCAACTTTAAGTGCCGTGAACATCGGCAGCTGCTTCGGATCTAAACCTTGCTACTCGACTTGAGTTTTAGAGCGCTTTCTTCTATGGGTCTAGCAGATCCAATTTCTTCCTACCACGTACGATTCGGCTGCAGTCTTTGTTGTTTCATTGCCATCGAGTACTCGGATCTGTCGACTATTGATTGTGGCCCCACAGGCTATTACAAGAACTCGATGAAGACTTTGACATGTCAAGAACATACAATCATGACACTGAGCTGTATTTGTGGAAGATACCTCGCCATTCTACCTCTGTCTATCCATCCAAACAGTATTGCAACAACAGTCACGGAAAAGAGAGACAAAAGAGTTCCCCGTCTTCTCCAATTCTGGATGTGGAGACGGTGGATGTGGAGAGTATCAGAGATTACAATATCATACTATAAATTACACCGAGTCCACAGCATTTTTGAGCCGAGGTGCAAGTAAATACCTGTATCATACACAAGCGTACGACTATAGCCCGGCTTCTCCAACGGCAATTCATCTTCTCATTCTTTCTTCTGAGTGTACAACTACCGGTCTACATTACTTTTTGTATCTCACAGACAGGCAGTTGCATGCTCTGATTGTACCGAGGACCAAGGCCACTGATTGGGAGCTGTTTCGTACGCTAGTCGGATAAGCTGGTCTTATCATTCTTGTTTACTCATCTGCAGTTGAAGCAATAACTCCCGGAAGCTGCTTGTACAAAGAACCCTGAACCTCACGGAGAAGTGCTTTTTGATACTTTCTCGCACTTTACACATACATATACATACATCAAAATGTCGTCGGCTTCACAACGTCTTTCAGCCATCGCAAGCCAGATAAGCGGCGGTGGCGAGTCTCTTGCCAGAAAGCGGGTGCTTGCAAAGAATGCAGATGATATTGTAAGTCGTTGACCCTGAGGTATACGGTGTTTCTCTAGCTAATGTACACAGGTCATCACACTTGCAGTACGAACGCCGCTCACTAAAGCCAGAAAAGGGGGCCTTAAAGATACCCAGTTAGACGATCTCTTGATCTCCTTATTGACTGTAAGTTTAGATCCTGGTAGCTTGATTTCACAACGCTCATCAATAGACCGTCCGCGAAAAATCCAACCTCGACCCCAACCTCGTTGAAGATGTCTGCGTCGGCAACGTTCTCAACCCTAGCGCAGCATACCTAGCTCGCTCCGCCGTGCTCGCAGCCGGCTTCCCCGAAACCACTGCAGCGTCAATCGCCAGCCGCTTCTGCTCTTCCGGATTGTTGGCAGTACAACAGATCGCAAATCAGATCATAGCCGGCTCGATCGAAGTCGGTATCGCCATCGGTGCAGAATCCATGAGCACAAATCCGGATGGAGGAGCACCTACCTTTTCTGAAAAGATTCTCAACCATCCACTGGCCACCCAGAACCAGCAACCGATGGGCCAGACTTCGGAAAATGTAGCTGGTCAATTCGGATTGAGTCGCGCGCAGATGGACGAATTCGCAGCATCGAGTTTCCAAAAAGCTGAAAAGGCACAGAAAGCTGGCTGGTTCAAAGACGAGATTATCCCCATCAAGACGACGATCAAGGACCCCAAGACTGGCGAAGTTAAAGAAATCATTGTCGACAGCGACGACGGAATCCGCTACGGCACAACTGCCGAAAGTCTCGGTAAGATTCGCGCGGCGTTCCCTCAATGGGAGCCCAGTCATACTACCGGCGGAAACGCCTCGCAAATCACGGATGGCGCCGCGGCGCTGATTTTGATGAAGCGATCCCGCGCTGAGCAGCTTGGTCAGCCGATCATCGGTAAGTTTGTGGCGGCTACAGTGTCTGGTCTCGAGCCTCGCATAATGGGTATTGGACCAAGTGTGGCTATTCCGAAGATTCTGTCAAAGACGGGATTGAATCAGGAGGATGTTGATGTTTTTGAGATTAATGAGGCGTTTGCTTCTATGGTATGCTTATTCGCTTCGCACCTTCAGAAGAACTAAAAAAAATATGTATACTGACTTGGACGACAGGGAGTATACTGCGTCCAGAAACTCAATCTACCACCAAGTAAAGTCAACCCTCGTGGTGGAGCGATGTAAGCAAACCTTCCGTGAGTGTTATGCTAAACTCTGCTAATAATGAAAAGTGCCTTTGGTCACCCGCTCGGAGCTACAGGTGCACGGCAAGTCGTCACAGCACTAGCTGAATTGCGAAGATCCAACAAACGAGTTGCGGTCACGTCCATGTGTGTAGGAACGGTAAGCAGTTTAAAACTCTGACATCACGATGATAGAAGTACATTATCTAACACTGATATAGGGCATGGCCATGGCCGCTGTGTTCGTCTCGGAGCATTGATTTAGGGCTGGCCGACATAAATGTACATAAGAGTATAAATGAATTGACGTTTGCATACTTTTGATATTAAAAGCAAGGCAATATTTGATTCGCCTGAAAAATTCCGATTGAGATGAATGTAAAAAGTAGAAAAGGTGATAGTAATATCTTCAAGAATGTAAAAAGTGCCTTTGCCAACACTGTCAGTATACTGTGGGTGACTGACGCGGGTTCGGGACAGAATAGAATAGAATATAGATGATGACACCTTATATAGCACAAGAGACACTCTTTAAATCAGCTGAATGGGTTTAAGCGGTAGCAGTGACGGTGACAGTGACAACTGGGCCAGGTACAGTCACCGTGACAGTCTTCCAGTGAGTAGCTCCGTTCGTCATCGTAGAAGTGACGTGGACTGTGACGACCTCCTCACCACCTGGAATTTCGGCGATAGCAGTCGCAGTAGCAGCAGGAGCAGAAGCAGCGCCGACAGAGGCAGTCACTGACGACACTACATCAGCAACTGCAGTCGCGGTCGCAGATGTGGCTGCCACGGTGGTAGCAACAGCAAGAGCTGTGGTTTCTGCTGCCGAAGAAGCCGACGAGGATACAACTGAAGCGATAGCAGTAGCAGAAGCGGTAGCAGATCCAGCCGCAGCAGACGCAGCAACTGAGGCAGCACCTTCGATCACACCTATATTGGCATTAGAGCATGAGGAGCTTCCCTCACAGTTGTGATAGACCGATAGCGCAGCTGATCCACCGCACATCTGCGTCGAGTTTCCGCCGCAGGGGTAGAGGCATCCGCCCACGACACCGGCGATGGGAGCGTTGGCGGCGGCGATCGAGTTTCCGCAGTAGCATCTGCACGAACCAAGAGTCAGAATCGTCATATATGTAGAAAGACCGAGGGCGAAGAGCCGAACTTACTGAGTCGAATACTCCAAGCCAGCGTACGAATAACCCGCATCAGAGCAGAAACTGATACAGGTCTCAACCGTCATATCATCGTTACTCTCGTTCGAGCCATCCAGAGTCCTGGTCGAGACACTGTCGAATGCGCATCCGGCATACTCCCATCCAAGACTTTGCGTAACGTCAGTGTAGTAGTTCGCCAACACCGCCTCACTGATCACAGTATTATCGCCGTCACATTCCGACGGAGTAGCTTCCTCAGGGCCATAAGTAACGATATTGCATCCGGGGAGCGCGTCAACTACAGGGCCAATAGTCTCGTCGACGAATGCCGGTAGAGTACAGAACTTCGATTCCTCGTCAGTGAAAAGGTCGAAATACTCGGATCCGTCTTCGGCGAGACAGTCGGAAATCAGACCGCTGTCGTTGAGGCAGTTGTCGACCGCGTACTGGAGAGTGTCGACGTCCCAACCATTGACGAAATCACCGTGGAACCCATATCCGGTAGGATCACCCATAGCCCAGACGAAGGGTTGAGTGGTATCCCACCATTGATCCGCGAACAGATTCGTCTGATAGATAATCTCGAAAAAGATCGAAACCAAATGCACGGGATGCGTATCCGGGCATACTCCATCGTTATAAGCGCCCGAGATAGGGTAAGACATGTGAGATTTGTGGTCTGCGGAATCGAGGTTTACGCCATCCCAGCAGGATGGGAAGAATACTTGAGCGCGAAGGCCGTCGGGACAGTTGTAGTCGGGGAATCCGTTGGTTTCGGCTTTGGCTGGGCCGTCGTAATCCAAGCAGGCGTAACTGACGCCCTGAGCAGCAAAGTCACCAGTGTAATTGCGTCGAAAGGGGTCTCCGGCGAGCATGCGGAACCCTTCTGGGAAGGCCTTGAGGGGGTCGTTGTTTGCACCGGGTCGTTGGCTATCCTCCAGTTAGCCTCTTCGCATTGCTCAATCTAATTGTCCAGAGAGGGTTGTACTTACAGGTAGTAAACCGTGATCCCACCAAGATTTCCATCTCCATCACCCGAAACAGGAACCTCCACAAACGTCCCATTCTGAGCACGATAATACAAATGCGGAACCCAGTAGTTGGACAAATCAGCCTTGATAGGGCAGGAAGAGCATGAAGAGGAGCGAGCGTCTTCGTATGTCATGTTGAAGCCAAAGCCGCTTCCACCAGCGATAGAGTGCACATGTCCAGAGATGGCACCGGGACTGACGATGGGATCAGCTCGTTCGTCGACGAGACGGCCGGGACATGGCATACGGAAAAAGGCTGATGTAGGAGCTGCCGCCCAGAGGGTGGCTAGAAAGCCGGTAAGGAGGGTCGACGATGATTTCATCTTGATTTTTGAGTACTTGTAAGTAGCCCTAAAAAGGAAAGTGTGTTTATTTTTTTGTGTGTAAGGAATGTGTATGGACAGGTGAGCGAATCTATCGTCACCTAGTTACGAATGAAAATGAATGTACAGAGTCACAGACTCTTGATTTGCAAGGAAAAGGAATGAAGAGAAGGAAAGGTACTGGCTGAAATGCCTCTGACAATTCTGTTCCAATATCAAAAAGATTATATGAATAAGATCCCGCGAACGAGGGATCGGTATATATAACCTTCCGAGCCTCATTGACAGATAAATTAAAGATCCATGTTACGTTCGGTATCTAGTACCAGACTACCAGTGTCCGACCCTCATTACGGAGACTAACGTGGCATTTTGGGAAGTTCACTATGGAGTAGACTTGCATAGATATCTCTCTATTTGGAAAGGTTGATGGATAAGACGGGGATTACACGGTGCCATCGTGGTGGATATGGTCGATTTTAGTGATTCTAGGCGCTGAGGCCGAAACATGAAACAGTTTTCGGTATTAGTCTTAGCAGGTACTGATATGATCATACCTGTAAACAGCCTCATTACTGATTAATTACCATCGTAAGAGACAAGGTCTTGATCTGAAAAGGGACCGAAACAGACATTTGTGCCTCTTCTCTCTATCTCAACGAGTAGTGGATGTATTCTCATATCAATCAGTCTGCATACCAGGTGTAAAGCTTCTTTGTGACGTATCGAAATCTGCAACTGTCGTGATGAACGAAGGTCCAGTACATCCTTAGCGCTTTTACCGTATGTCGACCGCATCAAATGAAACTTTTTCCACTCAGGTCTAGGGTACGATGTCAGGTCGATAGGCTTCCAGCATTTTCCCTTTATGAATCCCAAACCAGGGTCTTTCAAGTTTAGCCCTGACTTTAGTCCCTGCATCCGACCTGTTCTTTCCTGACCAGGTTGAACCTAGCCGAGTCATAGTTCATGAAACAGAAATCAACATTTCCCAACTGGATTCCAGGGGTCCACTGGCTGTCTATTAAGTTGGTAAGCGAACCGTTGGCGCTTCCACATGGCCTAGACTGGTCCTGACTGGGAACGTCAAAGGATAAACCAGCCAATTGTCATGCCGGCTAGAAAACGATGAAACACCACTGACCAACCCTTTATTTTTATTAGTGTTTTATCTAAAACGACGGCGGCTTTAGGGTTTGGCGCCGGTTTGGCGCCACCACATCATTGTGCACTGCTGCACCCGTAAACAAATTAAACATATCATCGGGGCATCGACTTTGTGTTTGTTCTACCAATTGTCGGATGTATTACATAGTAATTGATGGCTGTTTTCATTCTGGCGAGTCAGAGTCAGAAAATTGGCTTTCGATTCTGTACATGGCTAGCGACCGTCAATTTTCCGAATCATCATCGTTTCAGGTATCAGCATTTCTTCCAACGAGTTTGATAGGTCGATGTCAACTTAGATAGATCGGATGTGTGCCGGATACCGCTGCACATGATCTCAAGATGCATGGGAGCTGAATCATACCAAAGTGTTTGTCTCGTATGTTCGAAGCCGCTAGCATATGTGGGCTTCGTGACAAACGTCAAGATTGCAAGTAGGCAAATAGTCAGAGAGTAATAGAACCTAGCTATGGCAGACATGGACCCTGTTATCTCTATACTGATATTATTTCAGATATGGTTCGTAGGACCATGGACAGTCCCCCGAGTTTCATTGAGCAGAGCTGTTAAAATATGAAAGTGTACTCTCCATGTATGAACTAAAATCTCCGGATATCAGTCTCGGATTTTGAAAGACCTTTTTCTCGGTTCTACGATACCCTTAATCAGCTAAAAGCTTCTACGGCGGTCATCTGGCACCTAAGAGACCTTCAATATCTGATATTGAACACAACATCAGATACAGGCCATCCCGTCTTTTCACTCCATCTCTGTAGCTCGTCTACCATCTCTGCAGACTTGCTTGTATCCTGCAGCCAAGGACCGCAAAAAGCTATCGGGCCGAAGAGATTGACCCAGACAGGAGCCGAATTGCTCGATATAGCCAATGTACAGACCTGATTGGAATGATGTTTTAGTCTGGCATGTAATCTTCGGATATGCTCGATGTGCTGTAGTGTGTTCAGTAGTTGTGAGACTGGTTCCGCGAGCCACAAGATACTCATTGCTGTGTGATAGTATTGTAAGCTGGACGCTATATCAAGGCAGCGCTCATTAGCAAGGCGTCTTCATATTCAGGATGGTGCGTACCGTGCCAGCCCTTTGTGGTCCACAGGCATGGGAAACCACTCGATTTCCGTATCATACGAATAGGCTCAAACGATTCCGGCAGTGAAGCCATCCAATTCTCAAGCTCCGTTCTCATGGCCTCTCACTTTGAACAGTCAAGGGCGATTGCATCCTTGGCAAGACAACGAATGATTATCTTTCCGAGTAAGAATGTGATTCGGGCCGGAAAATCGTCAGGTTCGACTGCTTCAAATAGATGATCGTAAGCCGACAGATCAATGATCAGATTACGTTTCTCGATCAGCGCCACTGTTATGTCTTCACGAAGGTAGTTTCAGAACCCTGCTCCTAGGAGATCTGTCGTGAAATTGAGGTGTTGACTGGCTAGTATAGAATATGAGCCCTGGAGGTGGTTTTGAGCGTTGACGTTTTCTTCCTTCGTGTCAGAGGAGGAATTTATGTGCCAAACATTGCAGACCAGAGATATTTATACTAACGAGAAATGATCTCATGCGACCGCAAAAGACATATAGCAGCAAGTGTCTCCTCAACAACGGAATAGTCTTGCAGGTTATGACTATCACCAGTAATCCCTATCAGCTTCTTCACACTTCCCAGATGAAAACTTCAGCAACGTCCAGCAAATTCTCCTTCCCCGGGGAGTCTTCGTGTGATAGGCTAAAGTAATGTTTACTCGCCGCCGCAAAGGCAAGTATAGCGCTAAGCAACAATGCACTGTTTCGGGCCCGAGCAGGCACAATATCTTCGAAATGACGCTTGCGACCGTTGAGATCGTACCATGGTGCTAGATCGTGAACATAGTGCCTGAAAAGTCGGGAAACGTGAGGGGATCGAAGAGCAATCTCGGGATCCTCGGTAGATTTGTATCTGTCATCGAGAGAGGAGATCTGATTGCAATGGTCTCGGCATTTTGGTGTTACATACGGTTGGCAAGGTCTTAGAAGAAAGTGCAAGGGTTTTGCAAAAGGTCAAAGCATGAATATGAATAAACCTGCTAGTGTCTACCACTATTTTGCGCGGGGAAAGAATCAAAGTCCCTCTCTGGGGAGTACCACGGTGGATCTTGTGGGGAGTCATCGATGTGGCGCTTTGTCTGCGTACGCCGATATGCGAAATGCGAGCCTATAGTATGGAATATGCGCAAAATAAGATTTCGGGTTGTATGTTCCATCTGAAAATAAGGCTGCGTGGTGAGTTTCTTGACGTGATGTCTATCTACAACGTTTAGGTAGTATACCGGCAGGTCCGGCCTGTTACGTGCGAAGGCCGTGTCTAGAAGAGGCAATTTAATGATAGGACTAGCGATTTATAAACAGGCTCTACAACTCTCAGGAAGCAGGAGTATTTTTCCATGATCACTCTTTCTCACAGCTGAATATGTCGACCATCATGAAACCAGATTGCTGCAAGGGGATCTTACCGGACAATGCCCATATTTGCCAGTAAAGCACGATGTCTGTCGACTGCTGTACCGAGCAGACTGAGCAGATTTCCCACTTCAATACGTCCATCAAAACTGGAAATACAGAACGATCGACTGTCTTCTCAGAATGTGGAGATTGCTATTCGAAGTTTACATCAGGATGGGCTAGTTGTCATTGAAAATGTGATACAGCATGATGTTCTGGATCGTTTAAATGAGAAAATGGCGCAGGACGCGTTGACACTCCAGGCAAGAAAGATGAATAGCCCTACAATTACAACCCGGGAAACATTCAACAGGACGCGCCTCCAGTAAAGAAGTACTTTGACCCGAAGATTTTCATGAGTGAGACAGCCTGATCGACTTAGAATTTCACATTTGCTGATCTCTAGGTCCCATTGCGATACAAATTACATCAACAGCTCTAGGTCCCTTATCCAAATGGACTTTTTGCTCCGGCAATACCGCTATGCCACCAACAGCAGTGCACCCACCCACCTCACAGCCGGTTCATTCGGACGCAGATTTCGCGCACCCGAGTCATCCATTTGCGTACGTAATAAATGTATCTCTGGTCACAATGACACTGGATAATGGCTCAGCAGAGGTCTGGCTGGGAACTCACGTAGACTCCGACCTACATGTCCAAGATGGTCTACACGGCGACAGAGCAAGTGGGCGCGTACTATCTGACCTCCTTGAAAGACGTCGAATAATCAGACCTCCATGCCAACCCGTTGTCTCAAAGGGGTCTATCGTAGTGAGGGACTTGCGACTTTGGCATGCCGGCATTGGTAATCGAACTGATCAAGTGCGAGTCATGTTGGCTATGAGTATGCACCCTGATGTCTCAGAATTGTTTTGAGAATACTGATCCGTGAAAAGTACATTTTGCACCTTGGTACCGAAATCAGATGAAGCTTGAGTTGGCGTATGATTTGAACAGACAGATCTCGAAGTCCCGGTCAACTGGGTTAGTGAGTCGGAAGCTATGGAGCGATATTTAAATCGAGGATTTGGAAACGCATATGATTTCAATCAGACTCAATAAATTAGATCAAAAGCAGTTGGTATATGGCTCGTCACATGAATCAATAAAAGAAATGATGTCTAGTTATCATATCTGACCAAGTCATAAGAGCCCCCCTTCTTCAGCGCATTCTGATAAGCCGGCCTCTCATGAACCCTCTTCACCCAGCTTGCCAATTTTGGATACTTCTTCTCGTCCAGATACTGCCTCTGATCCGCCGTATCCATTGGAAACGACAACGTGAAATCAGCCAAACCAATCTTGGCGCCCGAAAACCACGGCTTTTCATCCGACAGAGCACGCTCCATAAGATCAAAATGAGGATCAAGACCTTGTTTGAGGATCTTTGCAATAGGGTTGAAGATTGCGGACATTAGAGGACGGACTAGCAAAGGTGACATGACCGGGATAATTTGAAAGTAAATGATACTATTCACCACACCGGTGAAGGATGAATTGGCGAATTCAACGAAATAAGTGTCGCGCTCCTTGTCTTCTTCGGTTTCGGAGACCCATTCGCCATTTGAGTACTTGTCTGCTAGTAGCTGAAGAATCAGACGAGATTCCGTGATGATCGTTTTTGTTTCATTGCTGTCGCTGTCGTCATGCAAAAATGGCAAAGGTCGAAAGACATTAACGTCTGGTATCTCGAGAATGGGTGACTTCCCGAGAGGAAACACTTTCTTAAGTTCTTCTGGTGCTCGTCCCTTTACACGTTTGTAGGTTTTCAGGTTGTATTTTAGTTCGCTTGCAAGGGACAGCTCTTCGAGAGCCCAGAGCACCCGCAGAGACGAAGAGGAACTCAAATGATGCAGTGTTGGCGGGGGAAATTTCTGCATAATATTGTCAGCCATCTTGCTGTCAGAATCGTCTAGCCAATTGATGTAGAGAGTTGTGCAAGTTGATGGAAAAGAGAATAATCCATTGATGGAGAGAAGATGAGGTGAGATTGAACGTCAACAAACAGTCAGCTCAAAGTGGGTCCTCGCGAGCTGAAGTCCATATCGACGTTGTGTTCATGTTATCTATACTTCTATAGTCAATAGACTGTCAGAAATAGTCCTACTTAGCTGCATAAGCAGATTCATTTACTTTTATGAGATATTTAGATTGATTATGATTTGTGGGATTCTGTATTTAGAATGTTGTTCTTTCACATACATGTGATACGTTGCCGGTCTGCGGATACATCGTCGACCTGATCTATAAAGGTATATTTCTCAACTAATAGTACTATTGGGTATACCGAATCAATCTTCCAAGCGTCAAAGTGCATCCCCATGTAAAGGCCAATGACAGCTTTAATTATCGTAACAATACAGAATAGTGCAAAATGTAGAAGGCAAAGGAGGCTTCTGGCCAAGGAGGATTGTGGCATCAGATATCGACGGGTAACCATGTGGTGGCTGTAGTAGCGATCAAGGTAACGCTTGCTCGTGTGCGAGCACCTATACCACTCATTATCAAGCAGCCCTGCATGAGATTGATAAGAGACAGGGTGACTCTACTGAAAAGCTGTATCTGAAAGTCATCTATATAGAGTTTCACCACGCAGAAGCTGTATTTCATTGCACAAGGTCCGATTCGTAGTCTCTAGAAGACAGCGCTTGTCATGGACCACACGATACGGTAGACTCTGAGCACCCAGATAATGATAAAGCATAAGTTCAATCAGAATATGACACTCCATATACATGTTATGTTCAATGACTTTTTTATCTAACCAGCAGAGTGACTCGGAAACTTCTGACCAGACAACGCCAATCTCCTAGAGAAAAAATTCCGCAGAGCTTGTTTTTATGATAATAATGTCAAAACTAGTAACTGATTTTCATCAATCCGATATGGTGTAACGGTAACATCGCCGTCTCTCATTAGAAAGACACGATCACGGCAGCTCGGGGTTCGATTCCCCGTGTCGGAGCTCATCTTTTTTGGATTTTCAGCTTCAGTCTTTTTTTTTTCTGAATCATTCAACATTCTCGTTAGCTAGTTCTATTTACGTGATCCGACATTCATTCATTACGGCACTTTTCCACAGCTATGGTCACTGTCTTTAGCTGTTTCCTTCAAAACCCGTAAACCCCTCCAGTCTCGCCGTTGGTGATATTATAACCTCCACCACAAGCCTCGACACTCGTACAATTCTGATTTTTCGAAGCGATCATCATATCCATGAGATAGTTGATACCTTCAGCGCGATACGTATCAGGCTCCGTATACAAAGTCTCATTAATGGTGAAGACGTAGTTTTCCGGTTCCGGTAGCGTATACTTGGGCCATGTAGGCGTAGACGGACTAAGGCTCTTGATTATGTAGTTGGGATCACCGGAGTAGACAAAGCCAATCCACATAGTTGTCATGATGTTAGCCATGTCAAGCAGCTTTTCGTAGTTGGGCCCTCCGATGGGTGGAACTGTGTAGCCACTGCCATCGAGGTCGTAGAAGGTGAGTGCGACTTCGGAGGCGTGAGTTGAGCCTTGCAGGTTTGTGTATCCATTGGGGACTACGTTGAAGTGATATCTGTAGACACTGTTGTTGAATGAAGCCATGGACAAGGTGGTTAAGCGCGTCGGTGCATCCATGATGATGTCTGAACCGACTGTACAGGCTCGCTTATCTACATACGATGCCTTGATTAGTATAAGCCGCATAGTACAATATGCACTTGATCACGAGGATTCTTACATTGAGATCCGACTGAGGAACTTGCTGGTGGTCGCCCAGAATACGTCGAGGGTATTCCGATTTGTGGAATATCAGGGTAAAGCCAATCGATTATGGAGAGACTTGTGTTATCGATGGTTAACATCTCCTTGACCAAGTATTCATTGAGATCGGTAGTCGTATTGACGCCCTTTGGGCCAACTGTTGTTCCTTCATCGAAATTGGTGCCAATCAGGTAAGGTACCCTAGCAAATTTTCCAGTCTGTAAAAGAACGCTGTTGGGCTCGGGGATAAAGTCTCCGTCAACAGCAAACATGTATTCTCGCGGAGCATTTGATCCAAACGGGTTCAGGGTCTTATTGCCGAATACCGAGACCAGTGTGGTGTTGGAGACCTCTCGAAGACATTGGAGGCTATCAGTAGAGTTGCCGCAGCCAGCAGCATCGACAAACCCGTCATAGGTAGGCTGCCACAAATTGGTATTGGCGGTGGGTGCAAACCAGACGGGAGCACCGCTCTCGGAAATAGCACCGCTGAACAGGTTACCATGATCACCTCCGTACGCGAGAAGCTGCAGCCCTACAGACTGCGCACCAGTGCTCTGGCCTTGAATAGTCACTCTTGAAGGATCACCACCAAAAGCTGCAATGTTATCTTGGACCCAAGCCAGCGCCAAGCGCATGTCACGAAGGCCTAGATTTGTGTTTAAAGAATCTTGTATCTCTTGACTGTACATAAAACCCCAAGGGCCGAGTCTGACGATAGGATTAGCCTACCATACGGAAACAAGCAAACGTTGAGCTTAGACCACTAACGGTCGAGAGATAGTGTACTTACCTGGAATTTACCTCTACCCCAATGATGGGATGTCCAATGTAGGCAGAACGTTGAACAATACCTGTCTGATTAAAGTCTGGAAGGTAACCGATGCCTCCATTAGAGAAACCTCCTTGGGTGAAATACACCTTCAGAGGAAGATGGCAACCCGTTAGAAATGTCGACATCGCAGTGTTTTAGAGTGCAATAAGCTAAGGGTTACTCACTAGGACGGGCAGATTCTCGAGAGTGACGTTAGATGGGCGAATGATTGCCAAGTATAAGCAGTCCTCAGACATCTAACAGCGTTTCAACAGTTAGAGTCAAGTAAAGTAGTGTGCAAAGAGATGGAATCCTACGTTCTGAATCTGCTCAATCGATGTATTGTTTCCTGCAAGAATGTGTTAGATAGAGCCACGACCTTGAAGGGACGAAACGCACCAGTGGTGATGCACTGTTTAGGGTAATCAACAGCCTCTCTCTCCCCACTCCATGATGTGTTCAAGCCTTGGGGATGCCTGAATCGTAGATTCCCAATAGGAGGCTGAGCATAGGCGACACCGTAGAAGTTATCCGTATTGAGGATTGGGTCGTTGAAGCCGACGTACGTGCCATTCTTGACAGTGACTGTCGGCGCCGCTTTTGCTGTAGCGGTGGCTGTGGCTGTGGTAACGGCAGAGCTACTCGGAACTGCGGCCGCATAGGCACCAAAGCTGAGGGTAGAAAATACCCAAGTCTTCAAAGTCAGACGCATGTTGAGAAGTACAGCCCAGAAACACCTTTGTGACCATCAACGTGAATGGGTGAGGGAAAATCCATGCTTTTATCATTCGGCAGCAGGTCGCATCTGGTCCTCGCCCAACAATGTAGACTCAAAAACCAGACTCATAAGTTTTTTCGAGCCACGTCCGAGACGGCTGGTACAACAACTACGTACCGCGAGACATGGAACGGGAAAAAAGTCAAAATAGCAGATTTTTCCGGTATTGATCCGTCCCAGAAGAAGAGAACCCCATACATTGCCCCATGGTTAACGTCACATGGGCATTTGGCGACCGGATTTGGCATCTTCGAACATGTTGTACGGAGAAACCACTCCACATTTAACCCCATACTATCTTGGTCCGTACCGTTATCTCCCCGGACTTTTCACACCCCAGCCAGAATCTACCGCCCTGTCCGGAACAATGCTCTGAAGAGCTCAGCTTATGGTGTCATGAACAAAAGACAACCTTTCTAGATCCTGTGTGAGGATGACTACCTCTTTTAATGATTCAATCTCTTCTCTTGCTTATCGGCATTTCATACCAGTTTCTGTCACGAAATGCTTCAGCTGGCGGTGAATGGGGCTCATCCTAAACTCTCACATCCGTCTGTTGAACGAGGTTAATATCTAGGCGGAACGAAGCGACAGGATATCACTCAAGACGTCATGGCGTGGAATATACTCCAGCCGTCGTCGAGCAGGCTTCAATCTCTAGATGCATACCATAAACTTTGGGAAATTGCCCTTTTCCCCTCATCCTAGAAGCTAGTCCTGTGGATCCGGAAGAGACGTTTCCCGGACGGAACTTATAATAAAAACCGGAGAGTACAGAGGCTTCCGGCAGTCTATGTATACCCCACACTTTCTCTTCGATATAGAATCATCTTCCTTCTCGCTTCGAAGACATGTCGTTGACTGATCTGATGCGGGGAACATTAGACCTGGAAGTATTAAAGGAGGTCGTCGAACGGGGTTACAGAGGGAGAAACTGACTTCAACATTTTCATTCCGCCCTAGACATAATGATACCATTACCTGGATTCGGGCTGCTGCTAGTGCTGATGGGCTTGGCTCTCGGCGAATTAAACCCGCCCTACTACGCCAACTTGACTTGGCAAGCGCCTCGCACGTTATCCAAGTGGGCTAATTTAACTGTAGAAACACGTACCGGCACGTTCATCGGCGGTCTCAACGATACATACCCTAATGTCCGACAATTCTTGCGTGTTCCCTTTGCACAGGTGAGGGAAAAGCCCTTGTTCAAACTAATATGAAACAGAGAATCAAGGATTGGATTGGAATTCATGTTGACATCGCGGGATCTCTAGCCTCCTCTCGGTGATTTTCGATGGCTTCCACCACAGCGATTGCGGACATCGAGAAAAAGAATTGACTCTACTCGCTATGGCCCAGGTCAGTAGCTATATACATGATCATGTATACACCCGTTGCTTACCGCTCTTGCTTTCATTTTAGCGTGCCCCCAATATGTTGCTTCTAGTGATGGCATGTGGTCCGAGTATGAGCCGACCAGTCTTTTGCTGAGTGTTGGCGAAGCCGATAACCAGGGATCGGTGGCCTGGTCTTCTTCAGAGGATTGTCTCTCATTAGCTATATGGACACCTTCTGACGCCAACAGAACATCCAAGCTTCCCGTCGCGCTGTTTGTCACTGGTGGCGGAGGCGTTACTGGTGGCATTGAAGTCCCGTCCCAGTTGCCATCTAATTGGGTTTCGCGATCTCAGGAGCATATTGTGGTGACTATCAATTATAGGTTGAATATCTTCGGAAGTGAGTGAAACCTTTGTACAGACCTACCTGCCTCATCGTTTTCAGATAGTTCGAGCTGACCGAAATTTGTGATTGGGTTTCAGACCCGAAATCAAAGGCTCTTGAGGAGACTTCATTATCCTTACTAGATGTTCGAGCTGCAGTCGAATGGGTATGGGAGAACATTGAAGCTTTTGGTGGAGACCCGGATAATATCATGGTAGCCTCTAGAGTCTCCTCATCATCTTTCAAAACACAATTGCTGACTCTGCTCGTAGCTGTGGGGACAATCTCAGGGTGCTGCTCTCACTCACTTGTACACCCTCGCATATCCAGACAATCCGTTAGCAGCAAAGTTTGGCATCATCTCCCAGCCTCCGTCGGTTACTATCAACCTCACCGAAACAGAGGATGTCTACCAAGACTTTCATATCGTGGCAGAGGGACTCGGCTGTAACTACGGAGATGATGTGGAAGCCGAGCTTGAATGCATGCGTCAAATTTCCTGGGTCCAGATTGAGGAGTACGTCAATCGCTATAACGGCTCTACATCAATAGCCTTCACGAATTACATCCGTTCGTTTCCCCCTTTTCTCGAGTGTCTTGGCAGATGTGATGAAGCTTGTACTGATTCACGCATGAAACAGCGGATGAGAAGTTCATTTTTGCGAATGAAACTGAGCGTTATCGCCTCGGTAAGGTCGCTCGAGGACCAGCTATCAGATCAGACGCCTCAAGGGAACAGGCCAACGCTAATGAGTCCGTGACGATGGAGGTAGAGAGTGAATGGATATGCACCGCTTATCAGGACTCTATACTCCGAGCGTCACTAGGATTGGAGACATATCGATATGAATGGGCTGGCAATTTCTCCAATATCAGTCCGGTGTCCTATCTCGGCGCATTCCACTGGTCAGATCTTCTGATGATTTTCGGCACTTATATGACTGATGCTGGCAGCATCCCGGATTTGGAGATTGAGACGTCGGAAACAATGCAGGACTTTATTCTTGCCTTTTTGAAGAATTCTTCCCTTGTCAGTTCTAGCGTTGGATGGCCAGCATTTAATGCCGATGCACCGCTTGGCGGACTCATCCTTGAATTTGGAAATCAGACGGCCGTGAGAAACATCACAGGTGAATTTCTTGAGGCTGGTTGTTGGAATTCTTCGATTGCCTTTCCTATCTACGAAGTTGAGAAGCGCACGCCCTCAAGCTGGATGGCATAAGAAGACAGAGCACATGCTGATGCGTTTCGAGTGACTGCACACGTCTACATCGGAAAAACGCATGAATAGTGTAGACAATAACAATGGCGTCCCATTCTATGTAAGGCCATTACGCATTGTCAAATTGCCGCTGAATATTCTTTCAAGTTTCAAATTGAAGAACGGAGATTTTCATGTATGATACATGAAGTATGATGCTTCCATTTTTAATCCCTGATACGAGGTTCAAAGAGTCTCTGATGATATTATATCGAGGAATGACTGCTCTCTCATCTTCCTGCAATTGACTCGAATCTGTCTTATGGCATGCGTACTAAGGCAGCAAGGACTTCTGATAAGTTTCTCCCTATTTAAGTTTCCCATAGAAAGTGGATTGAACTTTGAGGATCCGTAGAGCGTTACTATCATTGTTCATGGGTAAATCTGGTTACTTCGAATGTATCTCTTCGTTCTTGAAATTGTGCTGCCCAAGGATATTGTGCTCCCAAATTTGTAGCCATAGTTCCATTCATCATATCATAGCCCAGCATTGTCGCTTGATTTGTAAAGTTCGAGCCCATGTGTCCTACAGCCGAAGAAGGGTCAATATCCCCTGACATATCGGGCATTTGATCCAAGCCAGAAGCGCAATTGTCGTGCGGAAATAGTAAAGTTGGTTCCTCTGGCCTAGGATCTTTCCCTAGCCGCTTTTGATACCATTCTCTCTTCTTTAGAGATATACAATACCACCGATCTGGAACTTTGTAATGCCCATTATCCGAAGCGAGAAAAAGCTTCTGCACAAGAGAGTCAATGTAGCCCTCGGCTCCAATGCTCTCTAGTGTGATCACTGTGCCTAAGGCTGTTGAGCACGCTGCATCGTAGATTTTTAACAACGACGCCAGGGCTGCAAAGACCCGGGAGAAAATAATTTCGGGGAAATTCCGCACTTGGACCACATCACTGCCAAGAAAGATATTCAAAACACCCTGTGCTGCTTCAATCCATTTTGCTGAAATACCAACCCACGTAGCATTAAGAGGCGGACCTGATAGGATGTTGCGCCTGTCTGTTCCTGGCTGAGGAAGCGTGAAGAATTGACGATTCAAGACTCCCGGTTCTCGTACGGCCTCGCCATTTGCGGCTTCGTACACCACGACATGAGTGTTATAGTACTCCAACATCAACCAGCCTGAACAGATCAGCGACTATTAGATTTGGCACACTGAGTGCATGCGTCACAAGATGCATGAGACGTACATGTTCTGGTTTCGTCGACCAATCTATCCTTCCAAGACTCCATGCAAGTACCAAAATATTGCAAGATTGGACGAAGTTGAGGCCTCTCTTCGGGTTTTTGATACCGGGTATTATCCAAACTAAAAGTCATCAATGTGTCGTCGAGGATTTGCTGAAGATGGAACCAGCTGGCCAACTGTCGATCATGAACATTGTCCGAGCTTTCAAGAAATTGCACGCATTCTTTCAGAAAGTCGACTCGCGGAAGCATATTCAGGCCCCCGGATTTGGTTGCATTACTTATTACAACAGGAAGATTACTCAATCACTTGTCCTTGACATGGTCTGAAAGTAAAAACATACCTTGAAGCAAGATGATAGCAAATCAAAACAGCTCTCGCCTGGGAGGCCTTTTCTTCGAACAGGGTCTCTTCGTCCACTTCGGAGAAACGCACATGCAACCCGAGCTCCAATGCCATGGTACACGCGACGTGGGTGAACTGGCAGAGTTTGAGATGCTTTCTTGATGGAGCGGGATATTCATATACCGCCGCTATAATTATAGCCTGGATCAGTTCCATTGACTTTTCTCCGTTGACAAAAAATGCATGCGCATGTCGGGCCAGCAATTCCTCATGTAGCACCTTTGCTATTTCCATACCTAAAGCGAGCGCGGACGCTGCCAGGACGGAGAGAAATAAAATGGGTCTTCGTACGCGAAGACAGGAAGCATTCATTTCAGAGGACAGCAAGACTACGGGGAAGAACTCGGTCAACTCCCGAGCGAAAAAGGCTGTCAAATGCTGCGCAGTCGCTTGCGATACTAATCCGCGATCGATGACATCCATGTTGACCGCCACTGACAATCCGGGTGTACAGTTGGTAATCGCGTAGTTGCCAGTCCCATTCGCACCATTCAGGTCGCCCTTCCACGGACGAGACTGAATATTCTGCTGAACATTTTGATCTGAGCGCTGCTCATTTGTGGTATTTTGCTTGGCTCCGATGGTGGCCAACAAAGAGCGCATCTGCGCCAATTCTTGCTCCAGGCGACTCATTCTGGATGCCGTTCGCATCCTAGGGCGCCGCTTTGCAGGTGGCACAAAGACACATTGTGTGTTGGTGCTGGAACATCGGTCACAATGACCAGGGTTTGCAGGATTTTGTACACAGCGTATTTTCAGTGCTCGACAGTTCTCACATGACTTATTTGCCAGTCTCGATGGCAGAATAGGACTTAATTCTGGCTCCTGTGAAGCCATCATTCATGCCGTGGAGATCGAGTCACTGATTTCCCGAGGATGGATGGCTGCTAGGACTGCTAGTTTAAATATTGACGTTTTTAGTGCTAAAAGCTGTCTCTACTGCCAAGAGTTGAAGTTCTACTATATAGAAACTAATATCAGGTCTAGCCAAGCGTTGCAAAACGACTATCGTATGCTCGCCTCTCCGTTATGCTCACATTAAAGAGTCTGTGACGAGTATTTGTAGAAAATATAAAAAATAAAAAATAACCTAAAAAAAGTAAAAACATTTATTTCTCCGACACGGGGAATCGAACCCCGAGCTGCCCTGTGAAAGAGGGCGATGTTACCGTTACACCATATCGGATGTCGGATATTAATCAGTGCTCAGTTTGCTACATATATCTATTATCAGCAATCAGATGAATATGATACCGATGCAGAGAATGTGGTTGGTTTGGAAATGCTCCATGTTTTTTACTTACTAGGTGACTTTAGGTACGTAAAATGGTTCGTGAATCAGCCCGTTATTTTTATCAACTGAGAACGGTGTCTGTCGAAGCCTAAAAGGGTAGGTAAACCGAGTACTAATCTTCCGAGTCGGCCAGTCATCATTTCCTTGTCGTGGAGAAAGTGCCCCTCACCTCAGGAAGATCCAATCTCTTCATTGATAACAATGCAGATTTTCCTCTTCTCGTCAATCAAAAGCTGGTCCGGAAGTCATTATGTCGCAGGCTCAGACTCTTACCGTCGGGGCTCAACGGTCAGAAGTCGAAGCCCATAGCGAAGCAGAAACAAATACTTCACCGCCACCAGATTTTCACCGAAATCATGAAACGTCAAATGCCTCTATTGAACGTACACTGGGCTCAAATCCCTCACAGCATGTCTTCGAGGCAGCAACAGTAGTTCCGGTCAACCAGGCTCGTAAAGTCTCGATTATCGCATTGCTCGTTATGGCAAATGTCTTTCAGGTAAAGTCTTTTTCACTAAGTCTGAATCTTCCGTGTACAAGACCACAGTTTTGATAACGGGTAATAGATGACTGTAAACTTCGCAGGAATTGCTGGTGGAAGCACTATCATTAACGCGATGGGAGCAAACGCGGCATATGGCTCATGGATAGCTGCGAGCTATGCGTAAGTAATCTCATACATATTACATTCTAGACTATCAACAACGTTCTAATTCCCATTATATAGATTGACACAAGGCACCTTTGTCCTCCCAAGCGGTCGGTTGGGCGATGTCTACGGCTATAGGTTGCTGGTTCTTGTCGGCGGCGCATGGCTGTCTGTCTGCACGTTAGCCTGTGGCTTCTGCACTAACATCTTTGCCTTTCTCACCTTCAGGGCATTATCGGGTTTGGGTGGTGCCTTCATCATGCCCAATTCGGTAGCAATGATTTCAAGTACAATACCTCCGGGTCGCGTACGCAATCTCAGTCTAGGCATTTTTGGTACATCGGCGCCCATAGGAGGATATCTTGGGGCGCTTTTTCTTGGTGCCTTTGTGGAGAAGACGGAATATAAGTGGTTTTTTGTCTTTCTGTAAGTTTACTGGGTGGCCAAGCATTAGGATCATTTGGAACAACTAATATCTCTTTCTTTCTAGAGCTGGCATGGGTCTCGCTTTCATTCTTGCTCTTGGGATTTTGAGTCCATCAGAGAAGCCCGTTGACCGGGGTGGAAAAATCGATTATATTGGGTCCACGCTGGGGACAGGTTCATTGATCATCTTCAACTTTGTTTGGAAGCAAGTCAAGTCCAAATATGAATACAGGCACAATCAAACGCTAACTTTTGCCTTAGTCAAGCACCTAGCGTTGGTTGGTCGAGCCCCTACCTGATCGCTCTCTTACTTGTGTCCCTGGCTTTATTCGGAGCTTTTCTTATTTGGGAGAAGAAGTTTACTGCATTCCCAATGTTGCCTCTTGATATATTCAAGGCTCCGTCACTTGCCATTCTTTTGATAGTCGTTCTCTTCAATTACATGGCTGTGGGCACCTTGATTTGGTACCAGGTTCTTTGGTTGCAAACAGTCTGGAATTGGTCTCCTCTTAAGTTTGCTATTGGTTGGTCTCCCTTCGTCATCTGCGCCGTGGGTGCCACCTACCTTGCAGCGTGGATGATCCCCCGCGTGGCAGCGCAATGGATCCTCGCGATCGGTACCATTACGATTCTAGTGTCAAATGCACTAATGGCAACTGTGCCGCTACATCAGTCCTATTGGGCTCAAATCTTTCCGTCCGTGGTGCTCTTTTCATTCTGTCCAGATCTTGTATACACTGCTGGGCAAATCATTGCCAGCAACTCCGTTCGCCGGAATCAGCAGGGTATTGCCGGCTCGATCATCGGTACACTTAATCTTTATGGAAACAGCTTGGGACTTGGGTTTGCCTCTACAATTGAGGTTCAGATTGCGCAGCGGTCTGAGAGCAAGATCATGGGTTACAGAGCGGCACTTTACTTTGGAGTTGCGATTAGTGCTGTAGCACTTGTGCTGGATATACTTTTTGTTCGAAGGGTGAAGGATGATCATGAGGGCTGGCGCGAGGAGGACCGTGAGCTAGTAGATCATTTTGAGCTGACTCACCATGCTGAAAGTACGGGTGTCCATCTACACAATGCGGTTGACTCCGCCATGCACAGTAATGCTTAAAGTCCCATGGGTCTCTGACACAAGAATACAAGCTCGGATAGCTAGTCAACCTCTAGCGTTATAGTGAGTCGTCACTGAAAGTTCATAGGCAAATGGCAATCTGAGTTTTTCGAAGCGGAGGCTGTATGATTGAGTACGTGGAAGTCAACACGATATCGTGCAAGGTTCACATGAAAATTAGCAAATACATTGAGTGGAGTTTGCATATATTCATCAAATTCCCTCTCAGTCAGTAGATCGCGAATAGAAAAACATAAACAACCCATCAATATTGGATTGAGGGATATCCAGGAAGTCGGCTCTGTTCTTGTCTACAGTTACCGGCACTATTTGATCAGGATTGAAGGCTTTTTCAGCTGATGCAAATGTTACCTTCAGGTTCAGGAACACGATGAGGTCCTCCCAGATTTGAGGTCGACCTGGGGTACCTATGTGTACACATACATAAAAAATACCGACGTTTAAAATGAAAGATTTTGCCGGCATACCTATGTAAATAAAAGGATATCTTCATACACGGGTGTGTATCACACTCAGTCTATAATACTTGAAAACCGCATGCAAATTTGACGGAGTCGATGGTACTGGCTCAATTTCTCCCCCAAAGTATCTCGCAAAGGTCATGCGTTCATATGTGCAAGAACACAGAATCCATGAAGATGTCAAACCAAACTTTAACTGTACTCTTTCTTTCTCATGGCACTTGGAAGTCAACCTTCCGTAGACCTAAAAGGCCAACAAGTTGAATTTCAAACATTAATCTCAAACATTGACAGAAGAAATTGCTTCCAGCAACCAACCGGAAAAAAGGTACCTACCTGTCCAAACAAGCATATTTCTCAAAAAGATATCTAATGGAGCACAAAAACTTGAGAGAGATGTAGCGCGTAAAAGGTCACGTAGAATTGTACCCCCTCAAAAATTGAAATGATCTATATATGAAACCTAGACATTACCAATCACAATCCGATATGGTGTAACGGTAACATCGCCCTCTTTCACAGGGCAGCTCGGGGTTCGATTCCCCGTGTCGGAGCTCATCTTTTTGGGGCATCATTTTCCTCAAATGATGTATTCTATGTGCAGAATAGGACTGGTTATCTTTGTTCCTAAATCAGAAAGGTGTAACTAGGCCTCCTCAAATTTTTGAGACACGCATGATTTTAGGATCTGTGTAAATAACGTTTTGGGAGTTGATAAAGACTGAGTCAAGTCAACTCTACGATATCTGAAAAGCCGTGGAAACACAATACGAACCACAATTCGAACCAGCAACTAGCATGAATAACAGGTATTCGTATCTCTGCAGAGATAAATTTCCCTTGCTTGCCACAGCCATTGCCTTTGAGCCTCTACCAAATGAGCATTCGGGGAAGCAGCCAGTATTTGCTTTGCGCTCAAGCTTGACCTTGCAGCTCTTCCCTTCTGAGCCTTCTTTTTGCCAGCTGACTGACGCCCTTGACTAATTTAAGACTGTGCTCATAAGTTGATCCTCGTTTCTATCTCCTGAGAGAGCCTTCTTGAACGAAAGATCTTATATTCTCCTATTCCGAAAGAGTTTTCACATGTGCGAAACATTGGGGATGTCTCACAAATACCAAGAGAAGGCTTTGATATTTTACCATCGTCCGAACATTCAAGATGCAATGTGACATCTTGAAGCTGTCTCCATAGCTTCAACGGGACAACTCCTCCAGCCAACATTCGTTCAATACTCACTTCGGCAACGGCTCCCATCGACTTTCTAAGTGCGCACACAATGTCATCGTGAGTACTGAGGCTTCGAGAAAAAATGGCGTCAGCATGGTGACTATTGTCCCCTCTTCCAGTGTGGTCGAAGAAGAAAGCCCTTGTCCTAAGTGAACCCAGCTGCGTTGTTTCGAGACAAATGAGAAATTGAGAGATCATGTGTGGTTCTGGAAGGAGTGTC
The DNA here is from genome assembly GCA_023625915.1 of Talaromyces sp. PB3603. Classification (NCBI taxonomy): domain Eukaryota; kingdom Fungi; phylum Ascomycota; class Eurotiomycetes; order Eurotiales; family Trichocomaceae; genus Talaromyces; species Talaromyces sp. PB3603. Next base: position 713,614 of record JAMAFY010000011.1, read on the forward strand.
CTCAACCCCGTCGTAGAAAGTAAGATTGAATAGATGGCAGGCCATTAGAGCGTTCACAGAGCCATTTGGTTGTACTGGAAATTCACGGGGCCTGAAAATACCACGAGACTGCCGCCGATTTAGTTCTATATATGTAGATTATTCGAAAACTTGGTTCAAGTTCCAGGTGGGAGGTTGCAATGGCGACTGGATGACTGCTTTCACAAAACGGTTTTCCTGACCACATCAAGAAACCGACCCAGAAAAGTGGCTTACCTTGTTGGGTCTTATATCCAAGATTCCAGATCATAGGCAGACGATGTTCCCGGCAGGGTCGCTCTGCTGATGTGTGATTTTACAGCCACAGGTTGTCAGGATGACGAAAGCAATGAAAGTTGCTGACGTTTTGTCGAGGTATGTGCCGCTCTAAGTTTCCCGTGGCTATCTGTACGGAGAATGTTCTGCGACGTGTGAAAAAGGCTCGCCTCTAGACTCAGTGGCAGAATACAAAACGTTGAATAAGTCGAGAAAATTGTGGAAAAAGCAATTCGTGTGGAACTAATACCTGTGTTCTGACACTATCCGGGCTTTTCCGTGCTTACTGTAGACGGAGGTCTGACCATGTTGCAATTTGATGCTGTAGTGAATTCTCGTTCCATTCAGATAGTCTATAGGACTGTCAAGAAATGACTTTTAGAACATGCCTCGAACGTTATGAGTAATCCATTACTAGCGGCAATCTTTGAGATATCGAGCAATCCGCAAAAATACTCTCCACGATCTTTAGGTCTATTGCCTATCAAGGCACTGACTATGTCGAGTGGAAAAAAAATCTATTATGGCAGGGGATATATAATATACGTTCGATCCAGAAAGTCCATGAAAAACATTATAACGGGAAAGAATGCAAAAAAGCAAGCTCCGACACGGGGAATCGAACCCCGAGCTGCCCTGTGAAAGAGGGCGATGTTACCGTTACACCATATCGGATTGTGTCGTAAGATCAAAGGTGTCCGTTCCTTATCCAGAGATGTATGGCCATCTAGCAAAAAAGTTTGAGCTCCGACACGGGGAATCGAACCCCGAGCTGCCGTGATCGTGTCTTTCTAATGAGAGACGGCGATGTTACCGTTACACCATATCGGATTATGAGTGGCAGGACATTATTGACAATAGATACATGGACAATGGAGACCACTCCGTGGAAGTCTTCAAGAAACTTTCCCATCTAAGTTGGCAGCGGAGCGCGCCGATCAATCCTCCTTCCCTTCCTTCTGATTGGCAGGAAATGAGCAATATCAGAATAAAGCAGTCCCTGTGCTTTTGCTTCCAATGGCATTCAAGCTAGCGCCAGCACGCACGTTGCAATTGATCAGGTATCTAGCTCCGTGAGCTAATCTAGATGCATACATTCTCTACTCGAATAGGAAGCCACATGCGGAGATTTTCTCGCCCCTCTTATAGTTAGATGAAAAATATGCATTTCTTATCTTTTGTCGTTCTTATACTTATTTCCGAAGAGAAATCTTCTGATGCTTTTCCTGTCTCTTATGTGCATCCTTGAGCGTATATAGATTCACAATGTCGACACCAGTCGACATCGAAGAAGGCTCCAAAATCCCTGCCAACATCTCAGCAGCGGATGTCAAAGATGTGAATAGTTCGCACAAGCTGGATGATCCAGTAGATCACAACAATGACAAGCCAGAGGAAGGCTCTATCATTGCGCCGGATCAATTCGATGCTCGTTATGAGACGAGTAGGAAGGAGATCTGGTCTTACTATGCGTGCGTGTGCCCTCGTATACAAAGTTAGACATGCCGACTCACTAAATGAGGGGAACAGCTATTATATTGGAAACAATGGGTTGACGCTGTTCAGTCTGTCCTCCAAGCCATTCTTAGGTAGCGAATTAGACTAACGATATCCCAGACTTTGCTCCAACGGCCTTCCAGAACCTCCTTTACCAAGCCGCCGACTCCAACTCCCAATTGCAGTTTGCCGGCAAACTGCGCTCTATCAACAGCATCGTCTTGTTATGTAACGGAATCTCCTTCGCTATTCAAATCGTCGTGTTTTTGATTATCGGCAGCTTCGCCGACTTTGGTACTTGGCGGCCCAATATCTTAATTGGACTATCACTCGTAGCATGGGCGATTGGATTTGGATGGCTCGGCGTACACGATGCCGATAAGTGGGAGGCTGCTACGGGCCTCTACATTGTAGGCTTGATTGCGTACCAAACGACCCTGACCTTTTGGACGGCTGCATTCCCGGGGCTGGCACGCAACACGGCCGAAATGAAACGCGCCGCTGACGAATTAGTGTCTGGCGCCATTACTCGCGATGAATATGATTTTGCGGATACCATGAAACGAAGCCAGCTATCGAATATTGCATTCTACATTCAGTCTGTGGGCGAGATCTTCATTCTGGCGGTGATCGTGGGCATCATGTTTGGTCTCAATGTGAATGCGAGCACGGCGAATAACAATTGGGGACTGAGTGTCTTGATTGCGTTTGCCACGGGGGTGTGGTTGTTGTTAGCCATACCCTGGTTTGTGTTTGAGAAGAGGAGACCCGGGCAAGACCCGGCGCCGAGGAATATCTTTATGGCTGGCCTGTGGCAGTTGTATCATGCTGGAAGGCAGATATTGCAGCTGAGGCAGAGTTTGATTTATCTCATCGGTAAAGCCCCTCTTCTCTCCCTGTCTATGTTTATACGGAAGGCTGATGATATAGGATACTTCCTCCTCGGCGACTCTCTCAACACAACCGTCACCGTCATCGGTACTCTTCAGAACAGTATCGTAGCTTACAATACTCTGCAACTCACATATCTCTTGATCGTTGGCATCGCCGCTCAGGTCCGTCCCATCTCCCAATTTCTTCTTCCCTCTTCCCCTGCGCACCCCCCCAACCAACATATTGACATCTCGACAGGCACTCGGCATCTACGCCTTTTGGTTCATCCAACGCCACTTCCATCTCAGCACAAAAACCATGTTCAACGTCATCGCAATTGGCATCATCCTGCTGGACGGCTGGGGCATGATCGGCATCTGGACGACGCGCTTCGGTTTCCACCACGAATGGGAAGTGTGGCTCTACCAAGCCTACTACGGCCTCTTTGTGTGCCCCTGGTACTCTTACAGTCAAATCATGATCTCCGAAGTCACTCCGCGGGGAAAGGAGTTTCTTTTCTTCTCGCTGTTTAGTATCATCGGCAAGACTTCGAGTTTCATTGGTCCCATTGTATCAAGTGCGATTATCGACGCGACGCCGAGTGGGAACGAGTCGACGCCGTTTTATTTCCTGTTTGCGTTGAGCGTGGTGAGTTTTGGCGTTTTGGTGGTTTTTGTGGATCTCAAGAAGAGTCGAAAGGAGCAGGAGGAGTTTTTGATTTTGGAGGAGAGAAGGAGGGGTGCTACTGTTGCATAAGAGGAAGTTTGAAACCGACAACGGTAGATTGTTCATTAGAGAGTATATACAATGATAGATCAAAACTCGATATCAACGGAATCAAAAGTCGACTCAGATACAAAAGCAGATCCGTTATCCATACCAAACGCCACATCTGTGCTAGATGACATGTCAATTCCAACGTCCGTGCTGGACATGTCGAATCCCGCTATATCCGTACTGGACACTCCGAATCCTGTTACATCCGTGCTGGACATGTCGAATCCTGTTACATCCGTGCTGGACATGTCGATTCCCCCCACAATAGCGGTATTGGACCGCATGTTGATCGACTGATCAACGTCGATATTCAGATTGTAGTTGTTGACATCCACAACGTCCATATTGGTACTCGTAAAAGAGGTATCGTTGATACCGGACATGCTGTTAAGACTGGCTAGTTGGGCGTTTAGCTGCTCCAGTTCCATGTTCTCAGTATTGAGGTCGTTTTGGAACTGCATTTGGTTCATTTGATTCATCTGATTCAACAAGTTCAGAGATTGCATCTCTGATTGTTGCTGCTGTTGCAGGATGCTATTCATGTAGTTGTTTTGATTATTGTTCGACGTCAAATTATCGATAATGGAAAGTGACTCTCCAAGGATCGAATGGGTGCTTCCTTGTTGCTGCCCTCCGAGTTGATTTGTCAGTATTTGCAATTCCAATTGCTCAATGAGGTTTGAGTTGCCGCCATTTTGCGAAGTTCCCAAAGATTGGAGCTGTTGACTAAGCTGGTTATTCGACTGCTGCTGTTGCAAGTTCATCATCTGCAGACGTTGCTCTATTGCTTGGATTTGCTGGTTTTGCATGTTGATATTAGCCTGCTGCTGCATTTGAGCCGCATTGTATGCAGATGCATTAGCCTGGCTGGTTCCACTATTTCCATCAGCTCCACTAGCCTGCACGTTGATGTTGATCTGTTGGGGAGCCTGTTCAGGAATTGCTGGCGGCCCTGGTGCCGGCGAAACTCCGGGAAGGCTTCCAGTAATTGAGTTCTGTAGCTGAGCAGGGCTTGTTTGTGGTGTGCTTGTAGAAGGTGTCATCTCTGGTTGCTGGAGTGACAGGTGGAGAGAATTGCCCGACATTGCGCTTATTGAACTATGAAGTTGGGGCGACGGCTGGATCGTGTTTCCTGACAATGCGGTAATCGAGCTCTGAGGTTGATGCTGTGGCGGCTTCCCTGTAATTGCGGTGATCGGATTCTGCGGCGGGTGGACCGGTGGCGGGCTTTGCGAATTCGATGTGTTATATGGAACATTCTGTTGGTCCTGAGAGGGACCGTGATTTACAAGAGGACCTCCGGCTGTGCCTCCTTGGTTTAGAGGATGACTACCATAATACTCGCCAGCCTCACCGTGACCAGGAAATGAGGGTTTGATTGGAATGTGACTATTGTGGTTCGGCAGGTCTTGAGCATTCAGTCCGTGTAGTTGTGGCTGAGCGCCTGGACTGTGTGCATAATGAGGTTGGCTGGGTGTTGGGCTAGAGCTCGTTGGAGCATGTGGGTGGCTTCCTGAGAAAGGATGGATATTTGATGGAGAGCCATGTACATTTGAAGATGCGCCAGACTGTGCACTAAGCTGTTGATAGCCACCTTCGCCCGGCGCAGGAGTTGATGGTGACGAGTATGGGTGGTTGTTGGCTGGGACTGGATGCGCCTGGTGCGGATTTTCATGGCTCTGGTTGGCATGTGAGTTGAGCTGACTGTCGTGAGCCTGCTGGTAGTTGTGATGCTCAGGAGTATGTGCCTGAGGACCATGGGGATGAGTATGACTAGCTTGTGGACCATGCTGATACCCATGCGGGTGATGGCTTTCGCTATGAGATCCATCAGGCCCCTGGTGAGCGTGCGGATGACTTTCTGACGTTGCATGTGTGTTAGACTGTGGAGTTTCGATCTCTGGTCCTTCCTCCACCGTGGGCTGGTGATAGTTGCTGTGATGTTCTGAGGCATGTGGCTGTCCTGATTGCGCTGTGGGTGGGCTCGTCTGATGTGTATGTACGCCCTCTGCATGATGCTCAGGACTGATATGATCAGGAGCAGGATGAGATGTATTATGCGTATTTGGATGACTTGCATCAAGCTGTTCACACTGTGTAAGAGGCGCCGTTTCGGCCTCTGCATGATGCTCAGGATGGACATGATCAAATGCCGGATGCGATGCGTCATATGGACTCGAATGACCTGCGCCAGGCTGTTCACTTGGGGGAACTGGCGCCGTTCCGCCGTTGCTAGGGGGAACAGGAGCCATGCCATTATCATGCAATGAGTTCAACTCGCTTGCGGGAATAGGAGCCATTTCAGAATCGAGACTGTGTATGCTCGCGGCATGTGCTTCACTTGGTGGTATAGCAGCCGTGTTGTTAGAGCTCAAGCCATGCGTAGTAGCCCACTGCATCTCGCTCGCAGGAATTGGCGCCATATCATTTGAATCAAAGCTGTGCACACTCGACGTCATATTTGCTTGATTAGGAGGTACGCCGGAATTGTAGCCAGGAACATCAAGTGTGCTGGGTTCACTCAGAGGGGTGGGAGCCATGCTGTTCAAGTTAGACTGATATGGGCCAGGGGTATTTACCCCCGCTATGCCAGGAGGAAGATTGTTTATCCCGCCCACAACTGGCGTTGGCTGATGAAGCACCCCAGATGCCGCCATGCCTTGGTTCGAAGGTACATTTACCATTTGGGGTGCACCTAGCTGCGTCTGTCCCAACATATTTGCAGCTGCCATCGGTACAGCAGCAGCCGCCGTCATGGCCGCTTGGTTTTGAGCCTGTAGTTGCTGCTGCTGCTGTTGCAGTGCTACCTGATTCTGAAGTTGGAGTATCTTTTGCTTCATCTCCAACTGCTGCTTGAGAGCATTGAGTTTCTGGATCTCCTGTAGCTGCGCATTTGTAATCTGGGCTTGTTGATTGGCCTGGTTTGGTTTTTGATTCGGACGAATGCGCGGGATCGTGATACCGGTTTCCTGCCGCACATACTGTCGTAATGCCTGTCCACCGAGCGCACCTGCGACTGCCGCTACCTTTTTGCCGACTTTTTTCATCGAGTCCTTGTCCATGTTCTCGACCATATTTGAGGCTTTATTATAGGCCGCCTTTGATGCACTTGCCGATCCATCGATCATAGCTTTGGATGCATTTTTCAACCCTGGCTGCAATGACTTGCGTCTGACCTCTTGGCCATAGACTGGCGTTTGAACACTTGGCTGTATTGAAGGGAGAGCACTTGGCATAGGTAGTCCTGTCGCACCCAATGCAGCGAGTTGTGCCAGCTGTTGATTCATTGCTAATTGAGATCCGGGCTGAGGAGTTACCGAAGGTTGTGGCAACTCAACTGTTTGAGCCATAGGCATGATAGGAGATATCGAAGAAATGGAAGAGCCTGACCTAATTGATGGAGCTTTCCGCCGAACCGAAAAGGACGGTTGGAGAGCCGACTGTTGCTTTAGGGCTGCGGCAGCTGCACCAGTCAGTACCCCGAGTAGACAATAAGAGTTGAGAACATACCAGCTTTGGCCTTTTGGGCCATCATAATCTTGGCAACAACCACGTTGTTAGCCTGTTTGAGAGGATCAAAGAAAGTCATCTCAACCGCTTCAGCACATGCATGGCGAACGGGCATGTTGGTCCGTTTAGTACATAGTAGACAAATGACCCATTGCTCGCAATGATTGCATTGTATAAAAGAATCGCTGTCGGGGTTTATCGAGGTGTCACATTTAGCACAGTGTTTGACCGGTGTACTTGACTTTGCCATAGCCTGCCCAAGCAAAGCGAAAGGAATAGTCCGCTCGAGAAAAACTGGAAACATGATATGAGGGTGCGACCGAGCACCGCCAGATTCCGCACACGTCTCGCATGTAATCATGGTACATGTGGGACACATGAACACCTTGGCATTGAATGTTAGTTTGTGGTTGCAGCAGCCGCAGAGAATATCGTGAGCTTCGGCAGATATGGTCGCCGAAGCTCTGACGGGTTTCCGAGCACATGTGCGGTAACTCTGAAAATACCTGCGATCTCTTTCGGCTTCGCCCATGGCTAGTTGGAATCGTGAATGGGGGTGGCGGGCCAGCTCACGGCCGCTAAATGGTACACTTGATATTATCAGTACAGTGCGATCTGCTGCTTCCGGGCAAACTCACTGCGCCCTACAATCCAGACACTTGACGGAGTTGTACTTGGGGTCCTTGGTTATATCAACCCGGTAGAGAAATGAGGCAAACCGATGAGTAGGGTCGTGCTCATGGAGCCCTGGCGCTTGACAATCTCCGCAGAATCGGATCTGCGCATTGTACTCCACGATGCACGTCACACATGTCCAAAAGTTCTGTCCCTTTTTTATGCCTGGACAGGATATCAGTATGGCCTACTAGATCGAGCGGGGTAAGCTTACCACCCAAGCAACGCCCGCAGTGCGACAGAGTGGTACCGGCACGGCAGCTATCACACTGCAAACTATACATGGCAAGCCCCAAATCATCCGGTGCTCTAGCCATAGTCAACTTTCCATGCGGATGATTCGCCAACAAATCGCGACTCGTCGTGACACAGTTGACACAGATATTGAACTCGCAGTCATTGCACGACAGACCGGAATGGGATGGATGTTTGCATTTTGTGCAATGCGCTGGGGATGGGCGAGCGCCTCGTGGGGTTTTGCGGTCGAGTAGATATTTAAAGTACGGCTGGTGAGCCGCGGGGTGCGTCTGGTGGCACGCGGCGCAGATATTGAGGTCGCAGAAGAGACAGCAGATGTGGTACGTATCGTACGGAAGACCTAGACGCTGTTAGCAACCTACAAGGTCGACGAGCTTGTGATAACCACCTTTCCCACAATGACAGCACAAGCCGACACTCTGTCCGTACGGAGCAGCCATTGTTGTCTGGACGTTCAGAGTAATGGTGGAGAAGTTTGGGGCAGATTGGATCTCTGGGAAAGGAGAAAAGACCGAGGGAACGGCGCCATGGGTGCTATATAACTCCATAGAGACTCCTTTCAGCCTCGTTGAGCGAGCATATCGAGAAGGCTGAATTCACTCGGGCAGTCCGTCCAAGTCATAGAGCTCGCGATATCATCTGCTCTGTCCTCTGTGGTGCGTACGGAGTTCAGAGGGTCGCGGCCGGGAGGAAAGAGACTCGGACACTTCCTTCCTGTTTGGCACTAACAAACAACCTTAAATAGACTTGCACTCTGATTGGCTGAAAGGAGATTTAGTTGCTGCAGCTAGCCAATCGTAGACCGTACCAGCCGAGCTGGCACTGACATCGGGTGTCTGATTGGCTGAGGCGCTCGCCCGATATTGCTCGTTTGGGCGAACTTGCATGACTCTGCTGCTGCGAGCCTGCGACAAGTGACCGTCAGTGTCAGTGACGGACAGACTCTGAGTTCAAGCGGCTGCTGTCAAGAGTTTGCCGAGGGACGCGAGATGCAGCTGCTACGTGCACTGCCTCGTGTGGCTGAGTGTTGGAATAATTTAAGCCTCATGTTGAGCGACGTGTTCCCGCTAAGAGCTCTATTCCCGAACAGGAATAGAGGCGCGGGATGATGGGACAGACTCACAGCGATCGATGTTCTAGATCGTGCTTCGCGAGCACCGATAACGTCTTCGTTACCATAGCTCAGTTGGTCTCTGGAATCCTGACCGAATTCTCTATTGACTCCTCTTACATTCAAGAAGATGGGTTTACTATCGACTGTTGCATGAAGCCAAGCAACGGCAATGCGCGTGTTGAAACTCAGGGCGGAGATTGGGTCTAACCCAAAAACGCCCTCGTTACGTCAATCCACAGCATCGATCTCCGCAGCTGTCAACTCTTTCACGCCGATCGCACTAAGCTCTGTGACAAATTGACCGCGCTGCGCTGGTGTGTTGGTATAGCTCGTCTCTGTACGCATTGCGTGTCCATCCTATGAATTATAAGAACGGACTCAAATCAGAATGAACGTTTCTCGCAAGTACCTCTTCGGAGGCGAAGCGTACGCATCCCCCTCAAAGCCCTTCAAAGAGAGGGGGAAAGAAAAATGGATCAAGATATCAAAACACCGTTGCTAATCCTTATATACAGGCCCTGGTCAAAACAAGACTGGACAGCCTGCGACGACCGCGTGCGCGGCGGTTCGTCTACCTCTCAAATAAGCATCAAAGCCTCCACCGTCGGCCACCCCAATCACCCCGCCTATTCCTCGTCCGCTTTCTTCCACGGCCACCTCGACACCACCACCCTGGGCGGCGCGGGCTTCGCCTCTCAACGCAAGACCGTCAACGCCCTGAATTGGCATCTCGAGAGATACGACGGCATCGAAATCACCGTCGGCAAAACAGATGGGAAGCGCTATACGTTCGTGCTCAAGGATGAGATATTACCCAAGAGACCGGATGGGAGAGAGCAAAGTTCTCTCAGTTGGGAGTATGAGTTTACCGTGCCGCTCCCAGAAGAGCGGGAGGAAGGTATGAGAGAAGGGACGGTGTTGAGGGTGAAATGGTGCGAATTTGTACCTACATACCGGGGAAAACCGAAAGAAGGATTGAATCGGTCCATAGAGCCGAACAATATCAAGAGGGTTACATTGATGATGCGAAGGTTGACCGCCTTTCTTCTCGTCTGATGGCACACCGTCTAGAAATCTATTTGCTTACGTGTTTATAGTTTCTTCGGCATGCAACAAGGCGACTTTGAAGTCGAAATACAAAGCGTCGCTGCCTTCAAAGAAGGTGACCACGTCGAATTCCGCGCTCCGATGCGTCAAGATGGCGAGGACATGACCGAGAAACTGCGCCAGCCGCAACAACCAGAAGGACACCCACCACCATCCCGCGACGGAGCAGAATCGATGGTATCAGGAACGACCAACGATGCGGATGAGGTGAAGAAACTCCAAGGACGAGGACCGAGGAATCCATTATTCAGATTTCTGTCGTCTTGTTGCGGGCTTAGATAGATTACTAATTTCAGAAATCATTATTGTGGAACTGTCTCCTGCGCGAAAGTGAGTCATTCGTTCACGATGTGTCAAATCCAGCACCTTCATCGGAGCGGGTATTGCGGCCTTCCGCAACGGCCGTGGAAAGTGTGGGGTACCTAGTCGCCCATGATCTCATACATATATCCATATCCGCCATATATATAAGCTATATCTCCCTCAATTGACTCATTGTCCGTCAAATCACTTTTAGTATTGTATATTATATTCAACAGAACATACTCCAAAATGGCTCAACTGGCATACATCGGACTCGGGAACATGGGACGGGTACATCCCCTTTCCCCCGCCCACCTGCTATGCGTAGTACAGCCACTAACATATTGATTGTGATAATCATAGGGAATGACCAAGAACCTCGTCCAAAAAGGCTCCCTCTCCTCCCCGATCCTGCTATACAACCGCACCTACTCGAAAGCCGAATCCCACGCTCTCACCCTCGGCGGGCCTTCCCACGCCAAACCCGTGCAGACAGTCCGCGAGGCCGTCTCTCCCTCAGACATAATCTTCACCTGTCTAGGCGACGACGCTGCGGTCGAGGACATTTTCGGCGCCGCAGTAGCCGAGAATGCAGATGTCAACGGGAAATTGTTCGTGGACATGTCCACCATCCACCCGGACACTTCGCGCAAATTGTACAAGCAGCTCGCCGCTCGGGGCGCAAGGTTCGTGTCGTGCCCCGTCTTCGGCGTCCCCGCCATGGCCGAAGCAGGACAATTGATCTGCGTCCTGGGCGGCTCCAAGACCGACGTCTCCAAAATCCTACCGTACACAATCGGCGTCATGTCCAAGGCCAACATCGACCTCTCGTTCGACCCGGAGCAGCAAGAGGGAGAGGGAGACGTCGGCAAAGCGTCCACCATGAAATTGATTGGCAACAGCTTTATAGTCAGTTTCGTCGAACAACTCGCCGAAGGCATGACGCTCGCCGAGAAATCTGGCGTCGGCATTGAGCCGCTCGCGCAATGGATGGAATTGATGTTCCCTGGTCCATTGCCCAAATACGTGGAACGGATGCAGACGGGTGACTACTTCAAGCGCGACTACCCGCTCTTTCAAGTTGACCTTGCGCGCAAAGATGTGAGGCATGTGCAGAGCGTTGCGGAGGCGAGTGGCATGAAGATGCGCTCGCTGGAAGTGGTGGATAAGTATTTACGGGATGTCAAGGCGCATAGCGGTGAAAGGGGGGATCTTGCGGGCATGTATGGCGCTGTCAGGAAAGAATCTGGGCTCAAATTTGAGAATGATGAGTAGACCCTGCTAAAAGTTGTATATTTGGGTATATCTATAGAAATCAATCAACGACGGCCTTCTTATCAGCCCAGCTAGGCTGTATAGTTCTACAAACAGCCTCGTAATCCTTGAACCTCAACGGGTCATCCTCCGGAACACCAGGCGTGGTCCAAAACATAGCCCAATTACTCCCATTCAACTTCCAGGTTCCCCTGGAACGCTCAAAGTACCATTTGTTGACCGGGTTGTCCATGCGACTGCGCCAACATACGCCTCGGGGTAGACATGAGCGTACCATCGCATTGAACACGATGTCCGCAACGCCGCCTGCGCCTTGGCTGCGTTTCAGGACGGCGAATTTATCGAGATACGGCACTAGTCGATGTATGTTTTCAGGATCGTTGCGTTCCGCCTCGGGGATAGAGGGTGGTGTTTCCCACGTCAGAATTGCGCCGCCTTCGTACTCCCCGGCGATGATCACACCGGCGAGACGGCCGTTGACGCGATTAAGGTAGTCTTGTACGTCGAGTTTGCGATCAAAAGAGTCTTCAATGAGATGAACCAAACGCGGTAGGTCGATGCGTGGGTCGTCGAGAGTGATATGTTGTTCAGAGGGACTATCCGGAGACCACGGAGTGATGCGTGGATCGGGAAGGATGGTCAAAGGCATACCGCGTTTGAGAAAAGTGGATTGTACGATAGAGGGCGTTGTCTGGCCGAGTCTTTCTGATGGCAAAGAAGAAGAATACACTGGTTTGTCGGTCAAGAGGTTGTGGATGAGTGGATTTTTGGAGCGTCGAGTTCCAACTTGGGATAGTGAAAGAACGTCCTGCAGAGGACGGGCTGAGTTTGCCACGTCTCTCGGTGTAGTGATAATGCCGGACGATGACGGTGGAAGGAGACTCAAAGTCTGTTGAAGAAGACGCAAGTTTTCAATGTGCCTTTTCAGCGCGCTGTTCATCGCCCGGCCATTCTCCATCACAGGCCAATGGTTTTGACGACGCAATGGAGCAACTTCTGTTGCCACAAATCTCGAGATTGGATTATTTTCCATTGCGGCGGCGCTCAAGTCCGACTCGATATTTGAAGACATATCGAGCTCAAGTGAAGCCATCGCTTCTTGAAGCTCAGCTTCAATATCGTTGAACTCCTGCTCCATATTGACAAAAACATGGGACCGCTGCGGCCCTTGAAACGCCGGAATTCCACCCACAGGATCGAGCACAATCAGACGGTCTATAGACACCTCTTTCTGAAGCGCAGCAAAGTTCTCTGCTGTAACCCGCGGATCCTCATCCGGATCATGCCTTCTCTCGAGACCAGCCAGTTCACGAGTCAAAGCAATCATGACATCATTGCTTGGTACTGGTGATGCTTTACACGTCTGTTCCGAATACGCGACCGGTGTGACAACAACAATATGATTATTGCGCAAAGGGCGCAACAAGACCTGTCGAGATATGATTTTTGGTAATTCTCCGTCCCTGTTTTTGGCCAGCACCGAGTCAAGACATCGAGCCTTACCACCGTCACAAACATCTATCGCCGCCGACAGTCGATCAGCTTGCTCAGCCGCTGCCTTTCTCCAGTTCGCCTCATCTTCCACAGGACCCGGATCAACAACGACACACGACGCCATACCCAATCGCGTCAATTGCGACAACGTCGTAGCTACTCCATGCATAGTCTCATCATCCAGTGACCGTGCATTGCTTAATTTGACGAGGGCAACATGTAACGCCTCATCAATATTGATCGCCGTGTCCATCTCAGGCGTAGACCCCTGCCTGAAAACGGGAGTCTCCGAAACCGACCTCGTCGCTCCATAAAACGAGCCCAAATTCACCCCCGGCTTCTCAAGCTCTATCGGATTTTGTAATACAACTGCAGTCTCTTTATGCGGCGTAGATGCCACTTTCGTCTTCTTGACGGACGGAAACCGAGACAGATACGCTTTAGCTTCCCGCTTCGTAGCCGCAGAACTCAAAAGACTCAGAAAAAACTCCTTATCCGCCAGTTTCTCGCGGGCGCGCTGGCGGCCGGAGCTGCGGGTGCGAACTTTGGAAAGTGGTTCGGTCCATGTTGAGGTTGACGCTGACGCTGATTTGCGATCTGCGTGTTGCGAATCTTGGTGGTAGGGGCGTGGACGACACCACCGTCGTGGAAGGGTTCGACATGGCGACCAGTCATGTTTCTACAATTCGTTAGCTTTTAATTGGGAAACCTTAAGATAGCTGATCATACCGTGTAAAGGAGAACTCGGGAGGATTGGAGGCTCATGATTCATCGTAGAAAAGACGAGTCAACGGAGTAAATTCGGAGCGGTCAGGAAGCTCGGTTGAGCGGCGGATGTCGATGTGATCTAATCAATATACACTTGGATAAATGGTAGCGACTGGACATGAAACAAATAGATTGGACAACCAACAATAAAGTTTGAGTTATCTCGTCCAATTCATCGTTGACACAGAATAAAGAAGAAGAGACAAAAAGAAAAAGAGTAAATTATGACGCATCCTCGGCGGTACGGCGAGTGGGTTGTGGTTCACCGCCGCTTTTTTTTGCCTGATAAGATAAGGCAGCTTCTTGTTTACCCTCACGGTGCTAATTCGCTCAATCCTTTTATATCTCTATATTCTTGACGACCTAGGTATATATCTATCAAGCTGGCGGAAACATGTGTCTCGATCCGATAATCACAGCATTCGGATATGTCTGCTGCTCAGCCACCGACTTTTCGACCGTCAGGAGCAGACGGGCCGTTTGTATCCTCAACTCTATCTCAAGTCAGCTTTTTGTAATCCGATCAAGAATGAAAGAGAATGACATACCCTCAATCTCGACCTCATAGCTAACAGCACCCTCCTCATCCCGGTGCATCAATACAGGCAACATCGGCCGGTTCCATTTCTTCTCTCGGACACGCAACTTGAGGCCCACTGTCTTTTTGTTGTTCACCCATAACACATCGTCTTTATCTTGCTGTACATCTGCGCTAGTACTATGACGGTCCCCTTTCGACTGCCGCTTCAACCAATCCCTAAACACACGCACAATCCCCTCCTCAACCTCCACCGCACTGAGCAGCATATTGGTGTTCGGCATGATCTTAACCAAGCTCACAATCGAGCACAATTGCGAAAAGTCCTCGAATTCTTCCAGGCTGATTTGTTTTTTAACCAACGGCAGAGTTCCTACTTCAATTCCATTACTGTCGTCGTCGTTTACCTCCCAATCTCGTCGTGTGTCGGTCGTATCAATCTCCGGCCGAAAACACGAATAAACGCCCGCCAACCGCTTGAGGTATTCTGATGTCTTGCTGCAGCCTTCGTACAGCGATCCTGGGCCATCATGCTTATCGTTCAGACCCGGTGTGTCGAGGTATGTGCAAAAGAAGTGAGGATCGGTGAGTTTGGAGACTGGATGGAAGCATTCGAGTAGGAGGGTGTAATCTTTAAGCGATGAGATGAGGAGAAGTCGGTAGTGCAGAATGCGGAGGACGACGGCGTGGAAGCGATGAGATACGCTGGCTAAGGGGAGTAGAGCGCGGGTCGTGAAGGGAGTGAGAATGTGAACGAGGATCTATGAAAATATCAAAGTTGGATTAGATTCTCTCTCAGGTGGGACTGTGACAAGCACACCTCGTTGGGAAGAGTGTATAGAGGCGTATGCGTAGCCATATGTGGGGTGGAGATATATACCGAAACACGTATATGCAGATGCTTCACCGGTCCACGCGACAGATGAATGCGTGCGGTTCAAAAAGTAAGATATATGCCGGATATATATAGAATAAGAGGAATAACTCAGTCAATCAACGACCTGTATGGAGAAGAAGTTGCAGTTGGAGTAGATGAAAGTATCTAGACATTTACGGATGCTTCCGATAAGGGCGTCAGGCGTGCATTTCTTATCCAAGATCCGCTTATTGGCCTGAGGCATCAATCTCTTCGTCATTTGTACGGCAAAGTCCATGAACGAGAGTTTATATACGCTTGACAAGTGTGTACCACACATAAAGGGTCAAAGACTAATAGACAGCAATCGACCTGAAGAATGCCGCATTCTCGTTGCCCTCCACAACCTTCGCAACAGGTGTTGCGGCAATCAAATCCGGACTTTGCGATTCTTGCTGAAGATATTGCAAATACGCCCCCGTGCATGCTTTCCACGCATCTCGCACTTCCCGACTGGTGTTCTGCCCTTCCCAAACCCAGATCTTACGTCCAGTATCAAGAATGAAGATGTCGTTGCTGTTCAAGTCTGACAGTTGGATAGAATCACCTTCTTTATCCAACTCAAACTGAAAGCGACCAGACTCATTGAAGACGATACGAAGCAATCTCGATGGTCGTGTCGTTGCAGCAGTAGATGTAGCGCCACTCTGAATGGGACGCCCGGTACGATAAGATGGCTGCTCACTTTCACCTCCACCCAAAAGATCAACGACAATCTTTGCCCTTGCTTCCGTTTGCGACAAGACCTCAACATCGATATGCTTCGCAAGCGTTAGGTCGTTCACTACCTGTGCAGCCTTGGCTTTTTCCATTGGGCTGGACTCCTTGCCCTGCCACACCCAGATTTTGTCATCCTTCTCGAGGACGAAGACATCGGCATCATCAAGGCTTTGCCACGTAGGTTCTACTTCATGTACAACGACCGAATGACCATGTGCTGCAGCCGTAGGCTGACTAAAGATTCGAAGCAGTGTCGTATGCGCTTTTTGCTGCTGATTGGTTTCAACATGGCGAAAACCAGAACGCACGCCTCCTTTCCTGATAGACAGTCTCGGGAAGAGACTCAGAAACTCCTCCGAGGGATGAAGCTGCGTTTCGCGGTGCTGCGTCGCAATTCCATGCAGATACTCATCCAACTCTACGGTCTTATAGGCTGCCGTCCCAGCCTCATCCTGTGTGGTCTTTGCACCGAGCCAGAAGAAAATATCATGTGCCAATTTCTCCGGCTGGTTCTCGGTACGGGGGATAATGTATGAATATAGGATAATGTAGCTATCTCCGTCGTAGAACTGACCATATAATTGTGTAGGCCAGGGGACGACGTGGAAGTCCTCAATGCGCCATATCAACAATCCGGGCTGCGTTCCAATCTGAGCGTTGTTCCAGGCGGGCTCTGTGGCGGCGGAGTTGTATTTGACTTTGTGGTCGATGTCGGTGCCGATGAGCCAGATGTTGGTGTCTTCGAAGTTGAGCTGGTCGGACATTTTTTAACCTTACTGTTCGGATGGATGGTGAATAGACAAACTCAATAGACAAGATGAAGCCTGTGGGTGGGCGATCTTCGCGGGGGCTAGATGGTGTTTCATGCATGCGGGGTTGAGCCCTACAAAGTGACTACGGTGGTACAGCATATTGCCATGTTGCTGGGTACCGTAGCTGTAGGAACCCGTCTTCCCTCTACACATTTCCATGGAATACGTGTTTGTCTACTGACTGTAGTGGAAACCATACCAAAAAACCGATGCTCGCGAATAACGGCATGTTCTACACTGTTGGATATCATTCACCGCTGATTGGCCGCCGGAGAAACTGGGATCATTCGGCGCTGGCGGAGTCAATCATTTCTACAGAGCATCAAGCTGACAGGTACGTACGAACGAAATATCGGTCTGTATCAATCGTATTTCCCTCTCTACGCTCAGGTACTCGGATTAGTGCATGCACCTTGATGATTCAGTCACTGACTGCGTACGTGACAGGATCCGGACGTCTTTCAAAACAGTCAATTGATCCGGTTCTGGCTTATATCTGCTGTCGTGTCATTTATGAATGAGGTAGGTCTACGGACCCGCGCCATCCAACGAGACTCACGAGTCAAGACCATGCACCTAAACGGGCTAATCAAACCTCGACAAGCGACGCCCGAGCTGAAAATCTTAAGCCCGCTGCCCTAAACGGTGAAAGAAAAGAAAGGAAATTGTTGAGAACGCTAAGATAGCAAGATCAACACGGCATAGCCGGGTCTGGTCCACATCCCGGGGGGGGGGCCAATGCGAAGTCCTAGCCCTAAAGGCTTTCATTGTCGGAGGCGCGAACTTAAGATAGAAGACAAACCGAGCCGGCCGAAACGACGCCAGACTAAACTCGATGTGAGCGGTATGTCCGACCAAGCTGCAATTTTTAGTGTAAATCTGGCTATCATGTACATATATTTAGTCAAACTCTGTGTATTAGATGATCCTTCGATATTCGATCTTACACATGTTACCTTGAAGGATTAATCGGATTGACCGTTAAATACCCACATGCGGACTTCTCCGTGATGACGGCTTAGGTGACATATACCACTGCAAAGTTTCGCACGTAGGGGATCGGTGCTTTTTCCGAAAGTTGTCTAGAATAAGAATACAAGCTGGACCTGTAGATGAGGAGGAAATCGATCGGACGACCTGCTATTTTCTGCTCGAAATATAAGTACAGAAGTCATTTCCGGAGAGATGGGATGCTTGTTGACATTATCTAGATCATAATCCAGCCATTGTCAAATCGGGAAGATTGTTCAGGGAGCCGAAAAATGGTGGTTGGAAGCAAAATGATCGATGCAACCGAGCATCCAATCCTCGCCGGAGTTGCGCTCTTAGGTCTCTTCCTCGTTATCCGAAACCTCTTTCTTGCTTTTCAATCTCATCAGCGAGCCAAAAATCTCGGCTGTCTGCCCGCTGTGCAGGGCCCGTCCGGCCCCTTCGGCATCGGATTCTTCCTGCAAGTCGCCAAGGCAGCTCGAGAAGGGACCCGAATCCAATTGCACGACTCTCTCTTCAAGAAATACGGATCTACCTTTAAGCAAAAGACTCCAAGCAATGAGGTCCTATTCACTATTGACCCGGAAAACATCAAGGCTATTTTGACCTCGCAGTTCAACGATTTCGGACTTGGTCATCGCGCAAAGACGTTTTGGCCGTTGCTGGGTGATGGCATTTTCAACGCAGATGGCCAGATGTGGTCGCACGCCAGGACTTTGTTGCGCCCTCAATTCACCAAGGATCAGGTACATTTTCTCTCTCTCAGTCTGAATCGAACGTCTCGACTAATCCACACAGGTCGCTGATCTCCAACTCATGGACGAACACATCTCCGACTTTCTAGCCAAAATCCCCAAAGACGGCTCCTTGTTCGACATTCAACCGCTCTTCTTCTCCTTCACAAACGACTCTTCCACCCACTTCCTCTTTGGCGAGTCCTTGGCTCGCTCCAAGAATGCAACTGGTCGCAGCGACGCAGCCGAGTTCGGTCGCGCATTCGACAAGTCTCTTGAGTGGATCAGTCGGCGCGTCAGTACCCAGAAACTCAGTTTTCTGGTAGACGGAAATAAAGAGTATACCTCTGCCACCAAATATGTGCACGGGATTGCGGATCACTACGTCCGTATAGCTCTGGAGTCGCGCAACAACGCAAAAGTTTCTGATCGATATGTGTTTTTGCAAGCGCTTGCCAACGATACTCAGGACCCCAAAGTTTTGAGAGACAATATCCTAAACCTGCTGATTGCAGGCCGTGATACGACTGCCAGTTTGTTGAGTTCGGTTCTGTTTTACTTGTCTCATGCACCGGCTGTCTGGGAGCGCTTGCGCCGCGAGATTATCAATGAATACGGCGACGTAGCCAATCCGACCGGCGAAATCACGCATGCCAAAATCAAGAATATGCGATATTTGCGATATGTTCTAAACGAGAGTAAGCCTCTATGTCTCGATCAGAAGCTGGAGCATGTGCTAATGTGGTGATATATAGCCCTCCGTCTCCTCCCTCCAGTCCCCGTCAACAGCCGCATGTCATGTAGAGACACCTCCCTCCCTCGCGGCGGTGGAACAGACGGCAAGGGGCCCATCTTCGTCAAGAAGGATACGGTCATCGCTTTGAATCTGTACACTATGCATCGACGAACCGATATCTGGGGTTCAGATGCCGAGGAATTCAGGCCTGAGCGATGGGAAGAGAATGCTGCTCCACGGACGTGGGAGTACATCCCGTTTAATGGCGGGCCGCGAATTTGTCTTGGACGTGAGTTGCCCTCCTTCTCCGCTTGATATGTGTGTCCGCGAGCTAATATATGGTAGAACAATATGCACTCATCGAGGCAAGCTATACGCTTATTCGATTGGCGCAGAATTTCGATAGCTTGGAGAATGATGGCGGTAGTCAGGTGCCTGATGCAAAGATGGACTTGACGTTGACGCATCGGAACGGTGTACATGTGCGACTGTACAAAAGTAAAGCGTAATCTAGAATATGTAAATATGAAGAGCTTATGATAATCATGACACTTTCGTTCGTTCTAAAGCAGACATCTGTAAACGAATGATACATTGAAATGCAGTTACGGAAGAGGATAAGCTTTGCCCAATGATTGAGCTTGTATTTGAGCGAATACGGTATCAATGCATACAGAAAAATTACAGTTAGCATCCCGAGGTCGAAATGACTTCCAGTTCCTTACATTCTTCATTCTATCTCTTCTCTGTCCAGTATTTACGCCCAAATCTGCAAAGGCTGGGCACAACCAAAATGGGCCGCCACGAAGAAATAGTCAAAGAAATATCCCGCGTAGTCAGCCAGTTCCACAGACTAAACCAGCCCTACCGCATCTTCCACGGCTCAACAAATAGCACCCGACCCCGACCAGGGACCAACCAAAACTTTGTCGACATCAGCAAACTCAACAATGTCCTGCGCGTGGATCGCAACTCCAAAACTGCGGCCGTCGAGCCCAATGTGCCCATGGACAGACTCGTCGAGGCAACGCTCAAACATGGCCTCGTGCCGCCTGTAGTCATGGAGTTCCCCGGCATCACTGCCGGTGGAGGCTATTCGGGCACCAGTGGTGAATCGAGCTCGTTTCGGCATGGATTCTTTGATCGAACCATCAACTCTGTGGAAATGGTTCTTGCGAATGGAGAGGTTGTCAAGACTAGTCCTGACGAGAAAAAGGATCTCTTTCGGGGCGCGGCTGGCGCGGTAGGAAGTCTCGGAATTACGACGCTGATTGAGCTGAATCTCGTCGAGGCGAAGAAATTCGTCAAAGTGACTTATGAGCGCAAATCAAGCGTAAAAGCTGCCGTGGAAGCTCTTGAAAAAGATAGCGCAAGTCCAGACGCAGCGCCGTTTGAGTATATCGATGGCATTCAATTCTCCCCGGATCACGGCGTGGTTATCAAAGGCGAATTGACCGACGAGTTACCGGCGGACGTTGAACCGCAGACCTTCAGCAATCCCTGGGATCCATGGTTTTACTTGCATGTAGAAAACATCACAAAAACGCAAGAAGTCGTCACAGAATACGTTCCGCTAGCCGAGTACCTATTTCGCTACGACCGCGGCGGCTTCTGGGTCGGCGCATCCGCCTTCAAATATTTCCGATTAGTGCCTTTCAACAAATTCACGCGCTGGTTTCTAGATGACTTTTTACACACCCGCATGCTCTACAAAGCGTTACACGCCAGCGGCGAATCAAACCGGTATATCGTCCAAGACTTGGCGCTACCCTACGAAACGGCCGAGGAGTTCATCGACTACACTACTAAGACATTCGATATCTGGCCCCTGTGGTACTGCCCACTCAAGCAATCACCCACCCCGACCATGCATCCACACAACACCGAAACAAAGCACACGGGCCGACTGCTGAATATTGGCCTATGGGGCTTTGGACCCGCGGAATCAACCGAGTTTATCGCCAAGAACCGTGATCTAGAGCACAGACTCAATGATCTGGGAGGCATGAAATGGCTCTACGCGCACACGTACTACCCGGAAGACGAGTTTTGGAAACGGTTTGATCGGAAATGGTATGAAGGGCTGCGCGAGAAGTACGCTGCGACGGGGTTGCCGAGTGTGTGGCACAAGGTGAAGGTTGTAACTGCTAATGAGAGCAGCTCAAAGAGCAGCAAGGGTTTGGTGTCGTATTGGCCAATTGGTGGAATCTGGGGAATCTGGAAGGCGATTGCGTCCAAGGAGTATTTCAAGCATAGAAAAGCGACGTGGAGGACGAGGAGATGAGTTGCCAGTCCGCATGCATCACACCGACATAGATTATAGACATGTACCAATATGTATTTATAGTAAGAAGGACTAGACTATATCCATCGGCATACCAGACGAGCTGCGATATTGCATCCTGAACAAAAAAGACATCCGGTGAAACCGGCTTAATTTCTGATCGGGTAAATTCCCTGCGCTTGCTGTAATCATCCCGTAATCTATTACCAGCTGACGTCAGGGGCAGTGCCGACTTGCAGCGAGTCCGGCGTCCACCGTCCACCTGCCCCGCACTCTTTATTGGTATCATTGTAATCAGATTACCGTATCTTTGAGCTATTATGAAGCCCCCGCCATGTCGACGTTGCATTTGAGTGATTTTGTACATGCTCTCTTTGTTTCTTTCTTTTCTCTTTCTCTCGCCCCAGTATCCGCGTCGTAGAGACTGAGGATATCAGCAGAATGGTCGAAAGCGTGCTCGACGATATCTCGCACCGGAGGTTTAATCCCCTCCGCGGCTCATACATTCTGGTCTCCCCTCACCGGACCAAGAGGCCCTGGCAGTACGGTACCAACCTCTCTGAAGGAATTCATGTCGTACTGACGAGAACAGAGGACAGCAGGAATCGCCATCCAAAACAACGCTACCCGCATATGATCCGGCATGCTATCTCTGCCCCGGAAACACTCGCGCCCAGGGCGACGCCAATCCTCAGTACAAAAACACCTTTGTCTTTGTCAATGACTACAGCGCCGTCAAGGAGGAGCAAGCTGACTACCAGCCAGAAGATAAAGGTATCTACTCTCTCTCTCTCTCTCTCTCTCTGTGTGTGTGTGTGTGTGTGTGTGTGTGCGCGTGTGTGTAATGCGAGTCAAGGACGTCCATACTAACTTGACAAAGGAGCAGAATCGTTCTTCCTCCGCGCCGAACCCGTCGTCGGCAAATGCTACGTTCTCACCTTCTCCGCTGCGCACAACCAGACCCTGGCCGATTTATCTGCTAGCGAAATTGTCCCCGTAATCGACGCCTGGACGGAAATCTATACCTCGCACCTGTCGCCGAAAAATCCGCTGGCGGCCGTTGCGCCAGCCACGCATCTACCCCCGGACGCGCCCACTGCAAGCTTGACAAAACCCAAATCGCAATATCGGTATATGCAAATCTTTGAAAATAAAGGTGCGGCTATGGGATGCTCGAATCCGCATCCGCATGGACAGGTGTGGACGACTAGTAGCTTGCCTGAAGAACCGGCTATTGAGTTAGAACAGCTACAAAAGTATCGTGCAGAACACGGCGGCAATCACCTACTGGGGGACTACGTGGCTCTCGAATGCCAGAAGCAAGAACGTATCGTCTTTGAGAATGCTGGGTTCGTGGTTGTTTGCCCTTGGTGGGCGACGTGGCCCTTTGAGACCATGATTATTTCCAAAACGCACAAGCGCGCGCTCGTTGATCTCAATGGGGACGAGAAGGTGCTATTGGCGGAAGCAATTGCGGAGATTACGCGGAGATATGATAACCTATTTGAGACGCATTTCCCGTATAGTATGGGAATTCACCAGGCGCCGTTGGAGGGGACGGACGCGGAGATTGAGGCGTCGTGGTTGCATCTGCATTTTTATCCGCCGTTGTTAAGGAGTGCGACTGTGCGGAAGTTTCTTGTTGGGTACGTCCTTCCTCTTTTTTTCCCCCGTACGAGTGATTCATGCTAATAAGAATAGGTATGAGATGATGGCTGAGCCTCAGCGTGACATTACCCCCGAACAGGCGACGACGAAATTGCGCGCTTGTGGCGGAGAGTTGTATAGGAAGAAGCTGTAGATCAGAGTAATATACCGCACTGAATTCATCTACCGTATGCACATCCACGACCTTTATTCCCACACCGTGATTCCTATAACCCCCGGAGTATGTACCGTCATTCTCCTACGAAGTCAATCCGCTCAATCATGCAAGATAATATCCCCTCTCCAACCCCATCCACACCAATGCGCCCGACGCAAACAAAAACGGAAACACAATGCGACCCCTAAACTCCGCAGATCCATACACAATCCACTCCGTCGAGAAATGTACGAACGCGATCCCATACGTCCACATCGCGATATCGTATGCCACGGGATTATGAATGTTGTATGCTGCGTAGGCGCGCACAACCGCTGATAGGAAAGTCCAGGTTCCGAACGTGCGGGCAGCGAGGGGTGTGGAGGGGGATTTGTTGTTGGTGGCTCGCGAGCCGATGAAAATTTGCGAATGGTATAATGGGCTGAGGTAAGACTGGAGGGAGTTTGCAGCGGAGATTACTGATACCTATATTCGTGTCAGCCGGTCACTTTGTCATGGAGTGTGATTGGGAAGTGATGGATGGAGGGGAGCGGAGCGTACGATCAGTAACCAGGCTGGGAGCCAGCCCTCGTCTGTGTTGAGACGGAAATGCTCGATGATCGACGACGCCATTGTGTCTCTTGTGAGTCTGCGGTGATCCTGAGCAAGCGGACAAGTAGTAGACAACAGGGTCAATTGAGCTGAATAAAGTCAACAAAATAGACAAAATTGAAGAAGCTGAAAGGGATAACCAATCACATGCGCGCCTCGCCGAGCTCAACAGCCATTCCGGGCCTAGTGCTGATCCGAGGATTTTATCGCTTTCCCTCCTTGCGTTTCCTCTCTCCGAGTCCGTGTCCGACGGTTTGTTGACTCGTCTATTTCTTGATTCATTCATTATCTTTTATCCTTGGGCTGAAGAAATCTGTCTTCTCGGATCGAGCGGGCGACAATTTTTTCTTCTCTCATTTCTTGCTCTTTCATTTCTTGTGAGGTGATTGATTAGCATCAATCATGGAGCAACTCAACGTCTACTTCGACAAACTCGCCAACTTCAAGGCTGCAGACATGTCGCAATCACAGACGGCTCTGGTTTTCGGATTGGGGCTCGTCGGAGGTGTATGGCTTTTGACGCAGGTTCTGACCTTTGTCAGAGTCTTGTTGAGTCTGTTTGTTCTTCCGGGCAAATCTGTATACCTTCCCATCTACAACTTAACTTCATCATGATGCTGACAGGGATAGCTACGCTCGTTCGGTCCCAAAGGTAGCTGGGCCTTGATCACCGGCGCCTCAGATGGTCTTGGAAAAGAGTTCGCTCTTCAAATCGCACGCGCAGGCTTCAACGTTCTCCTCGTCTCCCGCACCGAGTCCAAACTGATCTCTCTCGCTGATGAGATCAAATCCAAGAATCCAGCTACTCAGACCAAGATCTTGGCCATGGACTTTGCGCAAAATAAGGACTCGGACTACGAGCAACTCAAGAGCCTCGTCAACGGCCTTGACATCGCCATTCTAATCAACAACGTCGGCAAGAGTCACAGCATTCCCGTGCCCTTCGACGAAACTCCCGAAGACGAAATGAACGATATCATCACCATCAATTGCCACGGCACTCTCCGCGTCACAAAACTTGTTACACCAGGCATGATCCAGCGCAAGCGCGGTCTCATCCTGACCATGGGCTCATTCGGCGGTCTATTACCTATTCCTCTTCTAGCCACCTATTCCGGCAGCAAAGCGTTTTTGCAACACTGGTCCAGCGCTCTTGGCCGCGAACTCGAACCTTACGGCATCACCGTGTCGCTCATGCAAGCACACTTGATTACATCTGCAATGTCCAAAATTCGTCGCCCCAGCTTGACTGTACCCACGCCTAAAGTATGGGTAAAGGCTGCATTGAGCAAAATTGGTCGCAATGGCGGTTCCCCGCATTACACTTATACTTCTAGCCCGTACTCTGTTCACGGACTGATGGCGTGGTTTTTGACTTGCGTTATAGGGATTTGGAGTAAGAGAGCACTCGACTTTAATTATGATTCGCATGTGTCGATTCGGAAGAGGGCGTTGAGGAAGATGGAGCGGTCGAAGACGAAATAGGTTCTAGGTCTCTATATGTGGATTTTCACGGAAGGTTTGATTAGGGGTTCTACAACGGCATGATGTGAACTGCATGGGTGTGGGTGATGCGGCCGTCTTTTTTCCATGGTTGTATACTAAATTTCGTGTTACTACTTTATCACTAATTGACTCGGGGCATTACATAGTCCTAATAATGATTGAATGGGTTATCTTTATCCAACTGCTTTCCCAAGTCCACTGAACGTGTTTCATTGTCTCTTGCTCGCCGCTATCATCGTGCTGAACTGCTGGTAGCTCCTCTACTCGATACAACGATATATATGAATTAATGCAGTCCTTGCGGATCAGAGAACTTATGTTCGTACCCTGAATCGTGGAATGGTGGCTGGATCATGGCCGGGCCGACTGAAGTCGAAAGCAGGGCATAAGCTAAATTACCTATGGTAATGTGTCAATCGCTAGTAAGCAACGATAGGGAAAAGTGGCTAGTATATGTACGTGTTCAACGTCCCAAAGGCCGGAAAGAATCGTGGCAGAGGTTATCTGAGCTCTGAGGGGGCTGCTTTGACTGACTTGATAAAATCATTTCCGCATGTCATCATGCATTCTCACCAGCCTTGTGTATACATTCCTAAGAGAATCCGAGAGACGTGGCTGAGCCAGGCTGCGAAGCATGACTTAAGCAATTCAGCCTTGTAGCAGCACATACCTAGGTGTTATCCCCTCTCGAGCTATCCCACCTGACTCCGTTATATTCTCTACGCACTGAATATGAACACGCGACTCCTACAATTATATCGGTACAGATTGTTCAGACTGAACTTGGGTATGGCGGAGCTCGTGGGCACTCTCTCTGCTGGTATTAGCATTGCTTCTTTTACTGCGCAGGTTTTCGGCAGCATTAATGCGTTGAACGCTGCCTACCAGTATAATCGAAGCAATGTACCGAAAAACATCATTGAGATTGTTCATCATCTTCAATTGTTGAAAGCCGTCTTGGAGAAATTGGAGCCGTTTGAGGGGGATCCAATCGTTGACCATGCGGTAGAGAATTGTCAATCGACGTTCAGAAAGGTGGAACGAGCTTTACGTTTACTGTTGCAAAAGGTGCATAAGAAGTCGTCTAAAATGAAGGCCGACTGGAAGTCTATCAAGCTTCATTTTTCCGAGCAATTTCGTGAAGAAATTGAAGAGATACGCTTCGATCTTGACAAGATAACTACTATGCTCAATTTGTCTGTACCGATACTCGTAGGTCAGAGTACCTAGCTTCGCGTTAACATCTTCTTCAGGACGAGCTCTTTATGCTTGATGTCGCTGATGTCCTCCGAAAACGAGGCGCAAAGAATGATTTTCTCTACATCACATAACATCCCGAATGGTGTGGAAAATCCAGCCGTGGAGGACAATGTCATTCGTACCGATACCAATGGCATGTTTATGAGCTCAGCCCTTACCTATCCCCCTCTCACTCAGCGGACATCATGTACCATGCGTCGCTGTCACTGCTCATGTCATCTTACCAGCCATAGCCTAAGTCGCTACTGGAAGTTCGAATATACCCCAATATCTGCAATATTTGGAAAATGTGACAACGAAAGTTGCGATATGAGAAATATTCGCTGGCATTTTCGATTGGCTTTTAACAAGTTCAGTATCCCATGGGCATTCCAAATTGACTTACAATTGATCCTAGGCGCTGAAACATACTTGTTGCGACCCGCCCTCAGCGTGCAACGAGTGGTGAACTTTACATCACCAGGGTTTGAGACCCTCTGGAGGTGTAAACATTTTCTGATACCACTCTCGGAGGCTCAAGATCAGCTTCGAACTTTGGACAGGTCACCGTCGCCCCTTCGACAGCACGTCAATCCAGCTGGAAACAACTACATTCGAGTATATCATCCTATATCATCCTGCACGAATACTGACAGAAATTTGGCTGATGATTTGCCAGGATCTTGTCTGTCATGGTCCTTGGCCTAACCAGAACGACCAATTTGCCCTACTTTCTCTACTTGTTGACGAGTTAGGTATGACGCTTGCCAATGAAGATAAAGAGTGTGTGTTTCAACAAGTATGAGCTGATGACTATCATGACTGATCATACATAAAAGATTCCTCACTCGATGCGCCGCGTGGGTTGGGGAAGGCCGTCACCTCGATCTTCTTGATCTTATTCTCAAGTCAGGATTTGATTGTAGTAGTATAGATTCGCCAGTATTTCAGGATTGGCCTTCACCTTGTTCACCCAACTGGATCTCGGAAAGATCCACGCCAGATCCGTTCTTCCTGGAATATCTTGCTGCTATTGCCAAAGAAGACCCCGGTGAGAAAGGGATGCCTTCTTTGCGTCGATGATGCTAACCCTTCCTCTTTGTAGGTTTTGGAGGGTCCACACCACTGCAAGATGCCATCTTATGTAAATCAGAAGAGGCTATAACAGTTCTGCTCTCAAAGGCGAGTGCATTGGAAAGCCATCGTAATTTTCTAGGTCAAACACCTTTACATCTTGCTGTTTCTGATCCGCACATCTTCACGATGGTCTTGAACGCGGGGCATGATTTAAATGTCACAGACAGATGGGGTATCACCCCTTTGATGTATGCAGCTGCCATGGGGATAGGCGACGTTGTGCAATTGCTCATCTCAGAAGGGGCAAACATAACGATTCGTGCTACAAGGAATGAACGAGATTTCATGCAATATGCCTCTGCGCGTGGTCACTGGGATATGATTTTCGAATCGCTCGAAACAATTCGATCATACTATCCTGAAGAGTACTTTCAGCGGTACATCCGCAACGCCTTTTGTCACTTGATATACAAAGGCATGTGGTTCAGAGACTTGAAAGAAAGCCATTTCGAAAGACTTGCCGAGCTTTTTGGAGATGTGAATTTCACATTTGCAGACAGCTTTCAAAGCACAGAAGGCAATAATCTGTTGCATTATGTTCAAACCGAAGGAGAGTTTCAGACCCTTATCCGTCGAGGATTCAATCGATTTAATGAGCCCAATAGCCAAGGTAGGCTTCCTTTAAATACTATTCTGGGCAGAACATCGAATGTCAATTTAGTGAGGCTCTGTCTGGACAATGGGACTGATGTCGACCATATTGACCACAACGGCCACACTGTGATCTTTCAGCTTCTTCAGAGCCTGCGATACCTGGGTTCTACCACGTGGGATACTGTAGACTCAATGAGAATGTGTCTTGAGCGAGGCGTGAATATTTCCTACGGAGATAATTGCAGATGCGCCTGTTCCATCGACGGTTGTAGTACAACCTCAGTATTTGATCTGAACTTTACACATACTCGAAGCTACCGAGGGAGGCCAGATTATATATGGGCCTTGGAATGGATTCTACTAGTCGAGGAATTCTATGGTTGCGAGCATTCTAGGAGTATAGTATTGTCCTTGATTCGCAGGACACGCTGCGACTTGCTTGGCATAATGCATGTTTGCTGCCACGGAGGTAAAGGCGTTGAGCTGCTTGGTTCCGGATCCAGTCTAAAAGACGCTCCGGAGGTATCGGATGAGGACCAAGAACTCATTCTATTGCTGATAGAAGAGATGCAAGAATACGACACAAAATCTCTAGACACACTCAGATCTGAGTTATTGGTCCTACTCAAGCAAAAGTACGACAACGAGGCTGCAAAAGCTCAGGATCAATATCAAAGATACCAAAGGAAACGAGATGCTGTCAATCTGACCGTAAGACTTTCCCAAGAAAGCACAGTGCATGATTGATGTACTCCCGCTAACGGTTTAGTCTGGCTTTAACGTTGATCACAAAAAAGATACTTATTATCATATGATTGTCGCCAAACGGCTCAAGTACCAGCCGTTAGATGGTTTGTCCGAGTATACATTCTGGCTTCAGCATGAATATCTACGGACCATCAATGTGGAAAATAAAGTCTCCAAGGAAGGATGGTACGAGAAACGCACTCGATGGCTTACCGAACTGCTCCGTGTGATGGGTATTTCGAAGCAACAAATGAAGCGAGCGTTGGAAGGGATAGACCTCAAAGAGACGACGTCGGAAAAGATTGATTCTAAGGTTATCATAGACCAATTTCTAGCCTCCATGAAGGTAAGCTAGTCAGAGATCCCTTGTCTTATAGAAACGAGATAATTGGAGCTTTAACTGGAACTGTATCTAAAAGATGCAACACTGAACGCTGGTACAACTCGCTGAGCAGGGCACGTAATGTGTCAGCAAGAGTAGCTCGAAAAAAGAGCCTAATAGCTTAAAAACAAATTAAGCCACGACGCGGCGTATTCAGCTGTAATATGCTACGGAAATATGTACCATCCGTGTGGAAATCAGCTAAAGAGCAAAAGAAGCCAGACATGCGTCCACTCAAAATATGGCTATACAATTTGGTGGACTACTTATCCCTCCCGGCATATTAAACGGAGCACTAGACACAAAAAAGTCCCATCGATTCTCTGCTTCGCAAATGCGAGCCAGATCCTCCAAATCAAATAGCTCGCCGATGGGGAACCCCCAGCCAGCCAATAACACTTCATGCATAAAGACACCTTTCACTGCTTCGTGACCACCGCTATGAGGATAAGTGTGTTTGGGAGGATAGACCTCGAAAGATATGGCGTCACTGGCAACAGCTGCAAACCCAGTATCCCAGATCCAACGCAACATCTCCTCAGTGCCATCAATACCGGCATGTTGAGGAGTGCGCGTGTTCCCGTACGCAATCTTGTCCTCACTAGTCATTTGTGTATCCCATTCTCGAGTGACACCTATCCGGACGAAAAGTATATCTCCGAATCTGAAATCAACCTGTTGCTGCCTCGCTATGTCTTTCAATACATCAAGGGACACTGAATGATCTGAAAACGTGGAATACTTGATGCCCTGTCTCTCTGCGTACGCCACATAATCGAGCAACACGCCTCGTCCACATATACCTTGCTTAGCCCAATGTTGAAGTCCAATACGCGTGTTGTTTCGATCCGTAATCTCTGCTGCTGATACACCTCCATAAAACAACCTTCGTGAAGGCACGTCTTTGCCTGGGCAAGGAGCAGCGAAATGTCTAAGACCATCCCACTGACTGGACTGTTGGGGATTGAAAATATACAAATCATCAAACGCGATTCCATCCATAATGGGCAGAACATGGTGCTGTGTCGGTTGACGATTGAAATTTGCAACCTCGAGTTTGGTCAGATCCCAGCCGAGGGAGATACGTTGACCGGTGCGGATGCACGATGATGCTGCGGCGCGGACAACGTCTGGGGTAAGGATTATAAGTCGGCCCAAACCTTCTGCGTGTGAATTTGGGGGACCGTTCCAAACTTGTCGCGGGTTCGGGAGTTGGTCGTAGGGGGTTTTGTGTATTTTGAGGATGTTGGATAGCTCCGTTGCCTCGACATTCGAAGGCAATAATGTAGCAGGGTTCCCGGACATCATTTTCTGCATCATTGGCTTGATTCTACAGATTTGACGAGGTTGATAAGGACTTCTGTGTCCTTATAAAGTTCTTGACCAAAGTATGAGAACAAAGAGTCCAAAGTAAGCCGTAGGTAGCAAAGACATTGAAAGTTTGAGCCAGACCACGTACGCTTCTCACCAAATTGAGTATTGATCTTACTCCAAATAATGCCACGGAGCTTGCCACCAAGGTGAACTTTGAGATCCCCGCATTTTTTTGAGGAGAATGCCGACGATTCGATTTTCAGATTACTATTCTAGTTACGTGGAATCTATGGTTGGAGACACGTCGAAATCATGTTGAAGAATACATTGATATCTTCACCGTCGTCTAGTGGATCAAACTGCTTATGAGGTTTGAAATATGTGATGTGACCACCAGGGCAGGTAAGATGGGAATGAGTACACCATTGAGCACCATCATCAGTAATGGTCTTTGACCATCATTGTACAAGTCTTGGTAGTGAGATACTCGTCAATCGCAACATCTTTACCACTCTCTTTTCCCCATCCACTGTCTTTCATGCCACCAAAAGGTGCTTCGGCAGCAGAGCTGTTTCCCACGTTCTATGTAACCGTCAGTACTTTATATCACGAATCGAAAAGAAGAAATGATGACATACTAGTCCAATCATCCCGGCGTCCAGATTCTCCATCATTCGCCAGATCCGATGAGTATTCTCTGTAAAAACATAACTTGCAAGACCGTACGGAGTGGCATTTGCCCGATCAGTAATCTCTGGCTCAGAGTCAAAGGGATAGATACCAAGCACCGGGCCAAAGATCTCTTCTTGGGTCATCATCATGTCGTCCGTCATGTCGATCAGAACAGTAGGCTTCATAAAGAACCCTTTGGCCAAGTCTTTCACCCCATCTTTATGAGCTCTAGTACCAGTACCAAGAACAATCTTTGCACCCTTTCCTACTGCGTCAGCAACTAGAGCTTCCAAGCGATCCAGGCTACGCTCAACAGTAACAGGTCCCATAGTAGTATCAGAATCCAGCCCGTGGCCAAGCACCAGTGCCTTTGTTCGTGTAACGATCCGATCGGTAAATTCTTCATAGATAGCGCGCTCAACATATACCCGATTTGCAGTGATGCATGCTTGTCCAGCATGTCTCCACTTGAGCGCAAACAATTGATCGATAGCAACCTCCAGGTCCGCATCCGCAAAGCAGATTAAGGGGCAGTTTCCACCTAGCTCGCACGTCGACTTTTTCAAATTCTCGGCACATAGACGAGCGATAATCTTTCCGACACGAGTACTGCCCGTAAAAGTCACTTTCTTCACCAAGGGATGAGTACATAAAGCCTGTGCGACCGTGGGGGTATTTTCGAGACTGGTCGTCAATACATTAAAAGCCCCCTTGGGAAACCCAGCCCTAGTAGCCAGATCGGCGAGACACAAAACTGTCATCGGCGTCTCTGGGGACGGCTTCACCACAATCGTGCATCCGGCAGCCAAAGCAGCACTGGCTTTCCGTAGCACGAGCGCTATGGGAAAGTTCCATGGCACCAATGCCGCAGCAACGCCTATGGGCTGCTTGATGGTGACCGTTCGTCGATTATCCGCAGCAGCTACGAGGGTAGACCCCCGGATCCTATCCGCCTCTCCGGCAAACCACCAGGTGAAGCTAGCACCATAATCTATCTCTCCATATGCTTCCGGTAGGGGTTTACCTGTCTCGTAAACCAGGATTCTGGCCAAATCATCTTTTGCGGACTGGATAAGTTGATGCCATTTGGTTAGAAGTTGAGCACGCTTCCTCGGGTTTGCTCGAGAGTAGAGCTGAAAGGCTGCATGTGCTGTTTGCACCGCGCCGTCGACATCCTCTGGAATGCAATCAGGGCATGAAGCCCATTCAGTACCGGAACCGGGATCTTCAATTGCGAAGAACTTTCCTGAAAGTGAAGAACACCATTGACCGTCGACATAACACTCATTGTGAATTAGTGTTTTATCAGATAGCTCAAAGGGGACTTGTACATCGCGAGTCCCACTATTGCCTTCGGGATGATGAGACATTTTCAGATGTGAAATTGGCTATTTACGAAGGAAATAACTGACTTTCCACCTAGCTAATGTACTGGAGAGCGTTCCACTAGACTGTATGAATGTTTTAAAACCCATATCAGCTGATCGAAAAGAATTATCCACAACTTACATCACGATCTGAAAATCCCCATGGAATGTGAATTGTTCAGGTTGTGGCACTTTCCGGCTTGAGAAGTGGCACGCTCCGTCTAGACTCCGACGAATGAAAAATGGAAGCAGATCATGGGGTGGAATCATTGCGTTTCAATCTTGAAAACATGGAGTAATAAAGCAGGTGATATCTTTACAGACTTGACTGGGTTTGAGGTTTGATGTTTGCCTTCTACAAGAATTTGCATCCATTTTGAAACAACACCCAGTACGCAAAGCAGTCATGACTGGGAGTGAGAAACACGGCACGACCGGTTACAACAAATTGGTCACTGTTGCTGTGGCCTTTGGATCTCTTGTGGGGTTTATTTCTTCCATAACCATATCAATATGACGCTGATTATGCATAACAGACGTACGGTTATTCCTCGTCAATAATAGGGAGCACTATTGGTCAGCCAGGATGGTACTCTTTCTTTCATCTACCTGAGGCTGGTGAGTCGGGATATACAACTACCACGACTGAGGCTATTGCGACGGCGAATGGGTTGTATAGTGCTGGTGGTGCTGTTGGTAGCCTATTCATCGCATGGTCCGCTACTTCTCTAGGACGGAAGAAGAATATCCAATTGGGAGCACTCCTTGCCCTCGTTGGGGGTGCGCTGCAAGGTGGAGCAGCGAACCTAAGGTAAGATGCGCCTATCCAGATTAACGGCATGATGACATAGCATTGATCATGGTATATCAGTATGTTCCACGCCGGCCGTTTCATCGCCGGACTCGGAATTGGTATCCTCGTTGCAGTTTGTCCAATGTATCTCTCCGAGCTGGCGCCGCCCAGCAATCGAGGCTGGCTCGTCGGCCACCACGCAATATTCCTGGTATTTGGCTACGTACTAGCCTCTTGGTTGGGGTTCGCTTGCTATTTTGCAACTGACAAGAACCCTTCATTTGCATGGAGATTCCCGCTCAGCATGCAATGCTTTGGCCCCATGGTCTTATTGCTTACTTCAGTCTTTATCCCGCGATCTCCCCGATGGTTACTACAGCAGGGAAAGATCGAAGAAGCTTGGGCTGTGCTGGTAAGATTACGAAAGTCACCAAAAGATAATGACGACCTTGTGGCACGAGAGGAATTGTATCAGACCAAGCAACAACTGGTCTTGGATCAATCCAAACTTCAAAGTCTTGGGTATGGGCCATGGATGGCAGTCCTGAAGAAAAAAAGCTACCGCAAGCGAATGATTATTGGATTTTTGACTCAATGGGGGGCAGAGTTTGCTGGTCCACTGGTTATCGTGCGTTGCTCACTATTTCCCTCCAGAGGTTTGTCTTGGAGTCTGACGTTGACGATATAACTAGAACAACTACTCTGTCATCCTATACACTAATCTGGGACAGACTGGCTACATGCCCCTCTTACTCTCAGCACTGTGGCTCACTACTGCAGGTGTGTCATCAACGTAGCATATACTTAGGGTTATAATACCAGCCACGGCTAACAACTATTTTAGGGTTTATCTATAACCCACTAGGGGCCTGGCTTCATGATCGCGTCAATTCTCGCCGCGGGATGTTCATTGTAGGTCTGATAGGATGTCTCGTGACGACCTCCGGACTGGCTGGATGCGTTGCACAGTACGCTGGCACGACGAACAAAGCTGGAAATGCAGCCGGTGTCTTCTTTATCTTCCTCTATCTTGCATTTCAAGGGTCAGTTTCTGCGTTCATCGGCTGACGATACTGAGATTGGGTGACTAAATTATGCTCTTACCTTAGAACATGCTGCGACACAACAATGTATCTCTACGTCTCTGAAATCTTCCCTACCGAAATCAGGCCAATTGGCATGGGCTTCTCCCTCTTTGGCCAGTTCGCCGCAACTCTCATTCTCTTGCAAACCGCTCCCATCGGAATCCAGAACGCCGGCTGGAAGTATTATTTGGTTATAATCTGTTGGTGTATCTTCTTCATTCCTCTGGTTTATTTCTTCTGGCCGGAGACGGCGCAGCTTTCATTAGAGGAGATCAGCGCGAAATTTGGTGATGATGTCGCCGTGCATCTTAATGATATACCGGAAGATCAGCGCAGAGGGTTGGATGAATTTTTGAGGGGAAAAAATATATTGCAAATGGATGGTGACGGCGACATGAGAAAGACTGACATCAGTCAAGTTGAGAAGACTACGTGATTGAAGATCGACCTTGTTGATTTGAGTTCAAGGGATATGTTTTCTGTAGGTGGTTTGCTCTACATTAGATTATATCCGGTATATTGTACACTGAGGTTTATATACATCGTTCAAACTTAAGACACAATTTTACACAATTTTGCAAAGCATCACAGCGGTTCATTTCGCAGCCTCAAAAATTTGTAGTATTCGCACAAACTTACGGGACAAACCCCAATACTGTATCCGTTTCAAAAGACCTTGAGCTCGGATACTGATATGACTGGCAAATGCTTCACAGTAGATATCGTTGATGCCAGTCATAGAAGCCGGTCCACCACGCAAAATCCAGTCGTTGATGATTGAGCCCTGCAAATCGTGACCAAATCTTTCAATATTATCTAGTTTGACGTTTGAAGATTCTTCCTTCTCATGCCCGGAATGCCAGGTGTCGTCGTGGCTATACTTTGCGAAAGCCATCAGAAATATAGAGCCCATGAAAACACGCAAAATCTCGCAAGGGGCAGAAACCAGATATTGATTGGCATTGGCCAAGATCTGTGCTGCATGCCACACTGACTTTCGTGTTCGTGGTGGGTCACTGGTAAGTTTTGCAGTGAGTTTCAGTTTTGCGGTCTCGATCAGCTGGATATTGGTCTGGCCATGTTGGGCCGCGGCGATGTTTCGAACGATGTAGACCACGAGTTCCATCACGTCGTCTGAGCTATATAGATTGCAGTAATGGAAGATCAAGAGCGAAATGCTGAACACAAGTATTAGAAACTCAAAGAAGATGTATAACCTTGAAAGTGGACAGGGCCGTAAGCTCACTTGTGATCAATCAGCTCTTTGCTCGACGCTGGACTTCCAATAGAACGACTTAGATTCTCAAACCCCTCGAGTAGGCCCAACTTAGCCTGTTGCTGAACAGACAACAAAGATGGGAGACGTAACGCTTTGCTAAGATAGGGGACTTCGAGCTGCTTCATATCCCACAATAGCCGTCCAATGATCTGACTGCATAGTCTTTTTCCCCACGACGACAACTCATTGGGTAAAGATCTTCCATCCATAACTCTTTCCAAAACAGTTGTTACAGATATACTCGAACTCGAGTAAAGTGAAAGCGTTCTCCACGCTTGGGCAGATGGAGCTTCCCATAGTGCCTCGGTACACGGGAACCTATATGGTAATTCCCCCAGATCCACAGCACCACGGCGGCCTGTAAGTGTGGCAAGGCTGCAGTCATATTCAAAGGATGCCCAAGTCACTCGCTTTTCTCTTTCCCGATCTATCCACTGTGTCCATTCTATCTGCACATTATCCATGTTGGTCGATGTGGAGTGCTGTAGATCGATCTTTTCGGCTTCAATAGAGAGACGAGATGTCAAAAGTCCCATACCTCTCAATGCACCAATCAAAGAACCACGCGAACGGTCTGCATTTTGATATAATTGATGGTTCCCAGAACCTAATGAGTATATCTGGTGGAGACAGGATGCACTAAGATAGGACAAGTCAGAATAGCTATTGCTATCCGAGCAAGCCTAAAGGGAGTCAGTCGCTGAAAACTTGACATAATTTGAGGAAGAAACTGACGATCCAGAAAATCATCCGTGTGCACATTTCACTGAAAGCTTTCGACTCTTCAAATGAGTCTTGGTCATCCCGCAACATTGCGCCAATGCATGCCATACTGGCAAGAAGCACAGTTGGACATTTGAACAGATTCCAGGTGGGCACGTGGACAATAGGCAGAATAGGATGAAAGTCAGTGAAAAATCGGTCAATCGCCTCCTTTAACAAATAAAAGGCAGAAAGCCTGGTGGCATCGTATGGCTTTTTTTCTAGCTTTGGAATGTATGGGACAGATAGAAGCTGAACGATTTCTTCCAATGTATCCACGTTCCGGCCATAGGTCGAGGCAATGCTTCCGTACAGGACGTCACGGAGAGGCGGTAGTTGGTAGCGTGGTGGGAATCGTTCGCGATTCTGGTCAAAAGGCCACTGCTGCGGGGCAGGAAGATGTTGATTATTAGCATTGGTTATGAATCTTTCACTATTACCACATGAGAAGGCACCGGGGTCATGGATCTCCGATCCGGTAGGGTTATTCCCATATCCCCAATTGTTGCTAATGAGAGGATCTCTCAAAGGCATGTCAGAATGGGTAGCGCCTGTGATGATAGATGTTTCATGCTGACTGATCGATTCTTGAAGCTGAAAGTCCAACCAGTCCAGTCCACCGGACCCTAGATTCATTGCTGTAGGCAGTTCATGAGAGAGCGAAAAGAGGATGGACTCGTCAATATTAGACTCAGAATGAGTGGAGAAATTGGCATGAGAGGCGAAGTCATTGCACTCCGGTTGTAATGAATTACTGCTCTCGAATCGTCTTGCCTGATGCGGAGGCCCGGCATCGTCCACAGATGAGGCATTTTCCTGTTCGGGTGTGAAAGGAATGTCGAAGCGCGAGCTATTGGGTGGATTTGATAGTGCCTGATGGATCATGTCCTGCATACCATCGTCATATTGCTCAGATGTCGAATCTGGCGGGGTCGAGGATGTGGATGGCACAAGTTCGTCATGGTACGCACAAGAGAATTGCGACTTAATGCAAGATAAGCATGGTTGTGCCCGGTCACACTTGAGTTTCCTTCGATTACACTGTGAACATGATTTCCGGGCACTTTTCTTAGGGTGGGTGTTGACTTCGTGTACGGCCCGCAGGTGTCGCAACAATACATCGTTCCTCGCAAATCCTTTGTCACAGCGAGGACAGTGTACGCAATTCCGTTGATGGCGAGGGCTGTGAGATGCTTCATGTCGACCCAGATGACTTGGGCGACTGAAAGCGAGATCACAGCTGCTGCATTGGTAACGCTTTTTGAGTATGGGCTTGATTTTGATTTTGTTAGTGCCTAGCACGCCAGGAGTGCAAGTGGATATTCTCAGGAACATCTTCTTACCTTCACAGGTGACCTAGCATCGTCTGATTGAGATGAGAGAGACTTCATTGTGTTGAACAGACTGGATTTGCTGAGATTGTAAATTGGAGGCCTTCGCAATGCTCCGAACGCAATCTAAGTAATTCTGACTGGGAGATCATGTGGAGCCCCACGGGGAAAACCCAATCCGCAACCATTCAGTCTCGAAATAAAGTTTTAATAGCTCAAGTTTAGGGTGCGCGCGGGTGTGCAATTGAGCTAGGATCTTAGGGCAATGAAACTGGGTATGTCTCCTTATTCGGTGCATAAATCCGGTATGGTTTGAATAGGAACTACTGGGCCGAGCGCCTTCGGTTACTTCAGGTTGGGCTGTGCGTGATGATAGATTGCCTTCCAAAGCTGGCCAGATTGGAAATCAGGATCAACATCATGGAGTGGTACACTCCGAAAGTCAAACCCCGCGAGATTTTGACCCCGCATGATGGGAATACGAGGTAGGTAGTAAATGAGAGTGTGGTAGAGATGGAGGCCAGTAAGCAGGGCCCATCAACTGCAATCAAAGCTCAGACACTCTCCGAATAAGGTGAATATTAAGGTGAAGACCTCGGCTATCCTTTGGAAGGGTTTACTCAGGGCTTGAATGGTCATGCTATTAATGTTCATACTCATTACACATCCTATACTTGTGTCCTTCCGCCGTCCTTTTTCAGCCGAAGATACTTGAAAAATTATCAAACAATGCCTAGTATTCGATACTCACTTGAAGTGTTGCAAGATAAATACATATACTAGCTCATATACATCGTCCACCGTCGACCTGTTATCAGATTAGCAATGCGAAAATCCGTACTGCATGGCAAAAACACCTGCAGCTGCATCATTGAGATAGAGCGTGGACGTACTTCCAAATCAACCCCCGTAATAAATGCCGCCTCATCGCTGGCTAGGTAACAGCATGCATTAGCTACATCAGCTGGTGTTGAAGGGCGACGGAGTGGAATGGTTTCGACAAAGGCTGCTCTATTTTCCTTGGTGTCTGGCTTTCCGAGGAAAAGGTGCGTCCTATCCATACGTTAGTGGTTATAGATGTCTTTTTCACGGTAGATGAATCACTCACATTCCCGTACTCCCAACTACCGGACAGACACAATTAAATCGCACCTGGCTAGGGCCAAATTCCGCAGCCATTGACTTTGATGCGATACTAACCGCACCTTTGGATGCGTTGTACCATGTCAAACCCGGCCGTGGCCTGATCGCTGCCGTTGAGCTGATTTGAATAAAGACACCAGGACGATTATTACCAAGGAAATAAGGCACAATGACGTCCGTTGACAGGTATATCGACTTGACATTGACATTCATGACGAGATCAAAGTCTGCATCCGTTACCGAAGTGGTCGGTTTGTTAGAGTAGGTGGCTCCGGCATTATTGACGACGATGTCCAGACCCCCAAATTCAGCTATAACTCCGCGTAGTGCCTCTTCCCAGTGCTGCCGTTTTGTGACGTCTGCAACAATACACTTGCAACCAAGTTCTTTGGCAACTCTCTGGCCTGCTTCTTCCGACAAGTCAGCAACGAGGACTTTGGCGCCTTCTTCAACAAATTTTGTAGCGATGCCCTTGCCAAAACCTGAAGCAGCGCCGGTGACAATGGCGACTTTCCCTTCGAGCCTTGGTGCCATTTGTGTAGGTTGTGATTAGAACTCTAGACGGACCTGTCTTCTGTAAGCTGTCATATGTGTTGGACATAAACTATATATTTCCAAATTTATAACGATGTTTAAACACACGACTCATCAAGTCGGTTATGGGGAGAACAGTACCAAGAGCCTGTGGTCGCATACATGCATTGACCTCGACTGATGTCTCGGAGTGTACCACCGGAAGAGCGCTACGCATACATCACTTTGAAGTCGATCGATATTTAGCGTATTTAGCAAATACAGACCAGAAAAAAATAGATGACAACTAATCGATATTTTCCCCTAACATGACTGTCATATTATCAGTTGCGCAATAGCTTTGTTTCAGGTTGCATTCTTTCACTGTTGTCTTCCCGATATTGACAAACACTTAAACTTCTTTGCAAGCTTTGCATCTACTATGAGTGAAATAAAAAACCTTCTGGTCCTGCCCGGCGATCACATCGGCCCAGAAATCATAGCAGAAGCACTCAAATTGCTAACCGTTCTCGAAGAAGAGCGGCCCGAATTCAAAGTGCAACTAAGCTACGGCCTCATCGGAGGCGCAAGTTTAGACAGTACCAACGAACCGATTACCGAAAAAGTGCTTGATGCCGCTCTTGCCAGCGACGCAGTTCTGCTAGGATCTGTTGGAGGACCAGAATGGGCACATGTAGCGGGTGCTCTCAGCCCGGAAAAGGGTATCCTGCGTCTGAGACAACGCCTCAATGCATTCGCGAATATCCGGCCTTGTCGGTTCTGTGCATTGAGTCTGATTGATCAGTCATCGCTGAAGTCTGATGTGGTCAAAGATGTCAACTTTGTTGTGGTGCGGGAAAATTGTGGAGGAGCATATTTTGGAACCAAGACTGAAGCTGAGGATGAGGCTTCGGATTTGTGGATCTATAGACGAGCTGAGATTGAGAGATGTGCTCGCGTCTCGGCGGCGCTAGCAAGGACGATGGCCACTGAAGACAAGACCCCGGCGATTGTATGGAATGCGGACAAGGCCAACGTGTTGGCAAGTGGTCGATTCTGGCGAACAGTAACTCATGACATCTTTCAGCGAGAGTTTCCCGATATCGAACTACGCGATCAGCTTGCTGACAGTGCTGCCATGATTATGGTCAAGACGCCAACGAGATT
Source organism: Talaromyces sp. PB3603 (assembly GCA_023625915.1). Classification (NCBI taxonomy): domain Eukaryota; kingdom Fungi; phylum Ascomycota; class Eurotiomycetes; order Eurotiales; family Trichocomaceae; genus Talaromyces; species Talaromyces sp. PB3603. The sequence goes on from JAMAFY010000011.1 coordinate 754,736, forward strand.
GAACGGCGTGATTCACACAGACAACACCTTTGGCGATATCTTGTCTGATATATCCGGGGGCATCGTTGGGTCGCTAGGGGTGCTTCCTAGCGCAAGCGTTAGTGGCATACCGGGCGAAAGACCTGTCAAAGGTATCTATGAGGCTGTTCATGGTAGTGCGCCTGATATATCGGGAAAGGGCGAGGCAAATCCTGTTGCACAGATTCTCAGCTTGGCAATGTTACTTCGATACTCCTTCTGTATGCCACAGGAAGCCAATATGCTGGAAGATTCTGTAAGAAGGACATTGGACTCACGTACTAGTAACGGGATGGAAATTCGTACCAAAGATCTGGGAGGTTTTGCATCCACAAAGGAAGTCGGAGATGCCGTTGCATCTGAATTTCGAACTCTACTTAGAGGCTGAGGCAGATGACGTCTTTGAAGAAGGACGGTGAAGTCCGAGCACTATGTTTCTGAGTATTGTATCAGTGACACGAGGCCAGGTCGAAGGTTGAGTATTGGAGGGTCCAAATCCCCCGTGTCCATTCTGTGAGATCTTGCATACATTCTGGAATTAGTTCCATCGAGTATTCGAACATAAAAAATAGACAAAGAGATAGACTGAAACACCCTGCCAAGCCATGAATTGTGCTCTTACTAATAGCTATTGATCTAAGCCTGCGCGAAAAGCATGAGTAATTCTCATCTTATGAAAAAATGGCGTGAACCTGCTTTCCCTGTTGGGTTTCATCACTCCAATCAATATTCGAGGCAATGTTATGGTCCCCTCATACACATGTTCTCGACTGGAAAGAATACATGAGATGATCTCCCTCTTATCAATCATGCCCAATTCTACCGTCAACAAGTCAGATGATCGCAACATCGAGATACTGTTATGCAAGGCCTTTAAGGAGGTATATACGAATACATAACCTCTGTTAACACCCGACAGTCAACCGATGCCAGCAAACAGCCACAATTTTCAATTCTTTTCACAGCATGTGGACGAGATACTAAATTACAAGCCCTGTGCCTCAAAGCTGTCGGTTCAATTCTCGCGCTTACTGGCAGAGATTCAGAATACACGCACGCAAAAGAGTTGATAAACGTCTTTCGGACACTTCCCTTCATTTGATCGCTGTTTTCGCTGTACACATTCCACCTTATTTTTTCCTCGTTTCATTTTCCCAGGAAAAGTGGCTTCGCAAGGGGGCAAAGCGGCCAATACCTCTCACTGGTAGCTTTCTTCAATCCATCACCCGAACGGCGTCTGACTCTGCCCACCCTATGAATGCTCTGCTGCGTGCATTAGTCCGTGCTTCTACGTGACCAAAAGCCAGTTATGATGGGCTGACATGGCACCGCCTACCTCGACTAGTACAAATGTGACTTGGCGTGGATAAAGTGTACTGCACTTGGTAGCCACCTCTCGATTGTGGTATCGATAGATGAGCTTTAGCCTTATTTGTCATGGGCAATTGAGTCCGCAAGGCTGACCAGCCTCAAACGTGATGCACAACACAGGAGCTTTCCCAGCCAAACATGCTACTCTTTTATTTCCCCATCCATCTATCAATATTCGCTTCTATATCGGAAAAGAAACATCACTTTCAATTTTTGAAGTCGGCCCAAAATGTCGCCTCTTCAGATTTGGTACTGTAGCAGTTGTGGGTTTGGACCCATGCTTTCTGACATATATTCCAAATGCATCATGTGTCAAGGCAGCACTGGTGAACGTCATTTCCTTGAAATCAGTCAGCGGCCATCTTCTACCGGCCCAACGAATCTCCATGAGGCGGTTTTAGAAGATAACGTTCGTGTGGTCCTCGAGCTGCTCGAAAGCGGTGCCGATATCAACACGAAGAATTCATTACTCAACACACCTCTTCATCTCGCCGTCGACCAAGGGAATTTTCACATGACAAAGCTTTTACTCGAGAGCGGAGCTAATGTCAATATGAAGAATGCAACCTCGGCCGAAACACCTCTTCATGTTGCCATTCGAGTGGGCTATCCGAACGTGTTAGAGGCTTTACTCAGCTACGGGGCCGATGTCAATGCGACAAACTCGAATGCTAGCACGCCTCTTCTTATTGCTATTGAAAATGGTAATTTAGATATCATAAGACTTCTACTTAAGTCGGGGGCTGATTGTAATTTGAGAGATTCAAAGTCCAGCACGGCTCTTCATATCGCCGTCAAACATGGTCTATCAGATGTGGTGCCGGTTCTGATCGAGTACGGAGCTGACATTAATGTTCCCCGAAGCTCTGGAGAGACAGTTCTTACGATGGCGTTAGAAAAAGGGCTGCATGGTGTCGTGGAGCAGTTGATATCAGCAGGTGCATTGCTAAGAGAGACCATTGAAAAGCAGATTGTTTTGGCATATCACAAGTCTCGAGTGACAGTAATCGAAATTTTTGTGAATTGGGATGTCCATGGTTTCGTGGAGAACGAGTTGTCAAAAGCTGAGGATCTTCGTAGGGTCTTAGCCGTGACAGGCTCGGTGTGCAATGCACAGATGATGTCGTGCGAAGATTACGTGGCTCAAACCTGGGGTGACTCCGGGCTTAAAGTTCTGGCTACCTTGATCGAAATGTTGCGAACAGGATGTGCCGAATTGAATGTGTCAGCTGATGAGACGGCAACTTTCCGCATGAACGAAACAGGTGTATTGAAAGTCATCCTCAATACAGCAGAAGAACATGTTGTTGGAATGATGGAACAAATCGCGTGGCTTGGCTCTGTCTTTACATTTGCATCTACTAGGCCTGGAAAGGTCGGACCCTCACTAGCAAGCGGATATTACTCCTACTCTACAACTAATTGCTTTAGTCTTGAATTCAAGGACTATACACTTAAACCCGATGCGCAAGAACCATGCTGGATAAAGATCTTGCGCAGCGCCACGTTGGCAGTCGGATTCCCGGTACGTAAGCGTCCGGAGGGAGTAGGGCTGGAGATGCCCTTTCCACTTCTCCTACGCTTTGCGGATATATCTGTATCGTTGGAACACGACGGCGGCACTATCTTGGTAGGAGCATCAACTATTCTATTCCCTTCTCGAGAACTGAGTAACGGCATCCAATGGCAGATTGCAGATGCAACGTCTCCTCGAGAGGTTGCCCAGGTTGTTGAACAAACGCCTGACTGGATTCGTACCAAGGACATTAGCCAGCTCGCTCAGCTGACGGCATACCTGGGATATTGCAGTCATGCTCGGATTTTACTAGGAACCCGCGAATTGATCAAGTCTCAACATACCCTTGCGCTTCAGCCTTCGCTACCCAAGGCAAAGTCTCAAATTGAACTGGCGCACGAAGGAACATTGAGTGCCGGGTTTTCCATCCGTGGGATCTTCAACGCAACAGTGGGCGGTAGGTGGATTGTACCAGCGAGTCTCAGCGTGACTTTGGACGATAATCGCGATCTTGAGGATCTGCTACTGAACGCTCATCGTCGACCCGTATTGGTCTACGATCGCAACAAAGACCGCGGTTGGCTTGTTCCTGAGCTCAATCTAGTCTTTCATATGGCTTTGACGTATTTGTATCAGACAGATGTCCGGCAGCGTTGCTTGGATAGCGGCCACGAGACTCTCCCTTATCTAACTGCGGCCGTTGACGGCGGGTTAGAGGCATATAATATAGTCAAAGATCACTGGAAGCTCAAGCTTTATGAAAGGATTGAGGACGGTCAGTCGAAGACACTTGGAATGGTGATTCGCGACTTTATGAAAGACCTTCAAAAGTTACGGACCGCGGAAAACTTTCGGCGAGAGAGCAGAGGCTCAAGGTTGCCATTATTCTCCGGTCGAAGGCTCCGCGGGTGGGACTTTTATGAGCTGGCATCCAGGGCCGAAAACATATTTCAAAGAGAGATGAAATGGGAAAATAGCAGCGGACCCACGTGGAGCCTGCTGGGCGATACTGAGGATATGCTAGTTATTCTGGGCGGCGCCTTTGGGGACCTGATTCGCCCGGACCTGCACAAAACTAAGGTCGCGAGCGGATGGGAGAATGTTCCTAGAGGAGCTGGGTTGCTCACGGCGTCAAACTCGTGTGTCAAGCAGCTCGCTCAGAAACAAGTCTTGGAAAGCATCGGTAAAAAGAAGGGTTCAAAGCAGCGCGCCGGAGACTTGATTTGGTACCAGCCTGCTACTGTCCATGCGGACTGTAATCAGTACTGCAATCGATCATGCTTGATCATCCACGAAATTGCTCGGTCAGGTGCTTCAACTTGTACAAAGAAACGAGTTCCTCAAGACCTGCATGATGAGGGCGCGATTATTCTTGGTTGTGCAAGTTCATACCACAAGTCTTTGCATCAGGAAATCAAACGCAAAGCTGAGCATAAAGAATAAAGACCACTGGGAAACGATGCAACGTCCTGTCAGGGATGACCCCATGATTGCTGATCGCTCTGAGTGTGGCTAACACTCTCAAATACTAAGTCTGAATCTACTATACCTCAGGCACTTTTTTTTTTTTTTTTTTTTAAAAAAGAAAAGATCGTGCAAGCCCGAATAGATTTTTTTTAATATTTTAATTTTTCTAATCCAGACCAGTATGCCGTACTGAAGTTTTCCCACACAGGGAACATCTCTACGTACAATGAACTTGAATTTCTCCCTACATTAGAACTGCTGACTCGCAGGTCCTGGACACCCATCTCGTCGCTCTACTGCACTCTAGAGCATGGTGTATGCTGCCCTAGACAGAGAGCATATTAGATGCGGTACAGGGCACAAAAATTTGGTAATTCAGGGTTTAGGGCTTGCCATCATACCACTGCTACTGCCAGCGTGACGACTCGGTGGTCTGATCCACGCATCGATCCACCCAGTTACCTCCAACAAGCCTAGTCCGTCCAGAACTATCCGCTAGTGCCAACAGAGCGACAAGTAACAAAGCATGCCGACTCAGCCGGCACACCGAGAGTCGTGTGCGGACATGCCGAGTCCTGTTCATCCCGATCCCGATGCCGATACCCACTTGCCGACTATTCTTTCACTCTCGCTATACTTACTACTACGTAGTACGTACCGTGGAACATGTTGCACCTCTTACGTAGGCTGTAGAGATTTACGGTGGATAGTTTCAGGAACTGGCTTCGTTTAGGCTCGGATGATCGAACTCAATTCTTCAATTTTCGATTCTTCGATTTTCGGTTGTGTGTGTGTGTGTCTGTGTAGAGATGTGCACATACTACTGTGCTGTGGAATCTACTTTCTGTGCCTCGAGAATCTCATCGATCTCAACCGTCGAATGGTCGAATAGATCATAAACTGTACTGACTACCATACGGTTGGTCAGAACGTGAAAACCTGTACCGTCAATTACCTTGTCAAATGGTGACCCGGAAGACTTGGCCGACGGGCTCGTATTCCGAACTTAGTTTTACCTGGTTTTATGGTCGTGATGGAGCCTTTCTAGAAAGAGGTAAGCTTCCACGAAAAGATGTTTTGAATTTTTCGTTCTATTTCCGTGATTTCCCGTAGGTACACGTTCTAGCCCTCACCTTCACGCCGTGACCACGATGTCTTCTCAAGGGTTGCAGCACGAACATCAGGAGTGTGCATCTTGTGCTTCACAGGTACATCATGTTATTGGAGTACAACACCTGATCATTTGTAACTTTTCTGCGTTACTCAGCGACTACGTAGTCGTCAGTCAATTAGTCAAAGTGAGGCAAGCGAGATATCAAAATCTTCACCGATGGAGGCAGTCATACCACAGTGGAGCAGACTAGTGGCACCCTGGGTCCAGCCTTAATCCAGCCACGGTGAGCCACCAAAGGTTGCCCTAACTGAACATTGTGCCTGCAGCGATGGAACGATAACAGCGATGTTGATCTGAACTCCTGCCGTCGACATAACTCCTTTTCCCTCTCCTGTGCCTGGACATAGTAGATCTCGACAACGCCACAGCAACAGAGACGGAAATGTCAATATCGATCGAGAATCAAACCGAGAGAAGGAATTTTAAGTAATCAAGGGATGATCAGCCTCGACCAATCGGAGTCGTTGATCTGCCCGATTGATGTGCAGACGGCCCCACTATATACCTGATCCGGTATAGTGGCTGGGACCCTTGTTCCGCTTGCAGATTTTACTCAGCTTCGTCTGTTGGTGTTTTGGGCTTCTGTTTTTGTTCTGGAATTGTGGCGGGTTGTTTTTCTTTTTTCCTTTTCTTTTTTGCTTTGTCTTGCTGTCAACAGGGATGGTTGGGATGGAGTAGTCATTGTGTTGACTGTTTTCATCTTGCTTGATCCGGCTGGATGTCTCGGCTAGCAAGGGGCATGTCAATAAGCATCCTATGTCATGTCATTTACTGGTAACATCATGTACGATGGCCACTTTCAGTGCTGGCAAGAGTGAAATTTTCTCGAGGGTCCCAGTCCCACCATCCAAACAGGAAAGAACATACTATGACTGCATTAACCGGAGGGAAAGCACAACTGCCGACTTGGGAAGCCATCTCATTCGGCCTCCATACTTCACATCCCACATCCGGGCGACCCCCCCCGTGCAAGTTTTCGTCCCGCGTGATTCCCCCGTTTTCCTTCTAGTCTAGATTCAGAAAGCATTATAAAGTCCTTTAAAGTCTGCTCCTCCCGGACTTCTTCTCTTTTCTCGATTGTACTCCTATCATCTGTATACTCTATCACCTGTATACGACAATGGCCGTCTCTAACCTCTTTAACAAGTTCAAGGGCAATCCTGAACAGGCCGAACACCAGGAGACGTCGACCTCTGTGCCGACCTCCGGCACTGCTTCGTTGGCCGAGAAGAACGCCCGATATGACGACAGCAAGGTGCCGTACCTGACATGGCGCTCCTGCATCATGGGCGTCATTGCGTCCATGGGTGGTTTCATCTTTGGTTACTCGACTGGTTGGTCTTTCTCTTCAAAAGTGTGTGGTGTCGTGTATTAACGGCAGCAGGACAAATCTCCGGTTTCGAGACCATGTCCGATTTCGAGATGCGCTTTGCTCAGCACAACGACTCTGGCTACTACTTCAGCAACGTGCGCTCCGGGTTGATCGTCGGGTTGATGTCCATCGGAACCATGATTGGTGCCCTCGCTGCGAGTCCCCTCGCCGACCGATTCGGCCGGAAAATGTCCATCACATTCTGGTGCATCATCCACATGGTCGGTATCATCGTGCAGATCGCTACCGATTCGAAATGGTACCAAGTCGCCGTTGGTCGTCTCGTTGCTGGTCTTGGCGTCGGTGCTTTGTCTACCCTGGTGCCCATGTACCAGAGTGAATCTGCTCCTCGCCACGTTCGTGGTGCTATGGTCAGGTATGTTTTTTTTTTCTTCTTCTTCTTGTTCTTTTCCCGGGCTCACCCAATTCTTCGAAATATGACCCCGCTAACTTTCGTAGTGCCTTCCAATTGTTTGTCGCCTTTGGTATCTTTATCGCTGCCTGCATCAACTACGGCACCGAGAGCATACACTCCACCGCTGCATGGCGTATCACCATGGGCATCGGTTTCGCCTGGCCTTTGATCCTCGGTATCGGTATTTTGTTCCTTCCCGAGTCTCCTCGTTATGCCTACCGCATGGGCCGTATCGAGGAAGCCAAGGCGACCATGATTAAGCTGTACGGCGTCCCCGACAACCACCGTCTCGTTGCGGAGGAAATTGCCGACATGAAGGATAAGCTCGATGAGGAAAAGGCTGCCGGCAAGGCCGGTGTGTTTGAAATCTTCACCGGCCCTCGTATGTTCTACCGTACCATTCTCGGAATCGTGTTGCAGTCTCTTCAGCAGCTCACCGGTGCCAACTTCATCTTCTACTACGGCAACACCATTTTCACCTCCACCGGTCTTGACAATAGCTACGTGACCCAGATGATTTTGACTGGTGTCAACTTTGGCGTCACCATCATCGGCCTCTACATTGTCGAGCACTTTGGACGTCGCAAGTCACTGATCGCTGGCGCCATCTGGATGTTCATCTGCTTCATGATCTTCGCAACCGTCGGACACTACTCGCTCGACCGGGCCAATCCTCCCAATACCCCCAAAGCCGGCACGACCTTGATCGTCTTTACCTGCTTCTTCATCGTCGGTTTCGCAACCACCTGGGGACCTATCGTCTGGGCCATTGTCGGTGAACTTTATCCGGCCCGCTACCGCGCCACCTCCATGGGCATTGCAACCGCCTCCAACTGGACGTGGAACTTTTTGATCTCGTTCTTTACCCCCTTCATCTCCAGCGCCATTGACTTTCAGTACGGCTACGTGTTTGCCGCTTGCTCCTTCGCCGCCGCGGTGATTGTGTATTTCTTCGTCTGTGAGACCCAGGGACGCACTCTCGAAGAAGTTGACACCATGTACGTCCAGCACGTTAAGCCCTGGAAGAGTTCCAGCTGGGTGGCCCCGGCCAACATCCGCCGCGCCGAAGAAACTGGCCATGCCGATGAACCTGCCCCTGTCTCTTCTTAATTCCTGCATTTTTTTTTTGAACGGAGGGTGACGGGATATGGTGTGTTTGAAAAGTGGCTTGTATTATATCATATCAGTGCATTTTATTACGCTGGATTTGTGGCTTGGACTGGAGTCGCAATCGTTGCATTGGCGCGGGACTTGTTATTATCATTGCATTGCATTCAATCAACTCATTTGACTAATGGTTCTGTCCAATCGTACGCATGATGGCTGTACGTTGTAGTTGATGATCAGCCAGCGGAGGGCGTTGAGGCTAATCATCTTAGCACGCCTACTAAGACCGACTATGACGATGACGCAACGGGATCAGCCACCGCTTCATCTACCAGCACTAAGCACAACAACGACACGCAGACACGATGAAAAAGTCAAATGCAGTTGCGTGTTATATTTTGCGTGTTATGTGCCTTAGCCTGTCTGTGTTCCTGGCGAGGTATATATATACTAGAATATACTCGATGTGGTGAGATATTGATTGTTAGGGCTAATTCACGATAAGTGGTTCCACGGCTCTCCGCAACTGCAAACCCAACATATCGGAGGGTTCGATATCAGGAAAAGCGGTGTCTACGTAGCACACACTACTATCCAAATTAATGTGCTCACGGAATATTATATCGATGTTTATTCCATCCTTAGTGTCGTGACTTGTGGCTTATCACTCGCCCGTTGATCGTCGCTTTTGACGTCAGGTCTGTGCTGCGACGTCATGTCTCTTTCCGTCGTAGGATGAAGCCTCGACGATGTCCGGGGGCTGATGGAATCTGGAGTATATATATTCACCATTAATTCTCCGAATCCCCATCTCCTTTTCTCTATCTTCCCAGCAAAAGTAAGACGACTACGAACGCAAATACAACCACCGATTCGCGCCAAGACTTTCCTATTCAGGAAATATCACACCCTTTCTCTCTTCTTTGACACCAGACGTAGCCAAGACTCTTTCCAACGAAATCAACAAAATGCCTCTCTTTCACCACAATACAACGGCCTCCTCCTCCTCCTCCGTCTCTCCCACTCGTCACTCTCGACACGACACATCCCCGGTCGCAACGACCACCGAGTCTCGTCGTACCGGCCTCTTCGGCTCCCGCCACAGCACGTCCCCCTCTACTCACTCCACGACCTCCTCAACCCACACCAAATCGCACCACCGAGGAAGCACTGGCGGCGGGCTATTGCACCGCAACCACGAAGACCCCTCCATCTCCGCGGCCCGCGAACAAGTCGTCCTCGCCGAAACAGCCGAACGGGACGCCGACCGCGCGCTGGTCGCTGCCCGCCAGGCCGTGAGGGATGCGCGCGAGCACGTCAAGAGACTCGAAGCAGAGGCCAAGGAGGAAGCCAGACTTGCCAAGATCAAGCAGGATCAGGCAAAGAGTATTTCGAAGAGGGCCCGACCTTTGGGACGTAAGTATTCCGTGCCTTTCTGCTGCTTTCCACTTTTATTTTCGAATGGCGGGAGATGCTAACGTTGAGGTAGGATTCGGAAACTAAGTCTGGCTACACTAGACGTTCGTACGGACGACGCATACAATGGTGATGGTTCCGATGGAGTTGAGCTTTAGGCGTGGAATGTTTTTATTGTATTTTGACTTTTTTTTTTTTTCTTCTCATTTATGATGATATGATATGAGCTGATATCACTTTTTTCTATTATTGTATTACTACCCCGTTTTTGACCTCTTGTTAGTCAATATTCTTTGATATCCACTCACTGTTTGTTCGATGTGATATGTCTTTCGATGATGATGAGGTTATTCTTACTTTCTTTCTCCCGTTTCTCATGAGCCTGATTATGAGACAATGAAATTTCTAGCCAAGCAGCTTCAAGTCGTAGATAAGTCGGTATTGAAAGAAAGTAAGAACGAAGGCTCTGTTGGTACGTCCTTGTTTGAGGTGATGAAATCAGTGAAACCAGTGAAATCACAATACAATGGAAACATTCGTCAGATCACTTTTCTCTTTACGATGTAGCGTCGCAGCCGAAATGAGTCTTTGCCGGGCATTCCATTCTTTTTCTCCTGATGTGTGGATACACGGTCTGAGGTAGGGTTTTCCCACTGCTACTGGGACATAAATAGGAGGCACATCTCCTGTGGATTTTTCTTCCTCTACTTTTCTTCTTATGGGGGCAGGCAGTTGTGTTGCTGCAGTATATACTTTTCTTCTATCATCGTCGTGGTTGATTTTATATATTGGGCCTGTCGTGTCAATTCTCACGTTCATGCTGCTGAGATTACCTACCTTCTCGATTTCGTGGCCTATCGACAGGAGTTTATGAGCATATTCATGTCCTACTACACCCATTTTACAAAGCCTTGCATTCATGCTCAAGAGGTACGGAGTTTAAGAACCGCAACCGACCAGTATCAGCATGTTCGTTTTTCTACTATCGTGCCTCTCTTTCCCTCCATGCTGAGTTTCTCGCTCGCGTGCCCGTCAGCGCGAGGAAAGGGTATCCTTCTGGGCGGCTCATCTTGTCGCACTCTTGCGCATTCAGCGTATAGCTACAAATGTGATTGGGCAAGTTCTATATACAAATTTTGTGCAATCATTTGCTCTCGTTTTCCAGGTCTTGACGACAGAAAACTTGCACGACACTCCATCCAACAACCACCCGAATGCTACTGCGATTTTCGAAAAGTTTCCCGTGATGGTTGAGTATACGGACCGGATCGAAGTTGAATCACGCTTCGGTCTTACGACGTTCGCTCCATCTTCTGTCTGAGAGTAGGTTTATGACAATCCTCTTCGGAAAAAAGCTTGCAAAGCTGGTCAAATATGCAGGAGCCACTTCCTCTACCTTTATGGGCCGATGCTTCGTCTATGTAGGCATCTTCCACAGAAAGAGGACGACTGCATGTCCATTTCCCCACCATGAGACTGTGGACAGGGTTGTCCAGTTCATGTATACGACTTATGCAGAGGAGCTTCTCGATGTGGACAATTTTTCGGCTACGTCGTTCGGAATAGCACGACACGCATATCCCTCTGCCGCCTTGATCTTGCAGCTGTTGTGAAGCTTCTTGTCATGCGTGTGTGATGAGTTCCTCTTCCTCGACATTCATCATATCTGTTTGTCTTTATCGGAGCACGTTTATGGTTCACACTTGCTAGCACGCCAGTGTACCATATCTATATACCATGTACGCCGGACTGTCCGGACTCCACGCCTTCGCATCCAGCATTTACAGAAGGGGTCGATAAGCATGTCCTTTTGATAGCATAAGAGCGTTGATGATTCGTGGAGGATTGTCCTTGTGTATTTGGAGATTGTATGTGGTTTATGGTAGTATCGCTGCTTATACTCAATCTCCGACGTCCTCCATCAAACGAATTTCCGGTGCTTTTTTGATTCGACCCTGAAGATCAAACCAGAGCATGCAGTCAAGGCAAACTCAACTCAACAACCAAGATCACGGGGCTTCGAACGCCTATATCACCGCATGATGCGTCTGCAGCACGACGACACTACTCAATACTTGTCGTCTGATCCATGGCAGCTTCATTTCGGACGAGCCAGGCTTTTGCAAGGTAGTCTGCATTCAAGTCGCGATATTTTCCATGCCTGCTATATCGAACCAAAGTTTATGTTAGTGGATTTATCTCGAAACAGTCTGCCACCAATGCCACCGTCGTCGTCTACACGAAAATGTGCGCTCACCATTCTCCGCGTCCCGGTGTCCTCGTCAATACTTCAGACATCCTTACTGAGAGTCTACTTCTCGATCGACACGTCCAACGAAGAGGGAAACAAGCCCAAGAAACCCTCGAAGCATTCGAGAACTTCTCCATACTATACACTCAAAAGTATCCAGACGTCAGAGCGCTCCATACCCAGGCTAGAGCCATAGCTGTGAAAGAGAAAGCTTCGGTCAAGCCAAGTTGCTCCAAGCACCGATACTGCCAGAGATCATGAAAGCTTTCCGAGTCTCATCGTCAGTCAGGACCCGGTGCGCAGAATCAAAGTACAGACATCAAACGTAAGCGAACTGTCGAAGCAGCCGAATTTCTGAGTCAAGCTGCTGTTGATATGGCCTTCGTAATGACGCAGAACCATTCACCACCCTGCGGCACGTCAAGTAGTCAAATGGTTGGCCCTGGGACGCTGATTAGTGCGTATTCAGGATAGCGCCAAGTGAGGCTTTCAACCAACAGCGCCAAGATTCGACGATTTCCAGACGGCTTGCATAGGAAACAAGCCCTGCATACAGCGAGCACGACATAGAAACTCTATTTCTGCCCATTTGCTAGTCGTCGGAATATACTGACAAGTATACTGCTATAGAAGCCTGGACCGACAAGCGTCGCACTGACTGGGTGCGGAGGTTCGAGCAATGAATAATCACGAAAAACACCGACAGAATGTTGTTCTTTAATACGCCAACTGGACATCAAATGTCAAATACTGCCTGAAATTGTCAATGTTTCATATCCCAGTACACAAGAAGCTGACGGGAAGCGACTTCTCGCCTATATGATGATGCAAGTGAGAGAATACTTCTAGATATCAAAGTTCCCACACCTGTCAGTCTTGGGAAATTATGAAAACCCTGGAGATCACCGTCAAGCAGCTGCCATGATCTATGCAACAAGGAAGATTTGGATTACCAAGGTGAGGCTTCATCTGCAGCTAGAGCTAGTCAAAACTCACTGACATCAATGTTCTAGGATAACAAGTCAAACTCATCCTCAACCAGACCGCGTCGCCACAGCTTCTAACCGCGATGTGTCAAGGACCTTCAGTTCGGTCTGGAGGAATGGGCGATGCGAGCTCGATGCACCTAGAAGCAAGCGGCAGACAATCTTCGCAAATCACATCGAAAAATCAAGCACGATCGAGAGGACAATGATTCGATGCCAGATGATGAAGCGGATCCCACATGTGAGAATGTCTTTGACATTTTTTCTCTACAAGACACCAACAGGTCCATGTTCGTCGTGCCACCGTATGTATTTGACCAACGGCCCGACGAGCTTTTGATAATTCCAACTTTGTTCGTGGCCTGGATGCACCCTGGCAATGGACGAGAGAAACGAGTAAAAACGACATTCTGCTACTCCAAAAACTGACCAGTGCGCCCAGTGCTCATGGGACCACCTCAAGCGACTCTCGAGCCACATTCTTCTGTCCCAATGACATGCTCCACGATGCTACAGATCCGGGTCATATAGAACATACCACCCTCTGGAAAGACGGATAGCAAAGTTCTAATTAGAACCAGGAAAAAGTACTACATCAATGCATGACGGGAGTACCTGGTTCCAACGCGGCTTCATGTGGATCGTAACAATACTACACCTAGTATCACCGATAAGTAGGAACCAACGCGCCTCGGGGCTTCCGGCGATTCATAACATCACAAAACGCATGACCTTGCGCTGGCGATGGTTTATTCAGATTTTTCAGGCTGCTAGAGAAGTTCCAGAGCAGGCCAGAAAGAAAAAGTTCCACCGACCCGGAAACGACTTTCGTCCTGTCGCTCGTCAAGTCATGTCATTCAGAAGCTAGCGTCTAGATTGATTTCTATAGCTGTTTCATCAGTCGTCACTTACGTTATCATGCTCGTGATGATGATAGAACAAGTCCACTCGGCGGCTTGTCCAAGATTTTCGTCCCGCAACATGATACAGTTACCGAACTACATGCTATCCTATTACTTTGACTGGTGAAAGCTTCACAGGAGGCTACCACAAAGCCAGACTGTCATGCAAATTATGTACAGAACTCAAGCGAGCTCACTGGTTCAACATGGAAAGATTGCTGTCAAGTTGAGGTTATCAACGGAATCAGTTCTTGGAATTGTAAGGAATTGACCCCGATATGAGCAATCCTGTAGAGGGCTTCTCAATCTCGGTAACCGTGGAAGAGCGCTCAATGGTTTTTGACGATTCAACTTCAGCCTTGGGGCAGATCCTTTCACAGTTTACAAGCGAGGTGTCGCCGGAATCCCTGGTACACCTGACTGGTAGACTGATGAGGAACCTACTATGAAAGGCTCCATCATGCAGTGGGCATTGGATGAGGCATTGATGAGCAAATATCACATCACCTGCAGAAGGTAATCCATCCACCATGCTATCCGCGATTTCGCTCAATACGGCATCTTCTAGGCACCCGTGCAGTTCATTTCATTCTTGTTGATCAAAAACAATACCTACAATAAAAATGCAATCTGTATGAGGCGGTGTCAGGTCGTGGGAAAGTGCTGGTACGTACTTCTTACCCACTCACGCTCGGTACGGCCGGCTTCATCGGTGCTTTCACTCCAGCATTCGTTGCCCTTTTGTTGTTAGATGGTTTATGGATAGGTTATGCTTATTGTACCCCACCAGCCATGATCGGTCTTGTAATAAAGCAATTGTAGGACAACAGAAAACCGAGAAGAGGCGGTCATCAAGATCGCTAAATGCATTGATCTAGTACTTTCCAGGTTCGCTCTTCTCATCTCCACAAAGCTCATTTCCCCCTGTCAATTGACAGAAATAAAAAAGATAGCTACATGTTATAGTAAAAATAAAAAGCCGCACCAACTGAGAGAGTGGTCCAACTTGTAGGGCTCATATATAGATTGGTAGCAAGCTGTACTCAGCTCAGCCCGAGTGTGTATCGCATGACAGGCAATCTCCCCTGCCTCGAGGTTCCTTCCTCCACATCTTTCATGATCAAGGTCAAAGACGAATTGAGATGAAATGACTTCGATCGAAAGGCCAGCCCAACGGACTTCTGATCTGTCACAGTGCGGGGAAGCAAGTATCTTCAACAATCGTCGCGCTTATCAAGTATTCAGAGTGGAGCTAAGCTCGGCCGAGGGTTCGAGATAACGCTACTCCGGACTGTAGGAGGCGATGCTTTCTTTACTAGTGGATGACAGTGGATGTAGTTCGTGGCTATCTCCGGTGGGGTCCTTGGGCCCTTATCGGAGAACGCCGTTTTCGCGAGATGCTACTGCATATTTACTACAGGGGGAACTCCGTGTACATTTCAACAGTTGATGCAATAATCTATAACTCTCAAGACGCCTGGGATACACTATAAGGTCAAGATGCCTCATCAACACAGCTCAGTGCTCATTCCGACGGTCGACATATCCAGTTTTCTGGCCAACCCGGCCTCTGAAGAGGCAGAACTGGTGGTCTCGGAGATCAGAGATGCTTGCATGGCAGTAGGATTCTTCCAGATAGTCGGCCACGGGATATCGCCTAATCTACAGGGGGCCGTATTCGAAGCTGCAAAGTCCTTCTTTTCACTTCCCCAAGATATAAAAAGGCAATACGTTGCTTCACCGGGAAGAGGCTACGAATTGATTGGGACACAGGCTCTGGATCCAAACACGAAGCCAGATCTTAAAGAGGTGATTATCATGCCTTCCTTTTCGGATAAGTCAAACCGCGGGCTGACGAGTTTCTGTGCGGAAGGGTTACTTCGTCGGCCGCGACGTTCCAAATCGCCAGCCACCATATCGAAATTTTGAACATCCCAATATATGGCCTACACCTACCATCCCGGATGCGCAATTCAAAGATCCCTTGTTAGAATACCACGATGCGCTCTGTGATCTAGCCTATCAGGTTATGCAAATTCTCTCACGCGGCCTGCCGAGTCTCAATCCCCAGATTTTAAAAGATTTCTGCCGAGAGCCTGTCGCCAGCGTGCGTCTCCTACACTACCCGCCCCATCCTGCTAGCGACGATCCGCGGCTTGTAGGTGCAGGCGCACATACCGATTTCGGAGCAATCACTTTACTCTTACAAGAAGATGGCTCCGGCTTACAAGTAAGGGCCCCGGGCAACGATGAGTGGATAGACGTTCCTCCTCAAAAAAGGGCGTACGTGGTCAATGTTGGCGATATGCTCGAACGCTGGACCAGTGGAAAGTATAAGAGTACCGTTCATCGGGTGATCAATACTAGCGGAAAAGATCGGTATTCTATTCCCTTCTTCTTTGATGGAAATCTGGATTTTGTTGTGAGGCCCTTGGATAGTCCGTCCGAGAAAGGCATCACGGTAGAACAGCACATGCGTTCAAGGTATATGGAGACTTCTGCTTCGTGAAACGTTGACGGACCTTGCTGGAGTCGGGGATAAGCTGGTAGAGTAATTTGACGGGACTTGATTCCTTTACCCCCTTTTTTTTCTGAGTGATCCAGCTCCGGATTGATAGAAAAGCTTGTTATGAACTACAAGTCATTAGATATGGGGTAAAACTATTCCTCTTACCTGAACAAGTAACGGGCAGTATAACCATAATGTCGGCATTCCATTCCTTCTCAAACAGGGTAGAAATTGGTCAAAATGAAGCGGTATGCTAATTTGATCTAGATTGTAGAATTTTTATTGTGGGTTGGTAGTTAGTTACATGAGATACGAAGTCCAAGGCTTCAATCAGCCCCAACAGACGACCCGTATAGCTTTACTACTCGATTGTACATGAAATTCATACGACGAATGGTTCTCCGTGAGATATCCCCCCGCCTCCTCCCTTGGTGAAGAGATATTCTACAGGCTATTGTTCCCAAAAAAAGGACTGTTCATGTTATTTTGGATGTTTATGATAGATCATGCCGGTTGATAGTGTTATTAGGGCTACGGTGTCACGTGTCGCTTTCCCGTACGGTTGTACAGCAGATTACCCTCTAACGAAGTAAGCGACATGATTCGTACGAGATTCAAGTAGAGTCGATATGCTGGGTATGTATAAGAGTGTATGCTCTTTGGAGGAGCTCAATGAATGGAGATATGTGGCGCGAATGGAGCAAAATGTATCCTATTGCCTATTTAGGTGATCATTCTGAATTGCTCTAACCGCGGTATAGCTCTCAATATCCGGAATGGTATAGACTTAGCACTTAAAGTCTTTAATGAGGCCATCACTCAGTGGTACCGACTAGTATGTCAGCACACTTCGGTCCATCATTTCACAAAGCTACTTACAGTCGTTCGATTATTTGAAACATACGCAAATATACAGGTGTACCTTCACTTGCCGTAATGCCGAACCTCTCAGTATCCAGTCGCTTGGGCTATTTTCACCCTACATTCCCGAATGATCAAATACAGCACAGTCGGGCCAACGCAGAGTCAAATTTGAAGAGGTCCTTTGTTCAATGTAAGCAGCGATGTCCTTGACAAGAATGTTTGAGATCTGAGGCCCGCAGTTATAGACAAACGATCATACGATTTAGAATTTGGCAGAGTAGATGGAGACGTCGCTCAGGCTTACTCCTACGTATGCTACGCTATGGCCGTGACTCCAACCTTGAAGCCAATCGTCATAGCCAATAGAGATGTCGGTATAACCGCTTGATATTCGTACAACGAACAAGCCGGAATTTCTGTGTGTCTTTGTGGATGGTACCCCTGTATTGTGCTCACGTGTCTGACTGAGATTTATAGTGCGAGCTACACGATACAGGCTGTTCCGAGAAGAACACACTTCTATTGGCCCTCCGACTCACTCCCTGGTCTGTTTCTTATTGCAAAAGGAACGTAAGCGACATAGCTCGTAACGATTGCCCTTGACGTTAGTACCTGATATGATCTGGTGTCGTGTTGAGCTCCTAGAGATATTCTTCCGGACAAGAATCATTCTACTCAATAGACCCTACAAAACCGTACAGTTCTTTGTATGAAAATCACAAACAACTTCATAACCGAACAGGTTGCAAGTAAATACTTAACTATGTTACTCCCACAACCTCTTCCCCGCGTCCTCGCAACAGCGGACGTCGTCCCAGCGATGCGCGACATTATCGACAAATACAACAACGTTCGCTCTAGCACCTTGGGATCCGTCACACCCGAAACAGCAACTTTCGATAACGTGCTGAAGCCCCTAGCCCAAGTCGAAAACGACGTTCAGGGCACATTCGCCATGATCGAAATGCTTCAATACGGGTCTCCATCTCTCAAAACCCAGGAGGAGTACGACAAGGCACGTGAGCTATATTCCAGAGCTCAGGCGGCGTGGATAGCAGATGACCGCTTCTTCAAGCTCTTGCAGGCGGCTAGGGTGAAAGACGACTTCGACGAACTGGATGCTGAATCGTAACATTTACTGGAGAGGGAACTTTTGCGCTATAAGCATGCAGGACACGGCTTGCTTGAACAAGTGCAGCTGGAAGAATTCCAGAAGCGAAACTCGGAGATCTTGGAGCTGGAGAGGCAGTTTCACCAGAATGTCGCGACAGAAAATGGAGGCATGTGGTTTACCTTGGATGAGTTGGCGGGGATACCGAAAACTGAATTGGCGAAATGGAAGGATGACTGTGATGCAGATGAACCGCCTAGCCATAGTCAGACGAAGAAGAAATTCGTACCTTTCGCAAACGGTGGCACGATTGCTGTTTTGACGTATGCCACTAGCCCAGAGACACGCAAGAAAATGTATCTGGCGGACAATCTGAAGCTCGGAGAGAACAAGCCCATCTTCGAAAAGATCGTGGCCAACCGTGCCCGGCAGGCACATCTCCTGAATTATACGACGTATGCGGAATTGAAACTTACAGAGCGAATGGCGAAGACTACCACATGGTTGAAGGATTTTCTTCAAGGTCTTCAAAAGGCACTCTGCCCCCTTGGTAAAGCAGAAATCCAAGTACTACAACGTCGACGACTTTTGGATCTGCAAGCCAATGGGTATAGGATCGACCAAAAGACGGAGCATGAATTCCCGCCGAGGGAAAAACGATACTACGAACGTTTGGTCGAACTGGATTTTGAAGTCAACAAGGAAAAGATTGCAGAATACTTCCCGCTCGATACAACAGCAACCAAGATGTTGGATCTATTCGGCTCATGGCTTGGTCTTCGGTTTGATATGATTCCCGATGAAGTGCTTACTGAAGATGTGATTTGGCATGACTCCATACAAGCATTCTCTGTGCGGGACACGAAGGATGGGGCTTTCGTTGGCTATCTCTATTTTGATTTGCTCTGGCGCGAATACAAGTTCCGAGGTAATCAATGCGTTACCCTCCAGGCCGTCAGTGATACCTAACGCGATTCGCACCCTTCTCTTCCTCCCGATTCGTAGATCCATTTATCTAATGGATATTGATTAGGGCTACCTTCGATCCGATGGCAGCAGAAAGTATCCTGCCAACAGCCTGATGTGCTCCTTCCCTACCCCAAAACCAGGGACATGCGTTTTGCTAAAGCATCATCAGATTTGTACTCTTTTTCATGGTAAGCACACCCATAAACCATCCCGTTATCATCCATACGACTGACGATATCGTTCTTACAGAAATGGGCCACGCCCTCCACGACATCCTCTCCAAGACCAAATACGTCCGCTTCCACGGCTATGAGACAACCCTCGACTTCGTCGAAATGCCCAGCAGTTTCCTCGAACACTGGTGCTGGAATGGGGACGTCTTGAAGAAACTCAGCTGCCACTACACCGCTCTCGACGAGAAGTATCTGTCTGAATGGCGCAAGCAGAATCCCGCGCAACCAGATCCACCCAGCGAGATCTCAGAGAATTTGGTCCAACAGCTCGCTGAACGTCGGCACTTCAATCGTGCTCTTTTCCATTTACGTCAGCTGTGTGTTTACTTCCTTTCGTTGCCCAATCCCAATCAGCCGCCTCCAAAAACTAACGATCCGGTGGAAAATAGGTCAATTTCAACGTTCGATCTCCAAATCCACTCCCTTGCCACTGATTCTGGCATGGCGGCCCTCGACATCCAGAACCTCTTCTACAATCTCCGCGAGTCGATCGAAGGCTTCGATTTCTCAGAGTGTAAAGATGGCTTCGAATTTGTAACTTTTAACCATCTTACGAATGGCTATGACATGTGTTATTACGGGTATCTATGGTATGTATCACTTTCCTTTTACGAATAGTTGCTCTGTGCTGACGCAAGGGGGAAGCTGTACATCCCTAGCACGAGATATTATCAAAACGTACTTTGCTGCAAATCCATACGATAAAAAGGCATGGGCAAAGTACCGTCGCGAGGTGTTGGAGTTCGGCGGAAGTCATGTGGATGAAATGCAGATGCTGACGGATTTCTTGGGACGGAGGCCGGATACGAATGCTCTAGTGGATGGGTTGAAGAGGGACTAGGTTCTAGGATTGGGAGTTCATGGGTAGGCGGTGCCTCGAGTGGTTGATGACTTATCAGGGTATCTCTTCTGCTACGCCTGGGACCTTATAATAGGTAGATCCTTGGATAGTACTTTGTGTAATATTCAGAAACTCGGTTCAGAAATCTACCAATCATGACATTTTTTGCGAAACACAGGCATTATGAAACAAAACCATACCCATACAACCGCAAACGCCATCCATTACGACTAAAGCAGCCATTTTGATATGTATAAAACCGCAGAGAGAAACAGTCTTAACGACGTTGCGTCTTTCCCATACCTCTTTTTCCGGAAAACAGATGCTTCGCCAACGACACCGTCTGGTGACGATCAGCCTCACCCTGGCGCGCCATGCGATTCATCTTCTTCTGTCCCAACTTGGTCAGGCGCTCGGCCTTGCTGCGTGACGTGGTGTCTGTGACACCGTCTGTCAATCTGTTAGTAGCTGCCTGGCTACGAGCACGGCTCTTGGCACGCGCAATGGCGTCGCGAGGGTTGGATGCGGCGTCGACATCCATTGCGTCGTTGTCGGCGCCATCACCGCCGTCACGAGTCAATGTGCGGCCGCGAGAGTGCGATTGACTCTGTGCGCGGGTGACGGCGTCGAAGGTATCATAACCGGCATTATCGAGAGCCTTCTCCATTTCGGACAGTCTCTTGGCTTTGGCGCTACGAGGTATAGCGGCTCTGTTCTTGAGCGATTTCCTCAACCGGGCTTCGTTCTTCATCAAGGCCTTCTTCTCGCGGATCAAGTCTGCCTTCATACGGATTTCGGCGTCTTCGACATCTTCAACGCTATCGTCAGAGTCGTAAAAGCCATCTGCCTCAAGTTTCTCCTCTTCTTCCTCTAAAGCAGCCAACTTGGCTTCGATATCAGGGTCAACGTAATCATAAATGTTCTTGCCGTTCCAGATTTCGGGGATCTTGTCGTATTTCCATTCATCGTTGGCAAGCGTGTAATTCTTTTGCAGGTCGACACTATATACACCAGCGCCGCCGTTCTCTTCTTCGATGTCGCGCTCGAGTTTTCGGCGGTTGGGGTCTTCCTTGTCGTATTTCTGGAGACTCTTGACGGCATCCGGGATGAAAGATTCGCGGACACCACCAATGGGCTGAGCGACGTGAATACGCGACAGGACTTCCCCGAGACGTCCGCTTGGGTTTCCGCTGCTGTTCGTACCGGCCTTGAGTTTCTGGGAAACTCTCTCTGCAATGAGCTTGTCGCAAGCGGCGTTCTTGACATTGGTGACGCCTTCGGTGGTAGTGCAAGAAAGCTGAAGCATCTCGACATTTCCCTGCTTCAACACACTGTCCAACAACTCCTTGGTCTCCGGGTCCAAGTCCTCAGGACGCTTAACGTCGATCTTGTTTACGACAACGAAAACTAGCTTGTTGGCAAACAGTGGCTTAATGCTGTTGAACAGTTTGACCTGGTCGACGACGGAGTAGCCGCACTGCTCCGACAAGTCCATGAAATATAAGATGGCCGATCGCAAATGCGCAATAGCCGTAATGGACTGCATTTCAATAGTGTTCATTTCCTCAAGAGGGTGGTCCAAGATACCGGGGGTATCAATCGCTTGGAATCGCAAATACTTGTAATCGAAATGCCCAACAAACAAACTCTTGGTCGTAAACGCATAGGGTTGCACATCAACGTCGGCGCGAGTAATGCTCTTCAAGAAACTGGATTTTCCGACGTTGGGATATCCGCAAATCAGCAGCGTGCGGGTATTGGGGTCGATGGACGGCAAACGACCCAAATGCTGTCTGACTTGCTCAAGATACAGCAGGGGATCTTTGAGACGTCTGCAGATCGTGGCCATGCGACCGAGAGCGGCACGCTTGAGCTGTTTGCATTGGAAAAGCGATTGTGCGTATTTGATGAGACGAACGTAATCGCGGGCGACGGTTTCGATGAGATGTTTGGCGGTGGAAATTTGACCAAGAGCGATTCGGAAATGGTCTGCATCGTATAGTGTGTTCATTAAATCCTTGTCTATTTGACAGTTCCTGTCAGTCAACTGATCGGAAGTGTTTTGAGAAATCACTGAAAATGCGTACGGAAAGGATGGATATCCTGCAAGCGAGGAAAGCCATCGAGGATAGCCTGGAATTTTTCACAAAAAGTTTCCGAGGTGAATTTGACTTTTCTGGTATAGAATGCTTTTGAAGAGTCAGCATGGCGCACTTTGTATCTCAATATCAACTTCCGAGAGGGAAAAAGTACCTCGAATACGACTAATCTGAAAGCCAGCGCGAATAACGGTCGGAAGTCGTCGTTGTGTGCGACTAAGAACGATATCGAGAAATTCCTGGTTTGTCGGCACCGGAGCGATCTAGCAGAATCAATCAGCATTACGAAATTTTCGTTTCATAGAATGGGAACCAATGTACCTCCTTCCATGTAGTCTTCATGATGGGCAAAGGACGAGCGTTCAGTCAAACAATCTGTCCAGGCCTCTGTTGATGGTCTAGATAAGTGAGGAAAGAAAAAAAAAAATATTCGTATCAAAATTCTAATCGATTGGGTCGGGAAGCGGGACACTTGATCGCCGTACAGGGAAGGTTTTCACGAGGCGGTGAGCGACTGTGTGCGGCAGTTGTAGCCGAGGGAGTATATTCGACAAAAAGACATACTACGTGGTAGGTATGCACTCAAGAACTCGGAGAGTCATTGAATGAGAGGCTCGTTACTTCGGGAGAAACAGAAGATAAAAGACATTCATAGGCAGAGCGACTAGGTATCAACCCTATTGTACAAATGACCATGCATAGACCCCTCACCACCCGTCCATCCGTCACACCAGTAAAACAGTAGAATGCACCCAATCGTGTATTTAAAGCAACTCAAAACGCCGCACCCATTTTCTCCAATTTTCTCCAAGCTGTAGGACAGATGGTTTCCAAAACTTCTTTTGAAAGACGTTCCCTCTAAATGTCAACCTGTTCGCTAATTTCGCGCCTATTCGTCGTCTACCTGGCCTTTGGGGAACTCAAGGACCTAGACAATATTAGCAGGGCGTCACTCCTACTTGAATGAAAGAGGGGCTCACCATATCGAACCAGCCACCGCCGCCAAAGGTGCAAGCACTCGAGCCACAATTCTCGAATCCAAGAGCCTCATAAAATGGTACCATGTGGTCATGCGCAAGAAGCGCAATGCGGTCCGCAATCTGTGCTTCCTTGATGCGCTGAATGTACGATTTCATCAACGTGGTACCCACGTGCTTCTTCTGATGTTCCGCCTTGACGGCAAGCGAATGTAATGCCACTGTGCTGCCTTGTTCTTCATGTCCGACGTAGTTCTTCTCGCCGGCATCTGGGAGACTGCGCTTTCTGGTCTGCCAATCGTCGGGGATTTGCATCGACTCTTCCGTAACTCGAGGCGATGATGTGCGAGTCGCAATGACGTGTCCAAGCAATTCCGGTCGGGGCTTCTTTTCGCCTTGATCGAGAATCGGTAACGAGAATATTCCCAAACTCAACTCGGGACATTTTGTGAGACGGTACACGAACTGCACGTATCACAACATTAGCGCCACATCGACCAGCCGCATCGTTTCAAAACACACCTTGTCCTTTGAGGCCCGCTCATGTTCTGGGAATACTTCTTCTACTGTCACGCAGTCCTCCACATTGTTCACCGTCAAAACACTCGTGAAAGGATAAAGTTCGTCCAGCGCGGTCCGCTGCTGTCTTCCTTGCGACGGCCGTCGGAATAGATATGAATAGTCGGGAGCATCGTCGTGATCGACCGCAACATAATCTTCCGCTCCTTCTTCGTCTTCGTAGTCGTCCTCGTCGTGTCCGTCCGGGTTGAATGAGAGATAACCACCGACGGGTCCAGGAATAATGCCGGCGCTGTTGAAGATCCGGGTCAATTCACTGGCAGTTGAGGCGCTCATAATATTCTCATCGGAATCGGCAAGTCCGCCCTCTGCAGGAGGTGATGCGATGTTTTCCGCCATCTCCTCTCCAGTTCTTCGTTGAATGATCAGTTGCAAGGGATTGGTCTAGTCGCGAGGGCTTTCACAAAATATTGACCCGTGATATGTCGGTCGCCTGAGTAAGATAAAAACTGCGATCAGCGACCGAAGGAACACACAAAGGGGGTAATTCGCGGATCGGGCTTGCCGTACAGCGCTCAAAAGCGGTTCTTCCAGGCGAGCCGGACGAAGCAAATCCTGAGAGATACACAAACTCGCAATCTGAGCTTGGACCCCGCTGTACGAATCTATACAGCAGGTAAAAATTCGAGTCCGACAATAGGCCGGGGACTTTTCTCACAAACGCCTCAGGAGACGATAGCGGAGTATATAGTCTGTAGAGCAAATCCAGCCAATGTATTTCAGAACTGTAGGCCAGATCTGGACCAAGTAAGAAGCGATCAAGAAGGCGAGAAGGAAAAAAGAAAGCGCGGGAGGATCTAGTGACCGGAACGTAATTTTACGGTATTACGTGTTTTATGCGGGTAATATCCGTTTCGAGTGGTGTGACATGCAAGTAATTTTCGTAATTGGTTACCCCACGGTAAGGCTGAACCATGATTTACAGACGATCTCTGGGCCTTAACCTCGTTTCAACATGGGATCGGAAATAGTACTTCGATCTTTCTATTGGAACGACCATTTTGCACGGCAGTCAGTAATCAGGTCTGGATCTTTGGCTGTGACACTACTTTGAGTACCTAAGTACTGGCAACGACCACGTACCCCCTACTTAGATGGAGGTCGCTACATAGTTCACACTTTGTGGTATCTCTAATGAGTTGAACTCGATACTCAAATGTGCCCCCGTAGCATCGATGATACTCCAGACAACAATACAGCAAACACAGGCAAACGCTGTTTATCTTCAAATGATAGAGAGTCAGTCGTCGATGCACAGTCGGCCGACTGCTGTACGACATCCACGCATGTAAGTAAGATGTCGGTTTGCATAGACTCGTGTCAAGTGTGTACTTGCCCATGTCATCCCCTCATCTGAGCTCATATCCCCTGGCCTGGGGCTCTGAATGGGCCAAAAGCTGAGGAATATCTAGAAGCACTTGTCCACAATCTTTTCAGGGAGGCTGACGTGCATATTCGTCGATCCGTCACACCCGTCGAGTCGTCTTCGGTGGCTTCATCATGTGAGCGGAGGCGCATGCATGCAATTTGCCTTTGTTGGCTAGCTCCCAGCGTGGTGAGAGACATATCGTATGTTTCGTACATGTATATATGTACATATGTTTAATTGTATTATATTCGGTATGGGATTGCGTGCTTATCGGACCGAGTGGATGGACAACCCCGGACTTTTTGGAGACCGCGGCTTCGACGTCATCTCGTCAATCACCTTGCAGATAATCAACAATCGACAATCATAATTTGGATTCTCGAATAGAAAACGAAAACGAATGAATTGTCGGATTTCCTCAGCAAGATGATAAGCACCTAATCAAAGTGGGAGCCCGCTGGTCACGCTCGCTAGACGCACCTCACCGTATCCGGAATCGTTCTCCACGCTTTGTTGACCTGCTTTCTATGCTCCCCCAACACCTCCCCTCGTTCTCCTCCTCAACAACCACCACCACCACCCTCTCCCGTCCCGCGTTGTTCATGATTCTTGCGGCTACGCCTTGAAGCGCCCTCGCGACACAAAGTCCAGACTCGACTCTGTCGGCCTTACTACGCGCTGTTAAATATCCCTTTTGGATCTCTTGCTTCTAGCGTCGACGCTAGTGACGTGATCACTTTCGCATCTGTCAAGTTCGAGCTCTTTCTTCGCTGACTAACTATGTCGCTGGGGTTATAACAACTCATCGATCTGTCTGTTTCCTTGCTTGCCTATTTGCAACTGAGCTGTCAGCTGTTCTGGCGTCTTCCGTGCTCGACTCAGCCGTCTTGTCGTCAAACAACCCCGCCATCGTGATTATATCATCCGTCGACCGCCCATTCTTTCACGTGTCATCCAACCGAAAGTGACCCAAACCAAGGGGTATCGTAATAGCTGTCAAGATGTGAGCGACTCTCTTCCACATGTTTGAGAATGTACTAATAAGCAGGCGCATTGCCGTGAGCGTCATCAAGCCTGACCAGTCGGACGCCGACATCATCTCCCTCGATGTGGCCGGCGACATGACCCTTGAAGTCCTCAAGGCCGTCATTGAAAGCGACTCCAACATACCTCCGTCCGCACAGCGATTAGTCTATAACAATCAACTCCTCAGCAATGATACGCAGACACTGGAACAGGTGGGAATACTAGAAGGAGATATGCTGCTGGTCCATGTGGGAGGGGGACGGCCCCAGCCTACCACACGAAGTTTAGGTGGTTCCGCCGGTAGTTCGCAAGCGGTACAGCGACAGCAGCAGCTACAACAGCAACAACAACAACCACTATTCGATACTGAGACTTTGCGTTTAAATCTACTGGGTGATCCCCGAGTTATGGAGACCGTACGTCGGCAGAACCCAGAGTTAGCTGCTGCTGCGGAAGATCCTCGACGATTTCAGGAGGTGCTGCTTTCTCAGAAACGCAGGGAGCAGGAACTCGAGCGGGAGAAGGAGGCCAAGATTGCAGCCCTCAACGCCGATCCGTTCAATATCGATGCGCAGCGGGAAATTGAGGAGATTATTCGACAGCAGGCGGTCACGGAAAACTTGCATAATGCTATGGAGCATCACCCAGAGTGTACGTTGTCTCTTATGTTTGTGTTGCCCAGTTAGACTAAAGATTACAGCTTTCGGCCGTGTGACGATGCTCTACATTCCTGTCGAAGTGAACGGGAAGCCCATCAGAGCTTTTGTCGACTCCGGTGCGCAGGTAACGATCATGTCGCCCGAGTGCGCAGCAGCTTGTAACATTATGCGTCTCGTCGATCAGCGCTACGGTGGTATCGCCAAAGGGGTGGGCACAGCCAAGATCATCGGACGTGTACACTCGGCCCAGCTGAAGATTGGATCTATGTTCCTGCCTTGTTCTTTTACAGTCATGGAGGGGAAACACATTGACTTGCTCTTGGGTCTGGATATGCTGAAACGCCATCAAGCTTGTATCGACCTGAAACGGGGTGCTTTGGTCATTCAAGACCAAGCAGTTCCGTTCTTGGGAGAAGCCGAGATCCCCAAAGAGTTTCAGGATGAATTTGAAGATGAACCCGTCATTCGCGGAGCAGACGGAGCTGAGATCGGCGCTCGCTCCGGAGCCGTCACACACCAAGCCGAGAATCCTCCTACGCAGCCCGCACCGACTCAAAGTCGGACATTGGGAGGAGCATCACAACCATCCACGTCACGATGGACGGCGAGCTCGATCAACAAGATCGTGGAACTGGGCTTCAGCCGCGAACAGGCCATATCTGGGTTGGATGCAAGCAATGGCAACGTAGACCAAGCCATTAATTTTCTGCTTGGAGGTTGATTCTATGTATGTATTATTATGAACAAGACTTGAGTCATGACATAGACCGCATGTTTTCGTTCATTGTCCCTTGACTTTTTCCTGGTACTGTCGCTGCAGCGTAAGCGCCTCCTTGACCCGTCCAAACATAACCGCAAACAACGCCGCGGCTACTCTACTCATCAGTAACCATTACCCAAGGCCAGAACGGCGGGAGGGAGAGAGACCTACAGATAAGCAAATAAGGCCCATAACACCCTAGCAACCCCCATTTGATGGCATCCGAGGTATCGTCCCACGCCCAAATCTCCACCACACAAAGCAGCGTCGTAAAAAAGGTCTCGACCGTCCAGGGAATCACTCCCAACGGGACAAGAGGCGAATCTACGTACCAATACCTACTCAGTCTCTGCCATCTTTTCCCCCTCGGCGGAAAAAAGCAAAGAGGAGCAAGGGAGGGGGAAACATACCAACGACCAACCCCCAGATAACCAGCACGCAGACAGGAACATGAAACAACAACTCGCACCACGTAAAGACGACAAACCAGTCCGGCTGCTCGAGCACCAATTTGTCCTGATAGGTCTCGATGTAAAAGTCGCGCAGAGTCCTGCCGACCGTAAAGAAGGGCAGGTACGGGGACGAAGAGAGTGAGGTAGGCCAGAGATCGAGACAATCGACGCACGTTACAAAGAAGAAGTGGACAGAAAAGAAGATCGTGATGAAGAGGTCGGGTTTGCGGGAGAGGAGAGGGCGGGACATTTTGTTTTTGTCTCTTGCTTTTTTGTTGTCTTTTTTATCTTTGAACAGATGGACTAATTTATGGAGGTATAGATGTATATAGATGTATATAGAGACTGGTGCAGGTCTGTATGGGTGACAGATACGTGTCTGATAGAGATGCAATATTTTTTTTCTCTCTCCTTTCTTTAGCTAGGGGAGTTTGTGAGATGTAAGCGCTAACCTGTATGAGGTAAAGTAATAACAAAGCAGCGGATCAGATCCGTCCATCAGAATCAGTTGACGGCCATACATAGGCATGTCTCTCTTGATTTATTGTAAGATTGATTGACGATGGCTCGGAATTGGCGATCTTCAATTCTAGCATCGGACAGTTTGTCGAGTGAATTAAGATAGCAGAGGGCCTGAGAAAGCAGTGGATAATTAATTGAGTGGGCCGTTTGTCGATGCGAAGATCTGATAAGATTGATAAACCATCTCATAGTCGTTCCAGGTCATGAAGAACGAGACGATGATGATGGTAGAGTTTGAGCCTATTTCCGCCAATTCAACAAAGTGTGGTTGTGAAGGAGTCTCTTGACTCAGGTGCAATCCAACTAACTTATCATGGTCCTTGGTGTTCGATTGGTGTCCGATCCCCTTTTGAGGCTGTTCTCTGACCCGGCCTCTGAATGTCGGCCATGAGCTGTTCTAACAGAAGGCAGAATCGAAAGTTGCAATCCGATGTCATGCCATCACAAGTCTAAGACGGATATTACTTTTGTCAGTACAGAATGGCACCAGTTGCGGTACTATCTCGTAGATCAATTTGAGCAATGGAGCAATGACTCCATTGCTACTCCGTGATGATCCTATATCATGCTACCCGAGCACCTCCTTGACTATATGCATCCCTTCTGACCGAAACACAAATGGCAGACTGGGTAAAAGGGGAATTTTCGAGCGTGAGACTGTATCACAAGTCCAGGCCGAATACTCTTCGTGGTGTCTTATCCTACGACATGTTGCGGTTTGATAAACATCCAGTGTCAAATCTCTTATCTATTTCCAAAGTACAATGTATCTACATCTGAAATCCAACCTTTTAAAGCAAAGCCTTTGCTGCAATGCGTCCTGCAGATGACAAGCTCCATACAACATCAACTCGAAGAATGCTAAGAGAGGCAAGAAAAGCTCTCAAGAGATCAGGCATCTCAACACGCGACAGACTTGGTTCCCATTTTGATGTCCATAGGCTCTACCATTCATGCAGAACCTTGAACCAGCTCGAAATAAAGTTGAACCTCGCGGTAGTCTGGGAGAGATAGCTCATACCCCACGAGTCACCGAGCCACATATCGGTCTGATTTGTAGCGACTGACGGCGCCCAATATGTTAAGTCTCCGCCGTTCGGGTCTCCGGTGCGAATGAAGTTGGCCCAGTACTCCGACATGGTAGCTTCGATCTGCAGATCCTCCTCAGTCCAGGTGATATTGGCCTCGTAGTCGGCGTAAGGGATGTTGTTGAAAGTATACCACAGTTCGGACCCGTGATACGCATTGTCCGCGCCAATAGGCGGTGCGTGTGTCCAGTAGTATACATAAACGTTGGACTTTGCGCCGCCTGCGGCCCAGGCTGCGGCCCATTGCCAAGTTCCAATGCGGCTCATATCACGACCCAGCTCGTCGCTCACGTCGGTGACTTGCGTGTCATTGTAGGCGGGATATGCAGCAAAGAATGCAGAAGAAAAGTTCTGGAAGACGGTCGAGTATGTGGAATTGTAGGCTGATATTGTAGACACGCTAATATCTCCTTCGTCTTTGTTGCCTCCCGTCAGTATGGGGACATCGGCGTGATCGCCTGATCGCAAAGCTTCGCCATATGTATGCGGGAGGACATATCCATCTATGACGGGCCGCCACATGGGAGGATTTGACATGATCGCTGAAAGATAATTGTCGTCGGTGTAGACGGAATCGTCCGACTCTTGACCGTAGCCGATCAGAGTTTCCATGGGGACGTCACGGAGCTCAGTGATCGATGTAACGTTGAGAGTCTCCAGGAAGGAAACGCCTTCAGCTTCGGCAGTATCCTTGGTACGGTAGCTAGTCGCCAATCCACCAGTATTTGGGTCTTTGGGACCACGAGCTCCAGATTCAGAGATAACACCTGCAATGAGATCACGGGATAATGGTGACCACATCATGTCGAGTGAACTAGCAGAGCCAGCAGACTGGCCGCCGACCACAATCTGATCGGGGTTTCCACCGAATGCAGCAATATTGTCTGCAACCCATTGCAAAGCAAATTGCTGATCCTGGATGCCGTAATTTCCAGAAGCATTATGTCCCGACTCAGCGGATAAGTCTGGGTGAGCCAGGAAACCAAATGAACCGAGGCGATAGTTGATGGTGACCACGATGATATCTTTGATTGCGAGACCCGAGCCGTCATAAGTCTTGACATCTCCTGACCCTCCCTCGAATCTACCGCCGAAGATCCAGAAATAGACAGGCAGCTTCTTCTCCGACAGAGACGAAAGCTCATCAGCGGAATAGGTGGGTGTCCAGATGTTCAAATACAGACAGTCCTCGCTGGTACTGTTCAAGCCATTCGAGAAGATTCCGATAGAGGAGTATGGCTGCGCACATTGCGGTGCAAAGGTGGTGGCGGACAAGGTTGTATTCCACGAGTCGGCTGCAGAGGGAGCTTTCCACCGGAGGGACCCTGTTGGAGGAGCCGCATATGGTATGCCTCGGTAGACAGTCACATTGTCACGATAGGGTGATCCGGTTCCTTGAACAGGGCCATTTTTGGTGCTGATTATCGGATAGCTTGAGTTCGAGGTAGCTGCTTGGACAAGAGGCAGAGCAGCAACTGCCAGGAAAGAGAGCAGAGGTACCAACATCATGCTATTTGGAATTATTCAGAATGATCATCAGAGGCGACCAGTCCAATGCTTTACTTTCCGACGTACCGACACCATTCTTTCTATTTATGATAGCTCTTCACTCGATCAAAGGCCACTCATTCAATCAATAGTTACGCGGCCAGGGACCCTGTCAACCGAAGATCGCAATACGCAAGTTGAAGAAATTGTTTTAATGCGTACCTTGTTTCACATATCTCGGTCAATTGGACCGGCCGAGCAACTCATTTGGCTCCGGCCGAGCATAAATGATCGACTTACTCAAAACGTCTAATATTTCTATGATCATATCCAGTTCAAAAGAGTCGCGTTACTAGCGGAGGATCCTCCTTGTTCCAGTCATGATCCATCGCAACTATCATCAGTTCTATATGTACAGTTACTACACATTTGATCCTTGATTGACATTATTCCATGATTTGAGATTCGTTAGTACAGGACTCATGCACATTCACATATTACCAGACTAACGCCATTTTAGCAAACCGGATCTGCATGCTCCGTCAGAACGTTAATACCTTAATCCCCTGGTCCTTGTTCAAGAGCCACGTACGTATGCTATGATTTACTACGTAGTACAACAAGGTTTAAGACTAGGAGTAGTAGCAGTCAGACCGGGTTAGCCGACAAATCTCGTCGATCGAGTTGAGCCAGACCACGCGTCCTTTAGTCAAATGCGGGGCGCCCTCGTCATTTGTGAATTTCCACTAGTTACTAAAACAATGTATACTACGAGTCTACGAGTGATACGCAGAACAGCTTGTAGATCACTTGGTTTCATGCGAGGTCCTCTTTAATCGTGCCTCTCTTCGAAGCGAATTTCATTATCCGCAGAAAGTAGTACAGAAAAAGTCCTCCACTTGGCTGCGGGTACGACGAAGCCTTTCTGCTGCATCAGTAGACCGAGGAACCCACCATGTGAAACAATAACAATGTCTCGTCTATGATTGTTCTGGTCCTTGCTAAGCTTAGCTAGCTCGCCGAACTGCTCAATCAGACGTTGGCGGACATGATGAGCTCGCGTATGCAGGCTCTCTTCATCCGGTGCATAAACCCCCTCCTTGATATGCCAATCCTTGTCCAGCTTGTCCAAACATACTTCGTGGAAAAACTCCTGCAAGGCCTGAATATCAGAGCCCGTATCGCATGGACGAGCGGAATGCGCTTGTAGATCTGGATCAAGCACCAACGGCACGCCGCCGTCGACGCCCTTTTCAGATTTTCCGGGGAGAAAGGCGGCGCGATCGATGATATCGCTGAATCCTCCAATTGCGGTCTGCAGTGTCCGGCGGAGCGGAGAAGTCAGGATCATGCCGACATTCTGTTTGTGAGGGAATGTATCGTGCAGCTCTTTCGCTTGCTGAAGCCCTTTAAGAGATAATTCTGGATCAGGGATGGCCTTGTCATTGCCTGCGTTGTGGACACCTTCGGCATGCCGAATGACATGAATAGTGCCGATGTTCGTAGTACTCATTTCTCAACCCGTTGCAAGTGAAACTTATCAAAGACATATAACATTGACAAAGCAGGTATAGGTCACATAGCTGTGAGACTGGAAAGACATTTAACAGCTCGTACCTAAGCAGCTACATCATTTCAGACTTGTAGTCCTACGTAATTCCAAGCCCACTTAGATTCTTTAGCGTGCTGTGGAGCTCCATATCGGGCATTTCTCGATTCGAATCTAGTATCTAGTATGTAGTATCTACATTCGTAGTTCGTTCTGGTTGACAAGTCTAGAATTCAGTCGTTCTTCCACTTGGGCACAAAATCCAGTCTCATTCAGGATGCGTTCAACGACCCTGGTAAGACACCCCGGGAAAGTGTATACCCGCCCACCCTGCAAAACACCTGTTATATATGATTTTGCTGTGGGGGGTCTTTGATTGCTACTATTCCATTCTCGTAAGGTGGACTGGACTTGTCAGTGTCATTGTTGATCCTACCTAAATCTTCAGAGTCCATGCGGAGGCGATATTATTATGCAGGATCTTCCTATATCCGCGTATGTAATATACTAAGATGCCAGGCACATTACAAACATCGGCCGAACTGCCCCGGATTCAAGCGCCGATCATGATAGTAATTGCGAGTGTTCGAAGCCATTAACGGCAGGTAGGGTACATAAAGTGTGGTGATTTCAGTCTCGTGTTGCGGGGGAAATAAACAATAATACTCGCTTTGACTCAAATCCCATCAAAACACCCATCTCGCACACTGCATTAGACAAGGCGGGAGGATCAACATGGAATCAACTCCAAAAACCAAGACAATGCTAATGGCATTGCTTGCCATGGCTACAAACTCAATTGCCACGTCATCCTGCAACTCGAGCGCTCTCAACACCACCGAGTACCTCTACCCAATCACCGTGGCTGGCACAACCATATTCGACGTTGCAAAGGCCACAAACCGCGGCGTCTGCGATATTGCTCGCATGAACATCATGGCTGATGTAGAAATCGTGCCCAACGTTGGACAAGAAATCGTCATCCCACCACAGGTCTGCGAACCCGACAATGACTCCTGTATCCTACCATGGAACAACGGGACGACCAACGAATGCGTCATGGGCGGACCACGCTTATACTACACGGTGAACGGCGATACGTATGAACGCATTGCTCTCAAACGCCTCAACATTACTGTGGAGTCCCTGATGGGGAATGGCGGAAATCAAAGTGCCTCGGATCCTCTCGAGCCAGGACAATACGTCAAAGTTCCGCTGTGCTCGCCAAGCCAGTGTACTATCCAACCGTATACATTCACCTACGGGGTGTATAAGGACTTGGCTGAGGAGTACGGTACTACTGTCGGGCAAATCATGATGCTCAGCCCAACGTACAATTACAGCAGTAGTGCATATTCGGGGGACGGGCGTCCATCTATCGACTTGGCAATGAACTGCACTGCATTGTCTTCTAACATAACGGTAATCAGCTAGTTGATCGTCAACCTGTCTATCCTTCGTTGCAAACCTTGAAGCCTTAGTCATAGCAGCATACATTAGTCAATAAGATTCATTTCATATCTAACGAGGACAAATCATACTGTGACATACACAAGGATATCAAGATATCTGTATCTGAGCACCACTTCTGACAGCCTTGTATAACTTTTCCAATATCCTCAACCACTTTATATGAGCGTCATATTGGTGCTAATCGACCCTCGACACTGTCCATGTGAAAGCTCTTTTGTCCGAACCGCGAACCCGACCATTTCCAATTTCTGCTTACACGACGGTCTGCTGTGTTATGCTATGATTTAAACGACTATCTCACGCTAGCGAAGATTTCAAACGAGGTTGACTTGACTAACCTGGTTCCTAATTCGGCAAGGAGCGATGCTAAGAAAGCATGGTAGATTTTGCCATCGGAGGACAAGACCCTCAAGGCCTACTTGCAATGTCTTGTATAACATTTCCACGCCAGGGACTTACTTTTCATGGAAGGAATAGGTTGGGATTCCCCGGTATACATTGGTGGTGTTTAGAGTAATGATTCTAGGGTTCTGGGACCAGGAGTCCTCACGCAGCGCTAGCCCGATTATGGAAGTTAGGGCTTGTATGGCAAGAGTCCTTCACAGCATAGTAGATTGAGCATCATTTTGTCACAACAATATACTCGATATAGATTTACATATTGAAAAAGAAAAACATTGCAAAACTTCTTTTAGCAATTGAGTGGGTAACCAAGAACATAGATTAACAATTTGCATACACGACTATATAGACATTAAAATCATATCCAACGACGATTCATCAACTATTAACAATACAATAGTCATTCGGAAATTAGTCAAGGCCGTTCGAAAAGTGTATTCACCTATTTTCGCAAAGTCAACTTCACAGGAAGAGGGTTTTTCTTCCAAACAGTCGCAGATTTTTGATGCGTCCAGTACTTGCTCTCAGGCTGCAACTCAACATCGAAATTCCAGAAGAATTCGGCTACGATCAACTTGATCTCGGCATATGCCAGGCTTCACGAAAGGGCAAAGAAGTCAGTACCATACGGAACTCAAACAAGATGTGACTTACTTTTTCCCGAGACAATTTCGCGGCCCATGAGAGAATGGATGGAATGCATCCCTATCATCCTTCGCGAAACGTGCATCGCCATGATCGAGCCAGCGTTCAGGGTGGAAAGAGTCCGGCTCATAAAAGTTTTTCGAAGAGTGATAGCACGCATAGTGATGCAGCCCAACGCTCGTACCTCCTGGGACGAATTTTCCACAAATGACTCCCCCCGGTTGAGGAGTTGACCGTGGTAACGCATTAGGCACGGGAGGGTATATACGCAGGGACTCTTCAACCACGGCCTGTAGGTAGGGTAAGCTGGAAACGCTTTGAATACTGATGTCAGCTTCCTCGAGAAAAGATGAGCGGATTTCCTTGCTCAGACGAGCCAATGCGTCGGGGTTCACGAGAAGATGATACAGCATGCCGGACAATAGTGACGCCGTTGTTTCGCTACCAGCGGCTAACAGAATGATCGCTTGCGACACCATTTCCTCAAATGTCAAGCCGTCCACACCAACAGTTTCATCAGATTGCTTCAACAAATAGTGCACTGAATCGTTGTCAGAGTGACTTGCTGTGTACGAAATAATCTATATGAATGCTCTTACCAAAGTCTGGTCTTTCAGTATCCCGAGCTATTCGACGAGCTAGCTTATCTTTGGCCAGATGATACTGAAACATTCGGTCATCGAGCAACTTTTTTGGAGTAATAAGCTTGATCCAAGCTTTCCATGTGAACGGCAACAAACGTCTGAGTAAACGCTCAAAGACGCCGAAATATATTGAACCGAAGACTGTGGATAGAGATCTCGACCACAGACCCTCCTTCAGCAATGAGAATGGTTCACCAAAAGCTAGATCTCCAATCACATCGAAAGTGGTGAAGTTGAACCAGTGTACCATGTCGACGACGCCATTGCCTACACTTGTACGATCCTTCAGTTGCGTGATCAGAAGATCGACGTAGGACTTGATGTACACTTCCTGCGCTCTCAGAGCTTTTTCAGAAAACCCATGTGCTAAGAGACGCCGCAGTCGGCGGTGGTGTTCGCCATTGGCCCCTATCTATCGTTATTTCGCCCCCTGATTAGAAATACTCGTACTAGGGTTGCTATTGTATCAAGAGACCACGTACGATATTGGGCTCTCCATTGGGTGGAAGCACGAAAAATCCTCGGTCTTTCTCAAACAGGGCTTTGCGACTACCGGACCGATGACCTTGGATATCGTGATGATTAGTATCCTGTCTCGATGCTCTCCAGCGGGATAGAGATGGAGGACGAACTAACCACAAATCTCCTCCCACGCCTGGCCTGTATTATATGACAAGGTGTTTGGTGCAATGCGCACGACTTCGCCGTAAGTATCGTGCCAAGTTTTGATTTCAGTATGTTGCGTGCCTCTCAATTCGAGAATGGAGATATAAACGTTGAATGCCCTTCCAAGGAATGGGCCAGGGTAGGCTCGAAGGGGATGGAAATAGAGATTGTAGACGATCTTTGATATTGCCCACACCAAAAGAAATGTCACAATCATCTTTGATCAGGTGTTCAACTGTCAGAGCAGAGAATAGTCGGCCTATAAGGATTGTCATATGTACATACTGGTATGGAGATCAAAGTAGAGAGTCCGTGGGGACCGACTCGGTCAAGCTGCATCAAGGGACTTGCCATGGCGATCATGTAATGCACAAGGTAGTCGTTTCCGTTGCTTCGTCGCTTTGGGGGATGTAATGTGAAATATAAGAGTTCTTTGATTGATATCGGAAATCCACATCACCCATTTCGTGCCTACACAGCACATTAAAACCGGGGGGAAGGGCGACAGAACGTCAAATACCCCTCAACAGATCTCATCTCTATCTATGTGTAGTAACAGGATGTATCAATTGACGCGCACTGTAGCTCGCGCCGACAGACCCGGTCTTTGCCCTGAACGCTGCCGTTTAACCGCCATCCTGGCACATCTCCCCCACACTCTTCACGGGAGATCATCGTCAACAGGTCTACATGAGACGTTAACGCGCGGACGGATGCATGACTTCCAAGACTGATCAGCGTATGCAACCGCTGATTCAGTGGTGGCGCCATGCGTGGGTAACTCTTCAGGGTTACGATCATAATATGAGTCTTGATATAGCTGTATGGGATGTCGCAGTTAGATTTCTACTTGGGTAGCATGAATAGTAATAGAGATTCAGTGGCTACTTTCAATCATTCTATTCGTTAACCGTTCCCTCAGTATCTGGTCGACGGCAGAATAAAGGGAATCGCCTTATACCAGCTGCCTACAGTCAGTGACAAAACGATCATTGAGGAAGTGAATACGCTCCACAGCCAGTACTAATTGGTGTACGTGCAGGAGAAACAGAATCAAGACACTGCATTCCCCCTCTTGCGCCGGTATTCCTCACTCTATGCATACTCGATGAAAGAATGGGACATACCCCTGCAAGCCCCATAAATGGCAACCACCAAGTATTCAGAAACGCTCATACAAGATCCTGTATCTCGCCAAAGGACTCACCATCCTACAGGCGAATCGTGACTAAACCGGTAACATGAACTCCGCAAAACTGCCCAAGTCCGGGGTTCCTCAAGTCACCCGTTATTACTGAGGGGAAAGTCCAATCATCTGAGTCTTATCGATCCAATCAAGTAGATACTAATGTTTCATTGAATTCTGAAGCGGGGAAAGGTAAGGTATGGTGTGTTCGGATTAAGAATCCTGGTTGGAAAGCCGGCTTTCGGTCTGTGTGTTTGATTACGCTTCACTTCTGGGTCTAATTCTGAGTAGTCTGGTGCTCTGTCTACGGTAGATGGCCGAGGGAGACAGCGATCTATGCGATGTTTTCAAGGAGTTGTAGCCACGTAGACATCGTAGCAAGGATACAAGTCGAGAGTCAATACGCATGGATATAACGGACTGGGGTCGTTCTCGAATTTAGGACTAATAGCCCTAAGTATGTACTTGGAAGAACCTTGGCAATGCTATCGTCCAATTGCGAGACCGTCCAATTCAGACAGATGGAATATCTACTCTCCAATTGCGCGCTAAAACAAGAGACATACTAAGTAATAGAGATATGTAAGACCTCACAAAAACGCACATATGATGCAGAGATTTTTTCCTCGTCTTCTTCCAACATTGCCTGCCTGTTCGCTTTTCCCCTTTCGTTTCCCTGATCTGATCTGCTCGCTCTAGGTAACAGACAATGAATAATAGTAAATAACATTCGTTTCTTCAATCAAGACCCAAGAACATTTAGAAAAAAAAAAGATACATACTCCCCTCCCATTTCAACAAAAGTGATTAACAAGTCATGAAAAAAGAAAAAAAAGCAAAGTCAATCATCGAATGCTGTTCTCTATTTGCACCCTCAACTCTTGCGCCATCTGCACATATTCCCCCGGCAACCCGTTCTGCTGCACGAGCACCAACATCTCCGAAATCCGCGCAGCCATAACATCACTCCCGAACACCGCGCCTCCGACACGCAATGTATCGCTAAACCATCGCTGAATTATGTACAACAAATCAGTCGCAATGTACTTCTTGTTGCTGCCTGTAAAGGGCGCTTCGTCATTGTAGAACATGTTTTCGAGGGTTGTGTAGATTGTTTCATGGGCTACTTCAAGGTCAAGAAACAGATCGACGACCCAAGTTGGAGGGCCGACGTTGCGTTGGTGCTGGAGAGAGTAGCGTTCCACAATAGGGAGGATACTGGAGACTGGGAATACGATTTCGGACATGCGCAGGCGGCTGCCGAGGGAGCGGACTTTTTCAATGACGGCTTCGTACGGTTGAGCTTGGCCTTTGGCGACAGTTTGTTCGTGGGTTAGCTCTAGGAGGTTCTCCCACGTTGAGAGGATGTCAGTCATATTACGGTGGTCGGCTGCGTAGTAGATTTGAAGGCAGATGTCGCAGTAGCCGCCGGCGTCTGCGTATCTATTGAAGAGCTGCACAATTGTCAATACAAACTTTCACTTCAGTACCGGTTCAAAGGGGGTGAATATACCAAGGTAAGATCTTGGATAGGACCGTCAATTTCCTTCAAGACCGAGTTCTTATTTTCCTTGCTCAGCCGCTCATCCTCTTTCAGACGCTGCAACAAGTCATCTTGAATATTGGCGACATCCATGAGGTTGCCGATTTCTTGCAGAAGCCGTTGTCGTGATGGTCGGCCAATCTCATGGGTAAACGTCGAAGCGTTGGCACGAGCTTGTCCCAGGTATTCAATGCGTCGACTCAGGGGCAAAACAAATGCACTTTGCGCAAGTTGGAACTGGACCCTGGCGGCGTCAAAATATCGCTCAGATTGGGCGTAGTAGCGCCAAAGCAAATCAGCATGGAAGATATCGTCGATTGACTTGCGTTCGAGATATGTGACGACAAACGGTGACTGTGTAGCAAGAAGTCGATCGCTCCAGCCTTGCTCCAGGTACCAATCATACAGACTGGTCAGGAAGACCTCGTCGTTAGAGTCGGAAATGACACTGTAGGCCTCGTTTCGCCGTTTCGCAAGTGGCGTATATTGCCCATCAATCACACCAGGATCGGTGGCCGCGGACTTGTCCACTGCGACGACAACCTTGAAGATGAGGTCGTAGCATTGTTTGCGGAACGCATAGTGTGCCTTGCGCGAGTCCTGTGCTATATTTAGTATACGGCTCTGATATGGCATTGAGTTGACTAACCTCCTCTTGGCGACCATCCATCATCCAATTGAGAGCTAAATTAGCCTTATCAGAGCTGGATGCAACGTTAAGACAAAGTTGGATAGCGCCTAATCATGTCAGCTATAATTTCGCGGTGGAAGAAGGGGTTGCCATAGCAACATACCTGCATAGAATTGATTTGCAATGTAACTGTCAATAGCAGACACCAGGTTATCCATTGGTAGCTCCTCAGAAACCTGTCGGAACAAACGCAGGCTCTCATTAAGTAGATTCCTTCCCATTTCGGAATTGGCACCGGCTTCGGTCGCCCTCTTGAGGTATTCTTGGGCCTTGAAGATGATCACATCCTCAGCACTGCAGAAATTGCCGCATCGACGCCGTAATGCATCAGCCACTGTTTCTACATTTGAGCCCTTTGCAATGTTTCTGTTGACAATAGCCTTGACCAGCTCTTTGGCAATTTCGTAGCCCTTTCCGGTGCTGAACAATTCTTCAAAGGTAAGTTTCAAGAACCGCTGTCGAGCATCATCAGGCAGAGCAAGGACGATTTCATCGACCCGCTCGTCGAAGAGAACCAAAACGAATGAAATGCCTTCGATAGTATCTGACAAAAGCTGCACCAACGAATGTAAGGCACGATGTTCGGCCTGAAGAGCAATTTCTTCCTGCTTCGTGGCCGCACGCGAAAGTGCTTCCGGTCCGCTAAGTCCTTCGATAAAATTCTTGTTAACCTTGAAAAATTCTTGCAATGCAGACAAGTCTCGTTGGATACTATGCAGCTTGACGACGCTCACTGAAGGTATCACATCGAGGCCCGTCTTAGAAGGCTTAGCGATAGCGATCTCCTTCTTCCAAATCGAGCGAAGCAATCTTGACATGTACAATGCGATGCCAGCGTGACGAGGCGAAGGGAGAATGGCGTCGATTGCTGGAGTACTATTATCCGCAACGGCATTTTCATTCATAGATGGCTTTCCCCCGTACTCGATAAAGACCTTTCGAGCATACTCCAGAACGTCGGGATCGTTGATCTTGGTGAGACGAGAGTCGGACGAAATTTCCATGCCTTGTCCGCATGCGACAGCCAGAGCTGTTGCGAGAGCCTCGCTGCGCCCATAGACGCGGATAAAATTCTTGGTGTCACCCTCGAGTCCATCTTCACCACCTCCATGTCGTACAAGGGCGGCAAAGATGTCGACAAGACGACGTCTGCGGATGACGTGAACACCTGTATTTGTCAAGACGGCAAATTCCGCAGCGCTTTGGTCATACTGAATCGCCAACTCGTTGCCAAATCCATTGGCCGATGCCACGGCTGTTAACGGGGTCGTGATTAAGCCAATATCTTCGGCCCTGCTACCTAAAGAGAGCCATATAGCCGACTCTGAAGGCTTAGGAGGTACAACATTTTCGTGAGCACGTGCAATGCGGCCTGAATCCGGCGCTGAGATGAACAACGTATCTTCCTTTTGCGAAGGGTCTTTACACGTGAAGCAAAAGAAATATCCCGGAGGGAACCGCTGAGCCAAACGTGTAGGGTCGAGAGTGTGAATAGGAACTTTTGTTGTGGTTGCAGTCTGCTGGAATTGCATCGCGCCAGGGACAGCTGCTGGAGTGTCGAAAGGAGGAGTCTTCACAAAGTGAGCCTGCATACTAGTGGGAGGGCTAGTGCCGCTAGGCGTCGGTGACCAGCTGTAAGAGCCAGTCGCGCTGAGATAGATGCGGTAACCAGTAGCTGTCGTGGCTACAAGATGGTATCGTGATGCTTCTGGCGTGGGCACGGGGCAGATGGAGACGATCCTCACTTTGGGGTTCAGTGCCTCATTAGACGGGATGATGTGTCCGATGTTGGAATATATGTCGATAGCAGGTTTCGTTATAGCCAGAGCTAGCGTGCCATCCGGCTTCAAGTGGAAAACCCTGATTGTGGACAAGGAAGACAGCGTGTAAAGAAGATTCCGAGTATCATCCACAACCATCTGTTCCACAGACTCTGTCGGCTTCTGAGTAAAGCTCAATGTCGGTGCGAAAGATGCAATCCGCGAGCTGGTCTGGTTGACTTTCGAACATCGTCCCTGGAACCACTTCTCTTCCTGTTGGTACTTGAATTCGTAAACGTCATTATCGGATGAGCTGGCAAAGAAAATCCTTCCTGATGTGTCGGACGAAGTTATGACATGCACGTCGAGCCCGCGAATGGACGTCGACATGCCAGTCTGATATAAAGTCACTTGTTTTGCGCCTCCAGACACTGTTTCGCATCCCATACCCAGCAAAATGATATCTGAAGTCGTGGAGATGACCAGAATGTGAGTGATAGACGGAAGGAAAACGCCCGGTCGAGGTTTGGCAAGCTTGACGGCATTGATACTATTGGGCTGAGACTCATATCCAACCAGCTGTGGATTGGGATGCGTATAGTCCCATAGATATAGCGCATTGTCTATAGCAACCCAGGCGTGATTCAATTCCGCAAAAAGACCCATACTTGTCGAAACTTGTGCGCGATTGTATTGGTCAAAGATCTGATCAGGGATATTGTACATTTTGATTTTGTGGAATGGCGCCCATGCTGGGTGAGCAGGGATCTCGTAGTCCGATGAGAAACCTTCTACAGACGACAGTTAGCAAAGATGGCCAGTAACTTTTCAGTACACCACCGCGATTGACGCACGAGAAAGATAATTGTCCAAATCTGGATATCGGGCTTCTTGCGCAAGTGTATCATTGACAGTTCGCGCAGCGCGTTCCCTAGTGCTCAAGGTCTCGCTCTTTGTTTTTGGAGCTACCGGCGACAGTCTCTGAAGGGTCGGCGCTGGTGTTGGTTCCTGCGCGGCAGGCGCTGACGGCGTTCTGGTCTGAAAGAGAGCTCCATTATGGATATTGCTCGCTGCCGGGGTCTGAAAGAATGTTCCTGGCACTGGTCGAGTCGGAGTCAGAGCTGGATAGGACATTTTGTAGCCCTGTCCGTGGCTGTCAATGAGCACTTCTCCCCGCGTGGAGTCAAGAAGCGGCGCGAGAGCAAAACGACGATGGGAAGGAGATTAGAATATGAAATCAATACTTAGATAGCCAGAGACAAGATAATGGTGAAGCTCATGTAAGCGTTCAGTGAGCTCAGTGCGAGACCGAAGCTGTTGGGAGCAAAGAGCTGGCGGTGATGCAGTGAACAAGGCGGCTGGTTGAGTAAAGCGCGGAAGTTGGAAGCTCGAAACAATATTTTGCGCACAGACCAGCCAGCCCAGCTCTTTCTGGCCGGTTCCCTCTGTCAATAGCGTCAATTGCTGTTCTCTGCGTTTGCTCTACGTTCGTTCACTCTTGTATTATTATTCTTCAATTAGATTCTTCTGGATTTTTCAAAATGCTTACTGCAGTTCGCTTTTCATCCCGCGTGGGATTGCG
Organism: Talaromyces sp. PB3603; assembly: GCA_023625915.1. NCBI lineage: Eukaryota > Fungi > Ascomycota > Eurotiomycetes > Eurotiales > Trichocomaceae > Talaromyces > Talaromyces sp. PB3603. Next base: position 798,418 of record JAMAFY010000011.1, read on the forward strand.
CACTGTACGATGGAATTCAACAAGCAGCTCCGTTCCTCCGTTGATGGCCAAGCTTCGTTCAGACCTCAAAGACGCCATGAGAGCAAAGGATACACCCAGGTAGCTTTGCCTATTATCCACTTGAAGTACGGCAGCTGACTCGAGTTGCTTGATAGACTCAATGTCCTTCGAGCCCTCATTTCCGAAACCAATAACGCTGCCAAAACCGCCTCCCCAATCGAAACAGATCTCCAGCTTTTGTCTTTGATCAGAAAGAAGATTGCCGCCTCCAAAGACGCCGCTGAGCAGTTTCAGAACGCTAGTCGTTCAGATCTCAAGGAGAAGGAAGACGCCCAAATTACTGTGTTCGAGGAATATGCAGACCAAGTCCCAACCATGGCGCTAGACGATATCAAAGCTGCAGTCGAAAGCACGATTTCTCAATTGGGCGCCGACACTAAGTTGAATGTCGGAGCTGTGCTGAAGAAACTATTTGCTCCAGGTGGAGCTTTGGATGGAAAGCCCGCCGAAAAGTCAGAGGTGGCTCAGATTGTCAAGGAACTTCTCTCCAAAAATTAGATGCCAAGGATGCAGGTACATCATCTCTTACTTCTTCTCACCATGTACTACTATTGATCCTCTTGAAACAAACATAAATCGACATGCATGCGCATTGATCTGAAAAAAGAGCAGATACGATACGTCTAATGTACATAACGTTGTCATCTTCGTCTGATGAACTAATTTCACGAACACCACAATACTAAGCCACCGACAGAGGTTGAAATAACACCAAACCACCACCAGCGTTCAATGATGACAGGATCAAAATTTCTGATCATTGAAGAAGAAATTTGGTTCTCTTTTCCATCGACTGCAACCGCCCTCTTTGCCTTTCTCGTCGCTTTGCCAGTTGGATTCAGGGTCGTGGTTGGCAACATAGCAGGGGGACGATAGAGGATGTAGAGAGGCTGCAAAGGTGATCCATCAAACTGGGCCAGATCAAGCCGCAGTATACCATGGTATTTGTCCATGTATATCCGATAGCTCTGTTCATGGTCAGTAATTCGAGGTTAGATGGGGACTGAGTTGTGGCGTTCTCACATCAAAAAGCACACTCTGGTTGTAGTGCGTGTACGTGGAGTGATGTCCCACACAAGGATCGGACATCAATTGGCGCCCATCAGATGGAATCGGTGTCAACACAAGCGAGCCATTGTTTTGAAGCGAATAAGTGCCGTGCTGCCATTGCATTATTCCTTTAGGGCACTCGGGTTGTGTTGCTATATACCTGTCAGATTGGGTCTCGGAAGAGGCGCGGAACAAACTCACGGTTCGGTATAGCCCGGTAATAAGCTTCTTCATAGTGGCCATCATCTGTGAAGGAGTACGATATTCCTGTCAAAGGAGGTTCTTGAAACGCGTCTGCAACGGGGTCATAGAAGCCCTAATTGTGAATTAGTGATGAGCCACAACAACTGAGAACCCAAACGTACTGGCCCAGTTACTACTTGACGCGACTTAGAAGACCATGTCCCAGTCAACTTCGTATCCACCAAGGCTTGTGCTGTCCAAACCAGGGAACTAAAAAGTAGTATTAGCGATCTGATACGAGTAATGATGGCCATCGTGACTGTTGTACTGAATCTCCGAACGGTGGGCGGACGACAGACGTAGAGATAAGATTGACGACGAACCATTGACGCGCATTTCACGAGACACCACTGGGGGCCTGAGCCTCTTCTTTTCTTCTCCTCGAGTCCCTCTGCAATGTTATGGTTGTTGCTGAGGAATCTCTAAATTCCCAGCTCTCCGCGGAATGGAATCCAGTCTATCCCCATTTGGTCCGTCCCGCACTTGCCATGACGTTGTAAGACTCTTTTTCTACATTCCTCTTTTTTCCCCCTTTTTTGCGATTGCTTTTCGCTTGCTAGATGGATAATCTAAATGGCAAAGAAAACCCCATGGCTGCCGTACAAGTAGCCAAGAAGGAATTCAGGCGGAAAATCCACAGATTGCTGAAAGAGGTCCCGCGGGAATCGGTGGCTGCTCAATGTTCGGATACCTTTCTTCTCCAATCACGAACTTCTAGAAACTGAATTTTGGCATTCAACCATTCAATTCACTGATTGAATTATCTCTACAGCTTCAGTCGTCACCAATAAATTGATTACGTTGCCCGAATACCGCAATGCGGGCCGAATCAGCATCTTCCTCTCCATGCCCACGGGCGAAATATCTACCACAGGAATAGTCCGCGACGCCTTGTCCAAGGGTAAAAAAGTCTTCGTCCCCTATACCCACAGTTTCGAGACTACCGGCAATCCAAGTCAACCCAAAGTATCCGTAATGGATATGCTCCGTCTCGAATCCATGGAAGAATTCGAGTCTCTGCAACGAGATAAATGGGGAATACCATCACTCGACGAGCAGTCCGTCCCAAACCGGCAGAATTGTCTCGGTGGTCGAGGTGTGTTGGAAGAAAGACCGCGTGGAAATCCCAATGATTTGGGATTGGATCTGATAGTTATGCCAGGAATGGCCTTTGATACTGATTTGCGCAGACTAGGTCATGGCAAAGGGTATTATGATTATTTTCTGAATAATTACAATAAGGAAATTGCAGGTTCGCCGCGGGCTAGCCAGAGACCATTCCTTGGTAAATTGAACTTATTTTCCCCGTATACTTCTCCGTTTTCATCGATTGCTGATCATAGAACGTAGTTGCCATTGCGCTCAAGGAGCAGATAGTAACGCCTCCCGATGAGATACCGGTTGCCAGCCATGACCAGCCCGTAGACGCAATCATCGTCGGTGACGGAAGATTGATATCCGCAAAAACTTCATAACCGGGAGCGAGAAAACATCCCGTGCGTCTCGAGATTTCTTGAGGTCATGGAGGCCCCCTCAAGTTGTAATATTCTTGGTTGTTCTTAATCTAAAAAAAAAACAAAGAGAACCCTCAAACGCCGAAATAGAATCGGGTCCCCCCACGCCCATATGATTTTGTGTGTAGTACTGTATGAGATTGACCATTGGGTCGCCCCTATCGCCCACCTTTTTTGGCGTGGTATGTTGTATGATATTGGTCATTGCACAGCTTGAATAAGAGAAACGTTATCGCCTTTGAGAAGGATTTGACCTGTTCAATCGCATGGTCAGTGATTACGCCCACTGCACAGACATCATTCAGGGTGATGGGTGAATACCTAAATTCCGTCTTTTCTCCTCCTCACTCTTCGTCGCCAATCGGACCTCGACAGCATCATCCACCACCAGGTTCATAAATTCATCGAATCCCTAAACCAGTCACACAAAAGTCAGCTTCTGAAGCTGCCAATCGACCTAGGTTAAGGAGAGGCGGGCAACTCATACACGAATCTTTCCTTCTATACGGAAGGAGAGCTGCTCATATAACCAGATCGACACCGTGGAGCGTTGTTGCAACAGCTTGAAAATAAAGTGGATAGGCGCAAGAAGCGTCTTTCGTCCGCCTGGGTTACCACGACCTGTCATGATCGCTTCTCACGTAAGCTCTTGAGGACAACCAAGAAAGTAATTATCGGACTATTGGTGAAGGAGATGAAGGTGTAGAAGGTCGTGGTGTCGTGTGCTTTGAGTGGCTTGATTTGAGGTGGAGTTTGCGGCAGAAGTTGACGAGCTTCTTCTAGCTAGAATGGCAATTTGAAATTAATTGAAAATTAGGTAGGCGGTGAGCTGTCAGACTGTGTGTAGGGTTAGGGTTGACCTGATTGTTGCGGCTATTTTTTTTAGCTTGTTTGGATTCCGTCACTTCCCCATCCCACCTCAGACAACCACCCGGGCTGTGACCTGCCTCTATATTCCAGTCCTTGTGTTTTAATATTTTTCTTTAGTCTTGTTTCTGTCTCTTCTAATTCTTTCTTCGGCGTCGAATTCATGACGCTAGATAACAAAAAGGCTGTGTGAACTCTCGCCCGTCAACGGCTACCATTACCCATATCTGACTACCCCTCCTACACCACCGACCATGTCCAGCAAAACCAGCGATGGGCAGCCATTCGCTGCTGTTCTGGCAGCAGTGGCGACAATGCAGGGTAACGTGTCACGCTCTGAAAAGGCACAAGCACACGAATATCTCGAGAAATTTCAGAAATCAGTACGGCCGGGCTTTTCGATATATGAGGCTCTTTTCCGGTGCTAATCGTTCCCTGGCTTTAGGTCGAGGCATGGACAGCCACACATGCTATGCTACAGACCCCGGAAATCCCTATCGAAGCGAAATTGTTCGCTGCGACAACACTGAAAGGAAAAGTACGACCGAATGGGACCCGTGAGCGACACAGTAACTAATAGTGATTAGATCACTTACGATCTCGATCAATTGCCTCCTGAGGCCGTACCGGCTTTGCGGGACTCCATGTTGAATCAGCTCGCTGCGTTTGCTTCAGGGCCGCGACCGATACAGACACAACTATGCGTGGGGTTGGCCAACTTGGCCATCCAGATGACTTCATGGAAAGACGTCCTAACGACAGTAGGCTCGACATTGGGAAGCAATGCTGGAGACTGTGTACTAGAGTTCTTAAAGATCCTCCCAGAGGAAGTGACCGAAGGTCGCAAAATCAATCTGAGTGTACGTTCGATCGATCATCCACCTATACAACTTGCGTCTGCACGAGCATCAGCACCGCGTATATTATCGCCCAAGATTCAAGAGTCTAACTCGTCGAACGATCAATAGGAAGATGAGCTTGCAGCTAGAACCAAGGAGCTCTTGGATGATAATGCGGACCAGGTCATGCATCTTCTTACCCAATATTCACAGTCATCAGGTTTGTTATATTCCGGTCTGCGTTTAATTTATCTAATGTGTCATGTAGCCACTGCTGCGACAAACCCTCGACTAATCGATTGCATAACATCTTGGTTACGTGAGATACCCGCTACTCAGATAGTTGAGTCGCCATTGCTCGACGTTATATTGAAGGCGCTTGATAACGACGCATCTTTCGACGCTGCAGTGGATTGTATTTGTTCGATTTACAGAGATACCCGAGAGGTGGACGATTCAATGCCCGCTATACAAAGACTTTACCCCCGAGTAGTTGCACTCCGACCGAAGCTCCAAGAACTTGCCGAAGCCGAAGACGTGGAAGCATTTAAAGGTTTGACCAGGTTATTTGCTGAAGCCGGAGAGGCATGGGTGGTTTTGGTCGCCAGGATGCCGAGAGAGTTTCGCGGTCTCGTCGAATCCGTACTCGAGTGCTGTGTTCTCGATCAGGAACGGGAAGCGGTCTCTTTCACTTTTAATTTCTGGTACGAGTTGAAGCAATACCTGGTGCTGGACCGATATGCCGAGGCAAAAGCCGCCTATGCCGATATCTTCTCCCGCTTAGTCGACATCATGATCAAGCACTTGGAATTTCCGACTCCTGAAGAAGGGGATTCAGCAGATCTTTTTGACGGTGACCGCGCTCAAGAGGAACGTTTCCGTGCATTCCGTCATTCTATGGGCGATGTGCTCAAAGACTGCTGCGCTGTTATTGGTGTGACTGAATGCCTGATGAAAGCTTACCAACAGATTCAGCAATGGGTGGCCAAGTATGCTTCTCAAGCGACCAATGCAAACGTCCCGCACTGGCAAGAGCTAGAGGCACCTCTTTTCAGTATGAGAGCCATGGGACGAATGGTTGACTCAGAAGAGAGTACAGTGCTGCCGCAAGTTATTCCTCTTATTGTGCAGATTCCAGATCACGAAAAAGTACGCTTTTCCGCGATTATGGCGCTCGGTAGGTATACAGAATGGACAGCCAACCATCCCGAAACGTTAGAAGCACAGCTCAACTATGTAATATCGGGTTTTCAGCATACCTCGCAAGAAGTCATCGGAGCAGCAGCTCTTGCGTTCAAATACCTAGGTAGCGACTGCAACAAACTTCTCGGAGGACATATCCCACAACTACACTCGTTCTACGAGTCGGTACTAGACAAGCTCAAGCCACCTAGCCAAGAAGAAATAACCGAAGGTGTGGCTGCGGTCGTCGCTGTGCAGCCTCTGGATAAGATATACGAATCAATGAAACTGTTCTGTGATCCCATCATGGCGCGTATTATGACTTTGGCAAACAATGCACAAGACGAGCAAGGTCAGAGAGCGGTCGCAGGTAAGTCACACAGTCATGACACGAGTAAATTGAGGCTAATGAATCAGATCACTTGCAATTAATCACCATCTTCATTCAACTTGTCACGCCATACGTTGGGCCACATGGAGAAAATCCTGCGGTCAAGTATTGCGGCGAGATCATGCCGATTCTCAACACTCTTGTATTGAACTTTACCAAGTCTACGCCGATACTGGAACGAGTTTGCCGTTGCTGGAGATACATGATCATTTCTTACCGAACGGCCATGATCCCCCTGTTGCCGAGTCTAGCACAAAGTTTGGCTGCCGGGTTTGAAGGATCTAGAGAGGGCTGTTTCTTGTGGGCTACAGACGCAGTTGTGAGAGAATTTTCTGAAGGGGCTGAATTGGTAGATGCGGCTACCAGTCAGGCTGTGTACCAATTCTTTGAACAACAAAGCCTTGCATTCCTGCGGATTCTGAACGAGCTGCCTCCTGAGCAATTGCCAGATGTGATCGAAGACTTTTTCCGTCTAGCCAGCGATGCAATTCGCTTCTACCCCAAAGAATGCGTCACGTCCTCGCTTGTGGCACCTATCTTCTCCGCTGGTCTGAGTGCCCTTACACTACAGCAAGTCGATCCGTTGATTGCAACACTGCATTACTACCGGGATTTGTTAAGTTTTGGATTCGAGACGCCCTCTATATCCAACTTTAGTGACCCTGACGGTCAGCCTTACATCAACCCACCTGAAGTACGAAATGCAGTGAAAGAGCTGGTCGGAAGTCAAGGTCAACTTCTCGTGGAACGAGTCTTGACGGGAATGATGTTCAGTTTCCCCGAGGACTGTTTTCCGGATGCCTCTGGAATACTCATGACACAATTCGAACTGATGCCACAACAGACTGGGCTGTGGGTTCAATCGACGATAGAACGACTCCCGCCGGGCACGATGAAGCCGGGCGAAGCCGAGAGGCTCTTGACAAGTATATCCGAAAAAATCCAACTATCAGAGGGACGCAAGATCCGTATGCTCCTACAAGGTTAGTGCTTGTTTCGTTTTGTGGGCAGTTCCGTCATTGACTTTTAACAGACTTTACCAATTCATACCGACGACGGAACGTTGCGCCACGAGACGGCCTTGGGCGGTTAGAAGCGACGCGTTTCCGTTTCAGCGGATAATTACCTATAGCAGCAGATACCCTGAATGAAAGAAAAGTATCCTCGTCCATCTACGAACTCGTCCAAATGCATGGTATGACCAGCAACCAGCATGAGATGAAGGAATGAAGAAGAGATAAGCGGAGCCAGATCATCGTTTCATCTTGATCACCGACTTCATGTAGCATATTCAAAGAATCAGAGAGAGTAATTAGGAAGAGCAGAGAAGGGAACAGGATCAAGATGTTCTGGACTATTTTCTCCTCGCATCTCTAAGCAGCCTGTTAAAGGCTTACCGCGCCAGCCGCCAGAATTCCATCTGTCTCGTGAGAATATTATTCCCTTCAACGAATATACCTATCCAGGCATTGAGGGGAACTTCTCTTAGGCTCTATTCCCTACATCAATCAGTATGTACCACAGAGAAAATAGCAGTAGTTGGTGAAAATCTAAATCGAAAATGCACTGATCCGGTCATCGGCGTCCACCACCACCAACGATCAGACATGAACCGGTGACACCATATACTGTAGGTACGGAGAGTTGAGCTTTTTTTTTTTTTTTTTTTTTTTTTCGTACAGGCGCCGATATAACCTGGACATCCGCAAAAGGAAAATACTGGTACACCAGAGATATACAGACGCATAGATAACGACACTGAGCATCTGAAGAGATAAGGAATTATTCATTTTTTAAAGTAAGCTTTTTTCCCTACCTGCACAAGTTAGCCTAGATGCGTATTAGTACAGAACTTGCATCTACCGTAGTGCCGCATGGATGCGGATGCAGATGCAGATGTACGTAGATGTATCTGCGCGGAGCTATTTCCAGGGATTTTTGCCCTATTACTGTCTACTTGCGCATCTTGGTGTTATGAGAAAGCATGCATCCAGCCACTTTAAGCGCGTGGTTAGCGTGCTTCTTTTCTTTTTCTCCGCGATGCTCTCTAGTGGTCTAGCAGTATGGCTAGTACTACTATCGTGGTCCAGGGTTCTGAGGCAGCCAAGGAATGCTAATGGCATTGCTAAGGACTAGCGACATATGCACCTTTGGTCTTACGGTAGTCAGATTAGTAAGTCCGTTCTGGCGGATCGGGCGATCTCCGACTTCCTAGCGTTGTACGTCTTCTGTCTGTTGTATGAGGATCAGGGGGATGATGGGATGATGGCGGAGTTAAATATCCGGGTATGAGGAGCCTGCCTCATTGCGGTGTATTCATGAATAAAGGGCTGTTTCTGGGACAAATATGGCATTTGAACTTGGGTAATTGACGTTACGTCCACAGAAATGCAGCTGGGTTGGACCTCTGCTACAATATCCTTTGAGCGACCTGAATAACAATTGGAAATACCCCAAGGAGCATATTCTCCAACTTCTATCTCACCGTGGCAGCAGTATCATGTCTAGCTATTCAACACCTGCAACGAAATTGACTCTGCCCCAGTCATCCATCCAAGATCGACACAACTGTCACAGTCTAACGAATCTAGACCCATTTAGTCCCTAGCTACATCATAAGCCAGGCAAATCGCAGATATTACTAGCTAGGCGCGGCTAAAACTAACTTACGTGCTACCAGTCGAGGGCACTGCGCGTTGATGACAGATTTTACACCAATCTCAGACTTGCTATTTTAAAGACTTTCCGGAGCCAGACGGTGTCCCGGGGAGGAATCAAGTCTCACCGGAGAAGCAGATCTCTCCCTTGATCATTAGGTAAGTGTCTAATCATGGATGGCTGACCATGAGAGGTTTTGCATCCATACTCCTATCGCCGGCTTCCGCAACTTGCGATATAAAATCAACCCTTGGAAATGTTCAACCATACTGTGTAGATGCTCTGTCAGTTGGCATATATTTCCCCTAGGCGCATTTATAGACTGTATATCTGGCAGAGTACGCAAGCTATATATAGCCCTAGGGTGCTCATTAATTCACAGTCGATTTTGTACATTCCAGAATTCTTCCAGCGCTACATACGAGTATAGGCGCATCGAGCGGCAGTTGGAAATTCGCTGGTCTCCATGTCAGAACGTTAACCTCAATTACATATTTCAGCTTCCAATAAATCGCCAACGTGATTGCGTGATTACTTCTGATCGTTATTTCTCTGAGATCAGCTTTTGTTATCAACCTCACATACCTCGCTCTTCGCTGGGTGGCCCAGAAAGACAAGGCATTTCTCTCAACGGATCGAAGAAGATTTCCCCGCGAACGGGTCGCACCGTAACAGTTCTGTATTTTAGACGTAACTTACACCTAGCACGTGCCTTTCGCAGCATTCTTCACGGTATTACAGGTACCGGCCAGACTAAGCGTCCCAACTGTCTGTACTTCCCCACACAAAACCCACGCATTTCTCCATCTTTCCTCCTCATCTGATCATCCTCCATCCTCCATTTGTCTCCCCATACGCTTGCTTCTACAAATCATTCATGCACATGCACATACACAATGCGTCGCTACCTTATTTGAGACAGCCTCTGATGTATACGTCTTCTAGATTTGACGCCGTTTGTCTCTGGGCCAGGGCCGGAGGCGTTGGATAACGTGCCGGCCAATCCGTCGACCTACACGACGCTCTGTACATATCATTCTATACGCCTTCAATTATGACAGCAACAATGGCCGACACACCTCGAGACCACATTAAATACACATCCGAACCTAAAAAGCGCAAGAGAAATCGCAAGGCGCAGCCAGACAAGAAATTCGAGTGCCAGCACGAAGGATGCGGCAAGAGCTATTCCCGCGCTGAGCACTTGCATCGCCATCAATTGAACCGTACGATCGTCGCAGTTAACACTTAGTTGGAAATGCTAACCAAGTTGCGTAGACACACCCAAACAGATTTATCGCTGCGACTTTCCCGATTGCTATCGCTCCTTTGTCCGGCAGGATCTGTGTATTCGGCATAGAGAGCGACATACGACCCATGGATCGCAATTGCAGAAACGCGATAGTTTCACACAGGCTGCTGGTCGCCCCAACATTTCCTCTTCGCCGCAGTCGCTACATGCGCAGGACGACCCCTCCGCTATTTTGTCGCCTACGTCGCAAACATCCAAACCTGTTGCGCCTTATGGAGTGAATGGAAAGGACTCGTACATGTCTTCCGGATACGGCGGGGACTCTAGCAAACAACAGACCATGTACGGACCAGGCACGTCTTACGGCTCAGACTTTCAAGGCAACTCTTTCAGTTCACACAACTTAGGCGGGACCGCAAATACAAATCCAACATATATGCCAGACAGTCTGGGTAGCCCAGCCACGTACATGTCGCGACAGGGACTAAGTATGCCGGATCTTGGCTACTCCAGCTCAGAACTATCTCAGTCTCAATACGGAACGACAGGAATGGCACTCAACTCGGTGGCTAACGGCATGGTCGAAGGCGAAGGAGAGATGGGTTTCGATTCATCGTATCCGTATCCAGTGTTTGGTGGTGAGTCGTCGTACAATAGATCACCGTTTGCTATGGGAGATGACTTTGCGGCGTGGCTATTCAACGAACCGACCGGCACCTCTCCTGTGAACTACTCGAACATGATGACAGGGTACACTGATTTGCCGCAAACGAATCCGATATCCTTTCTTCCGAGCGACGCTCCCTACCACGCTTTTCCTAATAATCTCGTCTCGCAACATCCAATGAGCGTCACAAATATCGTCGATTCGACACCGCCTGAAGCCATGCTGTCGGAAGAAAAGCGACAGGATATTCTGCACTTGATAAGTACACGATTCAACGAAACGGCGCATTCAGCGGTCAACACGAGAAAAGAATCGCTCATGGAAGGAGACATCGATGCGGATGGACACATTCTTAGTCTGCGAATGATGCAAACGTACGTCGGCTCGTATTGGCTCCATTTTCATGCGCAACTCCCAATCTTACACAGACCTACCTTCGTCGCAGACCGGACCCCGTCGCTACTGCTGCTGTCTCTCATGGCAATTGGAGCGGCAACTCTCGAGAGGATGCACGGCCAGACCGTTATCGATGGAGCGGCCGAACTGGCCAATTTCTTGGCATGGCATATCAGGTGGGAGATTTTCATGGATGTCGATTGTCGGCCGCCGGCGAAGTTATGGGTTTTCCAGACACTGCTGCTGCTGGAAATTTACGAGAAGGGTTACTCGACCCGAGCACTGCATGAGCGGGCTCATATTCATCACGACACGACGTTGACGCTGATGCGCCGGGGGAGTTCGTTCTTGGGACGGTCCGCCTATGACACGCCGGCCAGTTTTAGAGACGAGCGAGTGCAGAGGTCAGCGACCGTGACTACAGATGGTGAGCGAGAGGATCCGTGGTCGTACTGGATTAGGACAGAAGCTACCAGGCGAGTCGCTTTTGGTGCGTTCGTCATGGACTCGATCCATTCGACCATGTTTGGTCATTCGGTAAAAATGGTAGCTCATGAACTGCGGCTGCCTCTGCCTTGCGACGAGGCTTTATGGTCGGCAGGGAGCGCTGCGGAGGTTTCGCGGATGCAGACTGTTCTCCAGTCGAATGGAGTCAAACCGACTATGTTTCTGGACGGGCTGAAAAAGACTTTGACGGGACAGAAAGTTCGCACCAATGCATTCGGTCGGATGATTCTGATGGCCGGGCTGCTCAGCGTCAGCTGGCACATGAACCAGCGTGATTTGCAAGTCAGCTCACTTGGAGTTACTCAAGTACTAGGAGGCCGCGATAAGTGGCGGTCGTCGTTACTACGAGCCTTTGACAACTGGAAGCGCGATTACGACGATGCACTGGCGGAAAGCGGCCATCGGCCGTATTCAAAGAACAGCCCTGTCTTCTACCAACAGCACCTCCTGCCGTTTCAAGTTGATGAAGACGATACATATGAATTGCGGACGGTTTTGCATCATCTGGCGCATATGGCTGCCCATGTTGATATTGTGGATTGTCAAGTCTTTGCAGGCGCGAGTCGACTGTTGAGTCGCTCGATCACGCCCAAGGATTACAGCACCGCACGCGAGAAAATGACGGAACGATGGGCTACCAAAGCCTCTGCCCGAGATGCCACATTTTACGCGTTGAAATTTCTGTGTCATGTACTCCTACAGCCCACAGGCCCTACACATCACAAAGGAGGTGAAAGGAGAACGGGGTACTCCGCCCTAGAAGACTACTTACTCCACCGCGCCTGGGTCGTCTACTTTTCGACTCTCGTGGTCTGGTCATACGGCTACGCCTTGGAAGGGCCCATCCCCTCACCACCAGAACTAAGCAGCGAAGCCGCACAATTACAAGACATGCAACGGTTCTTGCAGACAGTTGGCGCGGTGCGTGAACCCAATGATTTGGAGCATGTCACCGGTCGCAATCAGTGTTTGGGTTTGCTGTTGCATTTACGGACGAGTTTTCTGAACACGCGGTGGGAGTTGCTCCATGAGGCGGCGTTGCTGCTGGACAGTTGCGTGCAAAAGTTGAAAATGCCAATTAGATAGTCGCAATTTATGATTCGTGTATATACCCATATAACCCATATAATTGAATGATGTAACTATTTTAAATCAAGTATTCTGGCCCAGCAAGCGTATCCTTAGGTGGTTTATTATTTGTTACTCCATCGACACAGAGGGGGGGGGGCCCCGGTTACCACAACAACGGACGCTCGACCACGCCTTATCCACCGTGAATCCACCCCTTCTTATTCTCTCTCGCTGTACTCTCGCGATTCAAACTCTTGAGTGTTTTGAACTTCATTGACAGAAAATCATTTAAACGCTGCATTGTCGGACAACCTGTCTAGACTGTCTTTCGCTCCCGACTACACCACAATTCTCCTGATATTTTCGACTCAATCTGAAACAGAAATTCAATAAAACGTCAAAATGGTATGTCGGTCGTCTGTTTATCCTCAATTGTTGTCTCTGTGTCTCCTGTATACAGAAGAGTCATGATGTTTGGCTGTTCTGTCTATTTGTCTGTCTGTTCCGGCACATGATTAGTCCGTTTCTCCCACCTCACTCCTTCCTTGGGCCTGTGTCGTTGTTGTCACTGTCAACAACATCATCGATCCTCTCATTCAGCCTCACCACCACCCCCTCAAGACAGTCACACAAAAGAAGCGATTCGATCGAGATGTCTAACTCCGACCAGGCCTCCACAAACTACAAAGAAGCCTTCTCTCTCTTCGACAAGCGCGGCAACGGCCGCGTCGCCCTCGACTCTCTCGGCGACCTCCTGCGCGCCTGCGGCCAGAATCCTACGCTCGCTGAAATCCGTGATTTGGAGGCTTCTATCGGCGGTGACTGTATGATTTCCCCCTCTCACTAGACAAAATGACCCAAAGGATAAAGAACGCTGATTGGTACTTGGACAGTCGACTTTGACTCGTTCCAAAAAGTCCTCAACCGCCCCGGCGGATTCCGCGACCCCGGCGAACCGGAGGAATACTGTCGCGGATTCCAGGTGTTTGACAAGGATTTGACTGGATTTATTGGTGTGGGACAGTTGCGATACAGTACGCTGTCTCCCTCTTCTTCCTGCTGGTAGTGTGCTAATGGATGGTGGTGGCGGCAGTCCTCACAAACCTAGGCGAGAAAATGACCGATGACGAGGTGGATGAATTACTCAAGGTTGCGGATACGAGTTCGGGGGAGATCAACTATACCGGTTTGTCCTTTTTGCTCTTAGTCTGCTGCGACTATGGGACATGATGCTGATAATGAATGTGGCAGATCTCGTCCGTACTATCCTCGCCAACTAATCAATCCTACATACCCTTGCCTACCTTCGCTTCGCTTCTCCGACCTGCTTTAACGCGTCATACGAAACCATGATCGCCGGTATTGTTCATATCTTTTCTCGTTACTGCTGGTGGACCGGTACGGTGTCCGGCCATGTTTATCACTTTGCTTTGAGTGTGTCTATTGTATTTTACGTGCATATGGAGTTATGATCAATCAATCAACATGCTATATCGCTATCCCAGCCGACAAATTGAATTAATTCAGAGTAGAAGGCTATTTGACCCATTGCATCCACTCCCTCTCCATTTCCTTCAACACGGAATTTCGCTCAATCATCGCATTGAGCACATTCCCTCCAGCGCCATCATCCGTAACGTCCAAATCTTCAGTCCCTACTATCGAGCCGGGCAGTAAATAAATCGCTCTTTCCTTTTGGCTTCGTTTGCTAAAAGCCATTGTATCTTCGTCATCGTTGTCATCAATGTCGACGTCTTCTGCAGCACCACCAGCGGCGGTATCACACAGTTTGTAACCCACAACGACCCTGCACCGTCCACACTTTAAAAGCACGCGTTTCTCGAATCCGTCTTCGCGCCGGATGACAATCGGCGTTGGATCGGGGAGGAGCGTTGAGAGCGGGATTGTGTAGTGCGCTTGCTCCGTTCTGCTTCCCCGGCTCTCGCCCTCTGCCATTGTCGTGGCCGTTGCTGCTTGCTGCGCAGCTGCAGCCGGTGCCGCGTCGCCTGCCTCTTCCTCCTCCTCATCCTTTCTTTCGATATCCCTATCGTCGTCATGCCTTTCGACAATTTTCCGCTTCTTCGTCGCCCTCGCGCTACTCGACGAGGAAGGAAGCTCTAGTATCAGCGCCCCGTCCAACCCTCCAACGCCTTCCCCTCCACCACCCTCTGTCGCAGACCCAGGCTCAGTCGCAATTCGTCGTCGGCGATGAAGCGGTGTACTCTTCGACAAAAGCTCGCGCGTCGACGCAATCAATAAATGGGAACAGAAGCGGCAGTGGTACGTCCTGATCGGTAGTTTGTTCTCATTTTCTTGTTCAGACTCTGCTGTTGCTGCTGCTGCTGCTGCTATGGGGAGGGTGGGTGATTCGGAGGTCATGTTACAGAAAGATATATGTTGTTTGGTGGTCGATGTACTGGACTGGTCTCAGGGAAAGAGGCTTAATAATAATTCTTTTGCGTTAGAAGGGCGTCGTAGTGGTGGTGTTGAGGGTTGAACTTGAAGATTTATGAAGATAAATTACCCTAGCTACCTTTTGAGGCTAAAGTGGATCCTGCGTCATAGCAGAACGTCAACCCTGTCCCAAACCCTATCGGCAGATTGCGCACTGCGTACGCCGTGCTGATGCTCACGCTACACATTCCTAGTACCTAAGACAGGCCCAAATCCTTATAAAACGCCTCAGTCTTCGGCTCCCTACCCAAGAACTCTGTCAAAGACTTCATCTCATCCTGGCTGCCGCCCTTCTCCAACACCATTTTCCTATATCTCCTGCCTTGTTCGGGATCCATCGGATTCTGTTTGAAGATTGTATAAAACATGTCCGTAGAATAAACTTGTGAACTCAAATACCCGTAGTAACCAGCGTCGTAGCCGCCCATCAAATGGCCGAAAGTGGCTTGTCCGTTGCCCCATTCATTGCCCTGTCCTAGTGCCTCGGGCCCTTCGATTTGGGAGATCTCCTTGCGAAGGGTGTTGTATGTCACTGTTGGGTTCAGGGACTCGATTGCCTCGTGAGAGGAAGGTTCGTGCATGGTCATGTCGAAGATGCCAAAGTGGAGTTGGCGGAGGTTGAACAAGGCGTCGTTGACGTGCTTTGTGCGAATCAGGGATTCAATCACGTCGTCGGGGATGCGTTCGGGGGCTGGCGTGCCAGGTGTAGCGGATGATTCGGACCATGCCTTGCGGTACTCTTCTGATAGAGTAGAGTAGTGTCGGCTCAGCGACTTGAGTTGAGACGGTGTCCAGCACCAGTTTTCGAGCATTTGGCTAGGCGCTTCGACAAAGTCGCGTACGGTGTTGGTGCCGTGGAAGCGGGAGTAGATTGTCTTGGCCACCAAGTCGTGAATGCCGTGTCCCAACTCGTGGAAGAGGGTGACGACTTCGTCGTGTTTCAGCAGACTGGGCTTTTTCTCCGTTGGTTTGGAAAAGTTGCACACCAATGCTGTGGCAGGATAGCGTTTGTTTCCATCGGAGTCGATAAAACCCTGTACCGGTAAATGTCAGCATGGAATTATATTTTGACTAAGAGCACACACACACACACGTACCGGCTGTAGGTTGAAGTTGGCAGCATGGCCGTACTTGCCCTCACGAGGATGCAGGTCAAGATAGAGATAGCCCACGAATCCACTACCCTGGGCCTTATCATCCCACACGCTAAACAGCTGCACATCCTCATGCCAGACAATATCCTCGCCGTTTCCAGACGCAGCGATGCTAGCTCGGTCCTCATCCTTGACTTCAACAAACACCAAACCAAACAACTCCTCAAATATTTCTAGCATACCACGGATTGTCGTCTGCAAAGGAAAGAACTCCGCAATCTTCTGATGGTCCAACTGATACTCTTTCTCGAGCATCAAACGATCATAGAATCTATGATCCCAGAGGAAATAATGGCCGTCAAACTTTTCTCCGCGGGACTCTACATCAGCCTTCTTGAGTTCCTTCAACTTCTCAATCTCCTTCACCCCACCAGCCGTCAACCTGGACCGTAAATCACCTAAGAAAGTATCCACGGTCTGAGGTGTCTTGGCCATCTTATCCTCAATCCGGAACGCAGCGTGATTCGGATATCCCAACAATCTGGCGGCCTCATCACGCAGGACCATGGCCTCCTTGAACAAGGGCACGTTCGAATTGCACTTATTCTCGTTCCCAATCGACACACGTTTCCGCGTCTCTGCATTCTTCGCATATTTCAGCGTCGGGAAAAGGTCCGGATACTTGAACGTGAGCCGCAGCTTCCCCTCGTTTTCACCCTTGCCCTTCTCAAGTCCAGACAGCACATCCTCAGGCACGCCGTCCAGCTCTGCAGGCGTAAACCATATCCCGCCGTTCTCTTCGTTGAGGGTCTTCTGAAACTCAATACTCAACTGACTGAGCCTCTTCTTGATCTCCTTGAACCGATCCCTCTTCGGTCCAGCCGGTAAGCCCAATCCGTTGCGGATATAATCCTTGTGCTCCTTTTCCAACAATCGTCTCGACTCAGGATCCAATTCCTCATTCTTTTTCAAAGCGGCATCCACCAGTTTGAACAGATCCTCGCGCATGGCGGTCTCAATACCGAAATCGTCCAGCAATTTCTCAGCTTCACTCGACGCATCCCGTAGCTTCTGGTCCGTGGAGACGGCCTGATAGAACCCGATGATATGTGCTTCCAACGCCATGTCATTCTCGTCTTGTGCAAGGGGGAGCAGAGCACTGGCAAAGGTGGCGTCTTCAGGTTTCACACCGTTGGCGACTTCATCTTGAACCTTACGGGATTGCGCGATGAGACGTTTGGTATTTTCGATGATCGACGTGGGCGTGGCGACGAACGTAGGGGGTGCTTGGGGTGGTTTCTTCAGCTGTTCGGGAGCCATATTGGATGTTGTGATAGTTCTGATAAATTCCTGTGACAGATGAAAAGGTCTCGATGATAACGGAGAGTGAAACTGCTTGACTAGTGCACTAAGCCTAGACGTAGAAGCGGGGGAGGGGAAACGGAGCGGAGGAGCCAGGATGAGGGCGGAGCTCAGGACGAGCAGAAAGATAAGAAAAGACGGTCTGGAAAGGCGGGGAATGGATCGATTGGATGAATCCACGTTGTACAGTAGACCTTTGACGGGTGTGAGTGGCTCAATGATGGCTGACTTGTCGATGATGCGTGCGTTGTCATCACTGTCAGGTCAATAACGAACCTTGGGAGCTCTGGAGCTTGCCCGTTCTGCCTAAGGCTTGACTCCGCCGCCAGCCAAGACCTCTCTACTTACTCCTCTCTTCATAAAGCATACAATCAGAATTAGCCTACAACTGAACAATATTAAGAAAGATTGGAATGCGGTCAATTCTATGTTGGATTGACTATAACTGCATGTATTTGCATATGGTAAAGATAGAAACCCCAACGCCGGAATGATAGCACCGTCTAAACGCCAGGTTTCCCAGAAAAAGAAAATGAATGAGCTGCTAGCTTGCCATGAGAGTGATTTATTGCACACGAGGATTTTGGACAGGGTTCAAGACAGAAGAAAAAAGAAATAGAAAAGAAAGTCATAAGTCATCTAAGCAGCATCGGCTGTGGCAACCGGTTGCGGGATTTTGGTGACTTGTTCACCCGCACGAACCACTCGTTGGCCGTTGGTGTCGCGAACATAGTCGATGTTGGTGTTCTCCTTTTGAGCGCGCTTCCAGATCTCGACCTCGCAACCACCACGGATCACACCGACACGCATGGTGGAAAGCAAGTTGTGGGCAGCGTTGGAATGGAAGTACACACCACCGTTGAACATGGCAGTGGCATCCTTGCCGATTCCAGAATTGATCATAGCGCGACCACCAGGGTGATCCTTGATGAAATCGGTCACGTCGTGGACAACACCGGCGATAGCAATCAAGCCACGGCCATTCTTTGCCTGCTCAACATAGTCGTCCCATTCCATGACTGGGAGCTGATCAAGAGGAACACCCCAGTCGAGCTGAGTACGGCGTTTGTCGAGCTTCTTCTGAAGTTGCTGAAGACGGCCCTTTTCGATTTCGTTGGCACGGAACTGCTTCAGGTCGTAGGCGAAACCGAGCTGCTTGCATGTCCAAATGAACCACTTGGTCGGGTCGTACTGGTGCCATTCGATAGCATTGCGGTAGTCAGAGGGGAACTCGTGGTGGAAGTTGTGGTATCCTTCGCCAAGGGTAACGAGAGCAGTGATGACATGGTCACGAGGAGAGTTGCGGTCATCGAAGGGCTGGTCACCGAGCCAGTGAGCCAAAGAGTTGACGCAGAAAGTGGCCTGCTGGACGAAGAAGATACGCAAGATACCAGCGTAGACGAAACCACCCCACCAGTCACCCCAACCGAGACCGGCAACTAGCATGGGAAAAACTAGACCCATGAAAGCAACGATTTTAATGTAGTGGCGGTGCTGAAATTGGACGACGGGATCCTCATTCAAGTCGGTGATGTCGCTGCGGCCGATGCGCTTGGGGTTTTGCTTCATAACCATCCATCCCAAGTGCGAGTACAACAGACCCTTGCGGACGGAGTAGGGGTCTTTTTCGGTGTCGGTGTAGCGGTGATGAGCACGGTGACCGCGAGCCCACCAGCGGATGGAGCCCTCGACGGCACCACCGCCAGCGGCAGCGAGGAAGATCTGGAGAGGAAGCGTGGCCGAGTAAGAGCAGTGAGCCCAAAGACGGTGATATCCTGAAGAGTGTGTCAGCTCGAATATCGTCGGGAATGTGTATTTTGGGTGGCTTACCAGCTGTGATTCCGAGACCTGTGTAGAAGTAGTAGAGAACGGCCCAGACAGCAGTTTTGAATTGCAGTGGCACCCAGAGTGACTGGACGCATCCGTAGAGTGGAATACCAATGATAAAGTATACGTTCAACCAGTCGACGTGCTTGTACCAGTTTCTGAGGGTCATTTTAGTGTCGGCGATGTGCACCTTTTTGGTGTCGGCAGCAGGCCGAGGCCTGGCATCTGCAGCGGTCGACATGCTGTTGTCAATCTCAATCACAGTATGTCCACACGGTGAAAGACAAGGACAATGGCAGTATGAGGGGTGTGTGGTTGACAACGACGAAGGACGGCGGAGTGTGAGGAGAGAGAGGGTTTTAAAAGAGAGTGAGAGTGGAGGGGAGGCGAAAAAAAGAACGATAAGCAAGCTAGAAAGTAAGGTTGGGCTGGGCCCACCCGCTCCAGCAGCGACGTTGGGGAAGGGATTGTCAGTTGTACTGGCCACCCACCCACCTGCTGTTGCTGAAGCCGAGGCTCTGACTTGACTGGCTCGTCTGGCTTGTCTGAGTTATTCGTCACTTTTCACTTTTTGATTCGGTATGTCTGTTGGCTACGCAAGGTTATGCTAGAAAGGTGCTTGGCCGGCATCTCTCGTTGACCACGGAGTAGATCAACTACGTAGCCGGCAAGATAAGCACGTCCATTGTGGCCACTGAAGCTGAAGTGAAGCATTTGCAGCTGACTTCTTATCGAGTGACAGGAGATAACTCGGTAGCGCATCCGAGACTGGTTTCAGTCGGACGCATTACAGTGATACAGTGATACAGTGATACAGTCAGTCAGTCATGAGCATTGAGCAGCATACTTGGTGTTTCGTTGAGCGCATGAGGCTGTTGGTAATTTGGTATGGAGGGTGGGTTATCAAT
This sequence comes from Talaromyces sp. PB3603, assembly GCA_023625915.1. Taxonomy (NCBI): domain Eukaryota; kingdom Fungi; phylum Ascomycota; class Eurotiomycetes; order Eurotiales; family Trichocomaceae; genus Talaromyces; species Talaromyces sp. PB3603. The sequence continues at coordinate 818,760 of JAMAFY010000011.1, forward strand.
CCCAACAATTCCAAAAGACTGATTGATTTGGGCCGTGTGATTGGACGGCACGGGACCTGCATCCTCATATAGGCCAATCAAAAGGTATATTTGATACGCTAGTCCGATTACGGCTAGCGTGCTATGTGTGCTCGGGGCCAGACCAATCCAATTGTGTGTTTCTAGTACTTCTACTGCAAACAGAGCAAATCCCAATCTTTGTCTGGAGTATCCGTCAGCTGTTCATGTAGTGACTGATCAAACCTCCCAGGGAGGACACGGCTGTGTCTCCTTGCATAGTTTCTAACCAGCAAAGAGTACTTAATTCGTACCTGCTGGATGGAAAACAGCTCCATCCGCGCAGACCAAGTGAATCAATGATTGATCGGAGGCTAGCTCCAGTGGCGCTGTGGGGCCGCCCCTTCTGCCCCCAACGCTTCCTTTCTGCTCCTTCGGGTCTAGCGCCAACACGTGTTTGTCTTTTCTCGGCTTTCGCCTGCCCGTCTCACGTGATGGCACCCCAAACCTACTAATCCATTGTGCGCGCCTCAGGCAACACTTTTGACGTGCATTGCACACGTGAATGCCGAGGCTGCCATCTTATCTTCAGCGTCGACTCTGAACGTTAACAATACAGGGTGATGTCAGATATGACTTCACTTTCATGAGAATTGATTTCAGAGCTGGAGGCACATCACGTTCGTCCCGGGGTTTCTTCGTCGGCACTTCTCGTGTTGATGTCATGCATCAATGAGATGAGGCGGCGCTCGGTGACTTCTTCGACACACTTTGTGCAGATCATTGGAGAGGAGCATGTATCTCGTGGATGCTGAGCTGAGCCGATATCAGCATTCTGACTGTACGCGATGCACGCAGCGTGCTTGACACCAATTCTTCAGGAAGCGAGATTCTGCTCCGGATGGTTGATCTTGATTGACGTCAAAAAGCCAGAATGGTAGGTGGATATGATGCAAAGAACTACATCTTACGTGAGGTTTCAAACAGCTGGCATCATTCACCTGCGGCCCGGACTGCTTTGTGGGTATTCCCATCACGGATTTCATGTTACCAAGTGGATTTGTCACTTGTTATAAGCTATAAGAAACTCGTATCTTCTCGTCAAGGCTTTTTCCCCAGCACTCTGGGGTCCTGATGTATGCTTCGTTGCCTTCCCCAGATCAAAAATGGTCAGCCGGCATGATAATTGCTATTAGTTGGCCTTATCATCTTAATGAAACCTTTCGCTCTGTTCAGAGTACACATTACCAGTCTCAATCGCGGTGCAAGCAATTTCCACCGATCCCTTCTGCAACCCTGACTACCCAGACTTGGAGTAATCCCGCCGCCCTGGTGGATACGCATTTCCGGGTTGGCCCAGTAATTGCTCTGTCACCATGGGTGCTTTAGCCAGATCGATTTCAATTTGCTCTTTGCAAATTGAAAGAAGAGTCCGCCCCTTCTTAATGAGCATCAGAACTCGAGCAAGCCATAATATCAAGAGACATGGAGAAGAGTGTACACAAAGATTTATGGCATTCCACAGTCAACGAGAGATCTTGAACTTGTGCGGTTCCGACGAGTCCTATGACTTCGTCCAGCTATCTTGTCCTCTCGGTGCTGATTTGCCTGTCCATCCGAGCTAGCGTTCCGTGGGTGAGGACGTTGACAGGAAGCAAAACGGGAGACCGCGGTTCGTAATTAAAAGAGTTTGGGGATATCATTTCAGGGTTCTGCCAATGGATCAGTCCCTAAAACTACGATCAGCCTTGAAACCCAGGGAGCAGACGACCACAGTCCTGCATGGCGATGTGGCTTCTCAGTATACACGACAACCGATCGAAACACATTGCAACCCAGGCCTTTGTGATGCTTCTGACTCAAACACGAAAAATCAGCCGTAGCCTTTTATGTCGCTCCTCGACTGGCCGGTGGCTTTCGAAGCCCTAATTGTAAAAGAGGCGGACAGTATACACCTCTAGTTTCCTCCACCCTCTTACTGACGGTCGACGACAACAAGCTTTTTGTAGTTTTGTTCTACAGCTTCCCGAGCGACTATTGATCTAATCAGAAGTCTCGTAATTCGAATCTACTCTTCTATTCGTCACACATTTGCTATATCCATTACTACAAAACCGACCTTTATTTAAACGATCTAAATAGCGCAACACGGCTTCTGAGCAGTTGGCGGATTCCTTCTGAGGCAGCAACCTTTGCCATCATCGTCTTCAACTCAAGAAGATCCTATACTTCAATCTTGTCAAATTGGTAAAAGAGGAAAACCTCCCGCCTCATCGACTTTTGTAGAACCTGGGATTTTGCAGTGTATTCATGAAGGCTCGTGGGGTCTCTAGTAAAGAGGACCACGAGACCAATGTGCTTCGTTCTGAATGCGTCTAGGCACGCAGGGACTGTCACTTGTTTCTTTTTCTTCAGATATTGTTGAATCCCAAACGTGGCGGGACTCGAAATTCGAATAAGCTTTCGTGCATTGAATGTCCGTTCTCTTGTTGTTGGATGTATACGATGTCAGCCCTATATATTCCAAGGTCATCCCCCATCCTATCAAGCACAATAATATTTGCACAACCGTAGAGTTCTTAGCATGGCGCGCTATCTCTAAATAGTTTGCAAGCCACTATCGTAGCTCGCATCAAAAGTACTACGTAGCTAGCGTATTGACACTACCTTCACCTGCTGTGGCTGGAGCTGCGCCACACTGTCCCTCCAGCCTTGAGACTCGTTCTCAGCCTCAGACCATTTCATCGACTGACACGATAATCTATAAATTCATCGCGGGGCCGACTCGAGAATACTGGTACAAGCCTGATGCGAGACGGTGAGCAATGCGACGTATACCTATAAGCGTCGATCCGGTTCCTTGCCAGGCATGGCGTCCGAGACATTCGACAGCCTTTGCCAACAAGTATACTCTCAACTTTACAACAAACTCGAGAGGAAAGACGACCCCAACTTAAGATTTGCGACAAATGGGACAGCTGAGCGAGTGCTGCATAGCGATCTGCTGACGCGTTTGTTTCAGAGTTTACTCTTTGCAGATAACACAGCTGTACAACAGTTTGGACTTTGCGAGGATGAGCTTGTCGAGAGGGTAGATGATCGTGAACTGCATGATTTTCTTGCAGTTTTACTATTTGCCTCTTGTGGTATTGAAGCTGCGAGAAGGTTTACTAAGAAGCTTGTAGCGAGAAATGATTGGCCTTTGAAAGGCAGGGTGACCGGGAACGATATTCATCTTTTGCCAGCATCCCGCGATGATCTTTTGCACCTATTCAGAGACAGCGTTATCGTTGACAAGTTCTGCAGTCTGCAGGCATGTTTCAGCACCGTGGTCATTCACAACAGACAGGAAGTCGTCGTCGAGAGTCTAACATCCCAACGTCTACCTTATCTAGAAGAAGAGGAACTGGGCAGTGGCTCGTTTGGCCAAGTATACAAAGTAAAGATAGCAAAAGGCCATTTCAAGGACACGCGGCATGGAACCCTGAACGCTACGACCATGGACGTTGCACGCAAGGATTACATTACTACCACACAGTTTGACGGGGAAAAAGAGCGAAACATGATGGAAAAAATACTCAAGGGATCAACCCGGAAATGCGAAAACATCCTTGGCAACTACGGGAGTCTTCGTATCGGCACCAATGCATACAGTCTATTTATGCCGTGTGCTATCTGTGATCTGAGTGATTACATGACTAAATATCATCCTTATCGACGCAGTACCGCAGACGAAAAGGCACAGATAATCTTAGCGGCGAAGGGCCTTGCTGAAGGCTTGGACTTTCTGCATAACGAGATGAAAGGGCCCGATCAACAGGATATGGTGTGCTATCATATGGACCTCAAGCCTTCCAACATTTTGATTTTCCGAGATACTGCTTATGATGGCGGGACACGCTTCGTGTGGAAATTGAGCGACTTCGGCATGGCTCGAGTCAAATATCGCAAGCGTGGGCCGACTGTTGAACGGGAAGAGATGGATTTCAATAGTGCTTTTTTACAGCGTATAAAACCAGAAACAGAACGGTCTCCATCGGGGACTCGAAACCGGCGCGGTGAGGGCACATATCTACCTCCTGAATCATTGACATCAACGCGGATGATGACAACAGCCAGTGATGTCTGGGCTCTGGGTTGTGTGTTGAGCGTCGTTTTTGTTTATTTGGAAGAAGGTGGAGAGGGTGTTGAGAACTATCAGATGAGAAGACTTAGACATGCGGATTCAGATGGATATGACCGTTTCTTCGTCCGTGGGCGAAGCTTTCTTCCTAATAAAGACCATCCAGAGGTCAACAAGACGCATACGCGACTCATCAAGCAAGCAGCTCATAGACAGGCCGAAGAAATGCATGCAGTCCAGCTTATGCTGCGATATTTGGAGCATAGGGTTCTCGTGCTGGATCATAGGAAACGAGACGGTGTCAAAACAGTCAAAGACAAATTGTCTCAAACGTACACCTATCTCAAGAGTATGCCACCTGTGGAAAATCACCCAGCAGAGCACCACTCGTTGCTGAACAAATTTCGTCATAGACGGTAAGTCTGACCACTTTTACGGTGATCATCAGTTGCTGATTGTGTAGAACACGCAGCCGAAACTCTCCTCTATCAAGCTGGCAGGTCGATTCCTGGCAGCTGTCGGCAGCTATAGGCTTGAAAGGCTGCGAAATATCGCCCAAGGGGGACCTTGTAGCGTACTGGAGCGATATCAAGATCAGACTATACAATGAGCTTTCTCTTCCACCCAACATCAATTTTGGAGAACCACCAATTGTATCGCCAGCCGCGGAATATACCTTGGGATTGACTGATTGTATCTGGAAGTCGGTCGCTTTGACAGATAGGTTCCTGATAGCTTCTACGACGGGTGCTGTTTTTCAGGTGAGTCTTTCTTTATCAATATAGGATTAACGCTTGTGCTAAGTAATAGTGTTATATCTATGATCTGGTTTTCATCCGTCAATATCGTATCACTTTGCAATTGCCGGAGATCAGTCGACTTGCGATATCACCTGACAGCAAGATGCTGGCATGTGTGATGCAGAGTAAAGAAGAAGGACAAGAGTGCGGCTCTGTTTTTTTCGTTCCCATCGAAAAACTGATTGAAGAGGCGCCGAGACAGTATGTATATGCCTCTCAATCTTGTAATCACTACTAACGCAGAATAGAATGACCCCATCAACGCAGGGATCATCCGAAAGCGACGGCAGCATGTCCAGACGAGGCTTGCCCCATGATTCGACGACCTTGCGACTCGAGTGGTCAGCGAGTGATATCACTCATATCTCATTCCCAACACAGGACGAAGTATACTTGATCGTGCAGCCGCAGATCACTGTCCGAAGTCGCGAGAATGAGATTCCCATTATCCATCTATCACTCAGAACCAGACTTCTGCAGACTGTGCTTGTTACAGCGCAAGGACTCGATCCCGGTAACACAGTAGGCCTCTTTACAGCATTCACGGCCTTTCGCCAACAACAAGCGACGTGCGCATTCATAGCGCGCGAGAAACAGCTATATATCCAGAATCTAGCCGAGCCCGGAAGCATCGCCGTCGAGAACACGATCAAGAACTATCGTGTCTTGAAGCTGGTCATGGACTGGAACGATAGGAAGATTTTTGCTCTAGGTACACCAGCTGGTACTAATCGAGTCTATCTACTGGAAATGACCGTCCCGCAGTCCGAAGTAGACAAAGTCTCCGTCACAGAACTGGTGTCTCTACCAGATCTTTCGCAAGATGATGAGTTCATGGTAGTTCTTTCATCAAGCTCATCGCAGCAAGGAGGGGACTATATTCTAGTAGCGGCGCTCACAAACGCAAGTCGACGCTGGATGTATCGTATTTCGCTACCGGATTCGTCAACGGCAGTATAATCTTACTCAATCAAAACCCAGAAAAAGGCAAAAAAAATAAGCAACGAAAATTAAACACCAGTCGCTCTATCAGTCATTCTGTTTGCCGTCAACCTCCGTGTCAATTTTCGTATGCTCAGATCAGCAGGCATCCACTTTTTAGGGGCCATTGTGCGGAAGAATGCCTCGTGGCTGGAAAGCCAGTTGTACATAATGAACGTGGCTACCGTCAGCAAAATAGCGCTTACCACGAAGATCCAGATCATGGGCGTTCCGACAATCGTGTTGTCTTGTTGATTCATGGCGAAAAAATTCATGCCGAAAAAGGACTTGTCACATCAGCGAATTTGTCACACTTTCTACTTAAACCAAGGGGAGTGCTCACGGTGAGAAACGAAGCGGGCAAATACAACAGCGTCAGCGTCGTCAAAAATACAGCAGACCGGTTGAGCTGCAACATATTCCCATTTTGTTCATTGGCGAGGACCTGGTCCCGGAAGAGGAGTGTATCGGCCAATAACTGCGCCGTTATCTGCACGCGCTGCTGCAAATGCGTCGCCGTGCGCGAGTATGTCTCGCACTGCCGTTGAATATTTCCCAGTATTGGAGTTTGCTGGGTCGTTGTATCGAATGCGACGAGCGTCTTCAGTGCAATAACCACATCGCCCGCGGCCTCTAATATCGTTGGAATTTGCAAAAAGTCCTTTTGGATACTGATCAACGAGCTCAGCTGTCCATGTCCGATTCGCAACTCTTCGTTGATGTAAGTCGCGGCAGCTGTGTTTGCGATTGGCAGGAATCGTCGTTCGAGTGAAGCGATGTAATGTCTCCATGCGGGGACGTACGTTGCAAACAGGGTTTGATGCAGCCAGAATGACGACTTGGTATTATCAGACTGGAGCGTGGAGAGTAGGGACTGGTGCAGTTTCGAGTTTGGCGTTGGGTTAAACACAATGTACAAGTTCTGTTTCGTCTTGCGATTCAGTCGGTGATATATGCCACTTTGACGAATAGTCCATTCTTCGTCAGAGGCTTTGTACTCAGGGTATCGAATTGTATATGACATTTCTAACTGATCAGCTTTGCCTCGTCCATTTTAAGCAGTCTATGTAAGCATACCAATGAAATCTTTATCCTCATCATGCGTGAAAGGAATGCAAAAGACCATCTCGGTTTTGAGGTTGCGCGTATAGAATACGGAGCTCAACTCCCATAGAGAATCCCCATTCGTAATGTCGTGAGCGTCTATAATGCTCTGTAGCATCTCCGGCGTAAGTTGAAGGGGCTGGAAGGAGTTGCGTTGACATATTGATCTTCCCGTCGTTAGTTGCGTCAGATAATATAGGGCTCGGGAGGGCAAACAAACATATAGCGTGAAGTGTAGGTCTGGTTATTTGGAGAGTTGAGATGGGTTGTTAGGCCCGTGTTGTCTTTGAACTCCGAATGTATAGTTGTGTGTTCCTGCGCTTGTTGTTGCTGTGCTTGTTGCCGTCGCCCGGACGCTGGTGAAGCGACCACATCGATAACTTTTACCGGCTCGACGAGCGCTTTGTCGGTGAAGCAGGTATTACTTTGACTCATATTGAACTAAAAGATAGGTGTCAGCCACCGATCAGCAGATCGATAGATAAGAAGCGATGCAATAATCGAGATGCAACGGGCGTCAATTTATTTATTTACAACAATTAAACCCCCAAAAACAATGCGATGCACCTGAACGCCGATTAATGAATGATAAAAAGTTAGAAAAAGGGCCAGACCGCCAAGACAGTCTTAGCCTCCAAAAATCAGCCAAGGCTAATCTCTTGTGCCTCAGGCGATTCCCTCTTCTGGGGCAGCAGGGCTATGTTGGTGTCAGACCATTTGCCGCGGGTGTCAGTCAGTCGGGCTGCTCAGCCTCCACAAGTCGTACTCTAGAATCATCGGAAAAATCATTTCTGACGAACGGAACTATGTAGATGATTGAAGGATTAACCAGGGTCTAACTAGTCAGCCTCGGCAAAATCAATGCTTACTCGAGTTCATCCTATCCCACGTAGTTATTAGCTAAAAACATAATGACGGTAGTTAAGATGACCAAAGGAGGGGGACGACATACATCTTCAATAGCTCGCGGAGCCATAAAATGCCACTGATCATCTCTCATCTGTCCGCCACAACCATGAGCATCCACTTTTCAAGGCACTTTTTGTGATAGGGCTGATGGTGTACATACTTCGATGCTGAAATCTGTCTGCCCCGGAAACAGTTTCTCCAGCAGCGCCTGCAGAGCTGGTCTGGTCAGATAGCTCTTCGTTGTGTTTTGAGCCACTGCTTTTGAGGCTGGTTGGGTATCATAGGATTTGGTGGTTGTATTGGTTCCCGTCCGGAAGAGCATTTCTTCTGCTTCTTTATTTCTCTTAATCTTTTCGTTCGAAGGATGCTCTAATAAAATATGACGATCGGAGAATTAAGCCTTATCACCTGGTCCTAGTACTGGGTTGACAACAAGTGTCGTTGAGATGGGGCTAGTCGAGTAACACTTTCAAAATCAAGAAATAGTGAATACAGATTTCGTCCTAACTCATGGATATTAAATACCCGAAGCTAAAAAGAGCCTCTTGTATTGACTATCGATCGATTATCAATAAGGACACGTCAAAAGAATAGAAAAGATATGCCTTGGGTAGTAGACCTAGTCGTGTGATGCTAGCTACAGGTCAAGTCTGATTGGCTACGCGTCGGCGTCTGCCGGTGTCTAGCTGAACATCACAATCGCCTACGAGCCTTTCAACGGAGAATTTCAGACCGGTAATAACAGCATGTAGGCAGCGATGAGCCAAGTAGGCATATCTAATATAATATAACATTATAACATTGATGGTAAATGATGGTAAATTAATGTAATTGTACCGGTAGCATGGTTCTATCGGATGGTTCCGACGAGGTTCGGGCCGTGCGGGGCATCAATCAGGGTTAGGGTCAGCACGTTCTATCGCTGGAGTTCTACACAAGTCTCGTCTATTCGTCAACGTTACGCCGCGATCTCGCACTTGGCTTGGCCTAAACAGAACATGCATATCAAAGAATGAACTAATTCCATCTTTTGGCTATCTCTGGATTCACTTTCAATTCCAGGCAGCCAGGCTAGTCTCCCCCTCTCTGAGTTGTGTATAGCGTACACTTTCTTTCCACACCAGTCCTCTCTTGTGGGCATCTCGCGACTCTTCGCTCGTTTCCAACAGCTCATCACCATCAAAATACAAATCCTTAGGGTACTGGATTAGAATCTCATTTGTATCAAAAGCCGCCCGCAATACATGGGACGCTGATTTTTGAGTTGAACGTAAAGGCGGCTTTGTCATCAGGAGCATCATAAGAGGTAATACGATCTTGAAAAGCAGTACGCGGATAAACCACGATGCATGACGCTGCAGGCCAGTACTCATGGCGCCCGGGTCAACGCCCAAGATGCACACATTCTGCAATTGAGGATCTGTGTTCATGCGGTGCTGGAGCTCGTGCATCATCATAATCAGGCAGAGTTTGGCTGCACCATAACGCCGAAATCCGCTGCGCCACGGGACTGAGTCCTGGACCGCAGAACTCCACTGTCCCTGCGCGATTGCTTCAAGGGTATCTTTGTCGCGGATCATAGGATTGTATTGGTCATCGATGAAAGCTTTGCTGCGGTCATTTCGCTTGTCTTCAGGACTGACAAAGGGGAAACGCTGTCAGCATATTCCTCGAGATTACACGAAACCAGAGAAGGCTTACTCATGAGCCTGACTGCCGACTATCACAATTCTGCCGGCATCCCGATCGATGCTCTTCAGCAAGAGTAGCGTAAGGAGCCAGTGTCCAAGGTAATTGACGCTGAAGGTGGTATCAAATCCATCCTGCGTCCAGGTCTGCTTACCAAAGTCCTGGAATCCAGCATTCAGGATCAAGGCTCTTATGCTAGGGATCGTACCCTCTGACACTTGCAGGTTGATGGCTTCAGCAACTTTGCGGATACTATCGAGATCGGTCAGGTCTATCGAGAGAGCGTCGTGAGGGTGATTTGAGCTAGCGGCGAGCACAGAATCGAGTACAGGCGCGTGCGCTGCATCTCGGACAAGATAGAGACCATGGTATGCTGAAAATTTGGGCTTTGAGACAATACCCTGTACGATAGCACTTCCAAGACCGCCATTTGCACCCGTGATGATGATGGTACCTTTGGCAGTAGCTGGATCCATCTTGTACGTGATGAGACCTCAGGTTTTCTGCTATCCTGGTCTCAGATTTTTACAAGATGATGTGATGTATTTTCAGTGTCTATGTAGTTTTTGAACCTGACTGTTTCTCGATTATGCCTAAATTCTTACTCATGTAATCCATAAGCACTAGTCTCCCAGTAATCCTGGTGGCTTTGTTAGTCCATTTTCCCCCACTGTGTCGAACGGGGATAATACAATCAGTTGTATGTACTTTCAGCCAGTCTTAAGCTACGTATATGCTGGTTCAGATTTCTCGGAATCTTGTGTAATGCAATATGCAGTGGTGTGTTACTAATTTTGCAGGGGCCAATTGGAACACTTGCAGTTACACCTCCACTTCTCGACTTGTCGAGTAGACTACTATTGCTTGGACAACTGACAGATCGTTGAGTTCAAACGTCAATAAGTGTGATGACACCTCTGCTGCGTGGATAAATTCTCTCTTGCACCCAGCTTTCTCCCGTGCGATTCGGCCCGCTTCATAACAATCGGATATCAAACAATCAAGTCCTTCTACGTATCTAGCGAATATGTTATCGCAACTCTGAAGTTGCCGTGCTATTTTAACTCAACTTTTCTCATCGATTAATTCGCGACCAAGAGTCTTTTAGCTCTGCTTGCCGTTTGGTGTACGAACGACGAGTCTAAATCCACGAATCCGCCGTATGATTGTCACCACTGAAGCTATGATGGGATCACAGAAACTCTTGTCTTACGTGGTCGCTGGCACGGTCTTACTCATCTCTATACTCATACTTTTCCATAGAAAAGCAGTGAAAAAACAACAACCTCCTGCACAACCAAAGCCGTACCCGTTGGCAAACACACCACATGAACAGCTCCCTCAATACATCCAAGAACTTCTTGCGGCAGTTCCCGAATGCGTTACTCTTCAGGGCGATGTTGAGGCTTTTCAAAATGCTGTAGATTATAGCTGGGCCCAGCAGAACCGCGAGATCATTCCCACGTGCGTCCTGCGCCCGCGCAGCACGCACGAGCTCAGTAAAATTGTTTTCATTCTGAAGGGCGAGTATGACAGACGTGAATCTTCTGGGCTACAAGATGAGGCTTTTTTCTCGATCAGGAGTGGTGGCGTCAATCCGGGTCTTGGGGCTTCATCCGTGAAGGATGGCGCTGTGGTTGACCTCAGTTTGTTTTCTGAAATTACGCCCGCTTTTGATGGATCTACCGTGACGCTGGGAACCGGTTGCAGATGGCTTGACGTTTACAAAACTCTAGATGAGAAAAAATTGACTGTGATGGGGGGAAGGAACGCACCTGTTGGTGTAGGTGGGCTAACCTTGCAAGGTGAGAAGATATTAGCGGATGCAATATCACTTCTATGGGCGACAGCCAAATTGAGTAAAAGCTGATTATTCGAAACAAAGGAGGCATATCGTTCTACTCTCCAAGACATGGATTTGTCTGCTCCAACTGCGTAAGCTACGAGGTTGTGCTCGCCGACGGCAAAGTTGTCACAGCTTCTGCCTCAGAGCACCCTGATTTGTGGAGAGTTTTGAAGGGAGGGGGGAACAACTTTGGCATCGTGACTCGGTTCACACTCCGAAGCTTCCCTTCTGCCCCAGTTTGGACTTCAGGGGTACTGACACTAGCGGCTTTCCAGTACGCAAAGTCACTGAAAGCCTATCATGACTACCTTGCTCATGCGACCTCTGACAAGCCTGGTGCATTTGATGAGGACGCTGCCGGTCCAATTCTTAGTTTTGTCTATATTCAGAAACTTGGGTTTCAAATCCTCTCACTCTCCATCTTGTACACAAAGATCTCACAGGCCAAGAAGTGGCCGGCTCATTGGCATTCAACAGGGTTCAAATCTCTGCGAGGCATCCATAGAGACCGTGTGGAGACCAACACCAGCATTGTCGAAAGATTCGGTAGTACTGCACCAGCAGGTACTCGCCACACACAGGGCACAACGACTATCCGCAACGATCTTGAAACTATCATGAATGCTTACGCTATTTTCTGTGAGACTGCAAATGAACTTCGCCGCGTCGAGGGACTTGTGTGTCCATTTGTCTTCCAGGCAATTTTACCAGGGTGGATGAACAGGGGGGACCCGAATATCCTCGGCCTTGAGAACTGTCTAGAGCCATTGATCATAATCAGTTATTCCGTCACATGGACTAAAGCTGAAGACGACGAGTTCGTGCGATCGATTATTCGCTGCAGCTTACAAAGAATCGAAGCCACCGCCAAAGAGAGAAAGGCAGATCACCAGTACCGCTTCATCAATTACTGCATGGAGTGGCAGCAGCCATATAAAGGCTGCGGCGCAGAGAATCTGAAGCTCATGCGGGAGGCCAGCCACAAGTATGATCCAGCTGGCATGTTCCAAAAGGGATGTGCTGGTGGGTTCAAATTAGACGTCTAGTAATGATATTGAGATAGGAGCAAATTGATTGTATTTTTGCACGAAGCTAATTTGAGAAGCAGAAAATAGTGGTAATCTCGATCAGTACCATGACTTTCTTCAATGATGTTCATAAGTTCTAAGCCTTGCAGGGAATTACCAAGGTTCAATTACGAAGAATGGTTGAGGGAGTATACTAATCTCCCCTGTTACGTAAAGTGAGGGTATCTTGACGGCCAGCGTGATTCATTTGGACGTAAGGTTATTGGACAAAAGGTGCAAAGCTATGCACAGCAATCGATTTGAGCTGCCTCATTGTAATTTCCCCTCCTTCCGAAGCACTCAGCCTTGTGATTTATAGGTGATTCCTCTTTAGAACCTTACCCTCAATGTGGACTTGGAAGTCGATACGCATCGAGGACTTTTTGGTACATTTTGCGCTTCAGAGAAGTCATGTCGCTTCGTACTCGTATCGGACGTCTCCTTTCGAGATCTGAAGAAAAGGGAACTATAGATGTGGCCGAAAAGACACATGAGAATCAATGAGCGACCGATGTGCAGTCCAAAATTGCAAAGCTCAAAGCACCACCAGCTAAGGTCACTCACCTTCAGAGATTCCAGTTGAGAGGTCTCTGGAACGACGCATACGAACAATTTCGTGAAGAAGACGAGCGGATGATCCTCGCGTATGAAGAAGATTTATCAAACCAGGCCATGGCGCCGCCCGCAGGACAACATGCCAGCAATAGTTTTGACAGCAATAACGAAGCGCTATTACAGCGCCTTGTCGAGCGCAGACTAGTCGAAATACAGGAGACGCGTTTCCGGATCAAGTTCGGTGAACAAAAAAGTTGTAGTAAAAGATCAGGCTCGTCGGATAACAGACACCATTCTATCTTTCAAGGAAGCTATATCATCGGCTGTAAGCTCAGAGCCACATGCAGCACTGGCCTGAGCTGGAATCTTGATGCTGCTGGATGTGAGTTTGTCTACCATGTTGTTTCATGGCAAAATTAGGCGTTACCCTGGTGTTGACTTATACCTGCAGCCTGTCTCCGCGGCGATCACACAAGAAGAAAATGCGATAGACGGCTTCGAGCAGATTTCAAGTCTGCTTATTCGTCATAGACTCCAAGAAACTCACTCATGTCGAAGGTTTCGCCTCGACAAAATCGAGTTCGAGGTAAGAGATAACCTGTCATTGGGGTGTGAGAACCGCTAAGCTGCTCAGCACTAGTAAGGTAGCTGAACAGGATAAGTGGAGTGTCTCTATCTCGCCTGATAGTGCTCTCATAGCTGCCCCTTACTTAGGGACCATAATTGGGATCTTTGACTCAAGAACGGTCAGTTTGCTGCATGAGTTAGCAAGACATACAGGCATGATTAGAACTATGGTATTCACGTCAGATAGTCTGGTGTTGGCATCCGCGTCTTTTGGACACAGGCACGATCCGAAATTAAGATGGATTGGGTGCATTAACCCAGACCCTCCAGACACGTCGATCTGTCTCTAAATGCACAAACCGGCAAGTTATTACAGAAGCTAGATGGCCGCTCAGGGTACGTTGAGTGCTTGTCGTTTAGTTCCGATGAAGAAATTCTAGCAGTTGCCTATGCAGACGGCCCCGTACATGTCAGGAAAACACACACAAGGAAGTTCATCAAGGCGCTTGAAGGCCACAAAGGTCTAGATATCGATATCGTATTCTCCCCAGACGGGAATATGATAGCATCTACATGCCGAGACAAGGGAACACGACTCTGGAATGTGAATACAACAGAGCTAATTAGGACTTTATACAAGTGACGAGGTCCAAAAACTGTTAAAATATCCCCCAACGGCAGACTTTTAGCAATTATAACCTACAATGATCATAATTTTGAGTTATGGAATTCAAATACGGGTGAGCTTTTGGCATTCCGCGACAATATGATAGGTGTTAACTCAATATCATTTTTGGAGGACGGTGAATACTTCGATACCAACATGGGACGACTGAGCATTGAGATGATGTGTCCCCATCTATCCGGTCGTAAGAGTTCAAAACGTGATCCAGGAATCTTCGTGCAAAAGCCTTGGGTGTGTCGCGGCACGAGTGAAATACCTCTACTGCCACGTGAGTATTATGCGACATGTGCAGCCTATCGAGATGATGTGCTTGGGATGGGACATGAGAACAGTCGGGTTTCAATCATACGATTTGAACCGAGGGACATCGTTGGTTCCGTTTAGTCATTATATAGGGATCTCTGCATGATCAAGCACATTATATAGAGGGTACATGGTTAGGGTTTAGCCTTGCATCTTGGGGCCAGATAATGCTGATTGCCAGCTCTGTCATCCTGCCTAGTGGTTCTGATACTCTCTCGTTATTCAACTCCATGGCGAAGAATCTCTTTTGTTATTCGACTTATGACAGACCTTAAGATATTGTATTAGAATCTAATTGACGAGATTAACACCGTTTCCAAATCTCCAATGCCGGGCGTTCCCCATTCACGTCACTCGGCTGTACATATTGAAGAAGCTCCTTTGCACATGCTGCAGCCACAGCTGCAGCATATCCCTGCCAATCTTTGCTCTTTTCAGTGTCCGCATATCCACAGATCCCACGTATAACGATACATGGGAAATCGTTCATCAGATCCGCCGCTTCGCTATCAATACACAAAACATTCACCCCGAGACTCTCATTGAGTTTGTCACAAAAGTCTGCGTCTCTGATAGCTTTATTGCCCGATGCGATCAGGCCATAATGCACGGTTATATCTCTGGCTTCCTCCTGTCTGTCCTTCAGATCAAATCCTTGTGCCCCTCTGATTTTGTCAGAAATCGCGCGAAGACCGAGGAAATTCCAGAAATAGTTGAGTACCATCTCCAATGATGGGAAACCTATGGCATGTAATTTGTTCCATGTACCCAAGGAACTGCCGGATACGGCGCGAGGGTCCATGAGTGGAGGTTTGGTGTACTCCGGCATCAGGCTCGGCCATTTTTTCTCGATTCTTTCAAGATATTGTGGAATCTTGTATCCATTCAACCGACATCGAGCCTCCATCTTCGTCAATGCCGTCAACAGTGCGCTTGGAGGACTGGTAAGCCCAACCATCTGCCTGAACAGTTCACCGTTTCCTTTCTTCGCAAGAGTTCCTGGAACGACTGCTTCGTATCTATCCACCGGAGTACTGATAACGACATCACCAAGCCTAACCTTGGACGGAACGCCATCGCCGATGCCAACCGATATTCCGACCTTCACGGATGGGAAGCTTCGCACAATCTGCGACACGGAACATGCAGCTGAACCAGTGCCAATCTTTCCTTTCGGTAGGCATGCAATGACAATTTTGTGCTCGCCGATCGATCCGAGGGTATATGTGTTCGGATCATTTGCTGGCTTAGGGAGATCGGGATGTATATGATCTAGCATGGCTGTCGCGGCAGTAAGCTCCTTTGGTAAGGCGCAGATCCATCCCACTGTATAGTCATTTCGACTGTGGTATTGGCACGTCTTGCTTCCCGCATGTCCTTCAGCTAGTTTTCGTGAGAAAGATGCATCTTTGTTCTCATTGTTGCTTTCATTTTGTGACATGCTTAGATCCTTTTTCATTGAGCGAGTACTCGGCCAACAAGAAAGATTGACTCAGATTCTCTTTGAAAAGTAGTATCATGTTCGTATCGAGCTTTTATCCTGGTTCGGAGGGAAATGTACTAGCTGGCAAGCACAGGCAAGGCAACATTAGAATTCTGCCTACGCGGCGCTGTAATATCTTGAAAGCGCCCATGGGCTCACACCAAAGTGCTAACCACGCCCCAATAATTCAAAACATGCAGCAACTGCTCTCATAATCCAACCGGAGAGACTGAGTATATCACGATTCTCTCTTCAGTCTAATATAGAGAGTGTGCAGTGAGTTGAAAGTTGTTCGATTCCATGGATTTGACCAATGAGGAGAGGTTCGGCCCGTGTGGGTCCCACCAGGGTTAGGGTTTCCAATCTGCAAGGAAGCAGACATGGACTCCAGCGTCCAACATGGGCTACATTGATATATCTTGCTTCTAGTCAAGTAAGACCTCTGTCATTTTAAGCACACAACAATCGATTCGCACATTCAGACAGCTTACGAACGGGTGAGGAGTTCACGCTTCCGACTCGGTGCATCAATCCATATGAGGAAGCCGGCCATGCTACACTACTCAGACTAATTTCTTGTCTACAGCGTCACGTCCAATCAATTCCATCCATACCAAAATACTAAGACCAGAGCAGAGTAGCAATCCGAGCCAGTCCGTGCCCACTCCCGCTAAGATTCGATTCTGAATGGTGCACGGTTCGATCTGAACAAGGATCTTACGGAGTGCCTTCGCGCTTATCATGTCACACAGCCTCGTGGTTCATTCAGCCTCATAGATATCTAGCTATTGATTTTTTGATATATCATGATCACACCCTCGAGGATTTAAAAAAGCAGGCAATGACAAATGGATCAGGTCAAGCATGTCGCAATCAGAAGATTATCCGGCCTGGTTCTCCGAACTAGACTGGACTCATGGCTGGTTTCAGTTGAATAGGCTTAACGCGTCGAACTCTGAACCTGAACAAGAAAACGAAAATGATGAACATGCAGAAGATGCATCAACAACAAGAACAAGACAAGAAACACGACCACTTTCCCAACCTCAATCTCCGTCATTGCTGCATCAACCACCCTCCCAATCTGGGCAGTCTCAATCAGACCAGCTAGGCGATGAAGATGCCGGAACAGGCATGATCGAATGGGCCCGGCAACCCCCAATTATTGTCCCCGTCAGACCGAGTAGAGATCGCATCACGAAACGTCGTCTGCGGGGGATTCACCTCTTCGTATGCCCCTTTTCCACTTTCCTCTACACATACATGCTAATGGCAGATGAAGATGCTAACGATAAACGGCACCCTCGGCACCGGCCTCTACTGGAGAGGCGGCCAGATCCTCGAACTCGGCGGTCCTCTCGCCGTTTTACTGTCATTCCTGCTAGTAGGCCTCCTCGCCTGGGCCGTAATGCAATGCATCACCGAAATGCTCTGCATCTGGCCCATTCCAGGCGCTCTGTCCATGTACACCAGCGAGTTTGTCGACATGGAACTGGGCATCGCTGTCGGCATAACCTATTGGTTCACCTACTCCGTGTCGTTTTCCGCGTTGGTAGCTACCTCAGCTGCAGAACTGGTGTTTTGGCCCGTTGTGAACGATAGCAAAAGTTTTCAAGGGCTGGTGATCTATTTCGCGATTCCGATTTTTCTGATTCTGGTGAATGCTTTTAGTATCAGTGTATGTCTAGCCCCTTTAATTAGTTGTGAATGTGGCTGACTCGGTGTTAAGATATATCGACATGTGGAGTTGTACACCGGCATACTCAAGATTTTCTTTCTTATAGTCATATTCGTGTTTCTGATTATACTGAAGTTCATGGGTGAGTTTGCCCTGCATGACTACGTCGCACGCAACTGACTGTGCAGCTCAACCGGACCAAACTGCCAATCAGCCAGTGAACACCGAAAGTACGTCTTCCATTCTTGGTCAGATATGGAAATTGTGTTTAACTCATCAGACTGGTCCCTCGTACTTGTCTTCGACCACAACGCCGCCCCGAATTGGGCTACAGCTTTCATGTACTTTCTTCTTTCCTCTTCTTGAGACATGTGCTTACTTAACGAGTAGCATGTCCATCTCAATCGCAACATTCGCCTACGTCGGTGTCGAGATCGTTGCCGCCTCAGCCCTGGAGGTCCAATGGCCGCGACGCGTAAAAACAGATCTCTCTTCCACCTCCCAACGCTCCAACGACACCCTGATCGGCAACACCGTCAAGTTCTCCGCCATTTGGATCTCCATCCTGGCCACTTTGGCCTACACACTCACCAGCGTGCTCGCGACGCTGGAAATATCATGGGACGACTGCCAACTTCCGCGCCTCAGCTGGGTGATACCCGGCCAATGCTCCAGCCCTTCAACCACCACCAATTCCACAGAATTAGGGATTGGCGAGAAGACATCCTCCGTCTTCGTCGCGATCGCTTCACGCTCTCCGATTCCGCATCTAGGCGACATTTTCAACCTGTTCCTGGTATTCACCTGTCTCAGCTGCGCAAGCACAAACCTGTACGTCGCCTCTCGCGCTCTGTTTGGTTTGACCAGTCGTCTGGATGACGGTCCTCACCAACCCTGGTACTTGCACGCCATGGCCTATTTCGGTAAAACCGACAACCACAGTGTACCCCGGCGAGCAATGATATTCTCGGCGTTTGCGTTCTGGTGGGTACCGTTTCTGCAGCTGAGGGCTGGAACGGGTACCGATAATCCCATCGGAATGGTGAGCTTCTTCGCCTTCTTTCCCCTAAAAGATACAGAAGATTTGGGTGTGAGTTGCTAATAGCGTGGGTGCAGTTTGTCGAAATTCTCGCCGAGATGGGCTCAACGGGCATCCTGATCGTATGGGCATGTAATTGTCTCGCTTTTATACGCTATTACCACTGGTCCGTCTCCTTCCCGTATCTGATCTCTGATCTCTGATCTTGCCTCATCAATCTCTCAAACCTAATCTGACGCCTGCACGAAACACAGTATATCAGCTCACCGCGAAACCCTCGAACGCGAAGGCATCTCCCTCGTCCGCCGCTGGAGCACAAAACATCCAACGGATTACCCCTATCGCGGCAGCGGACAGCCATTTCTCGCCTACGCGGCGCTCGCGGGCTGCATATTCGTGCTCGTGGTCGCGAATAGTGCCGCGCTCTGGAACGGCTTTCACGTTATGCCGTTTCTGAGCAGTTATCTCATCGTACGTGTTCACCCCCTACCCTTCAGTCGTCGCTACAAGTATTTTGGATGCTTACCCGGTTGGTGAGGTAGGTGATAGTTTTCATTGCGGTTTTCATAGGCATAAAACTCAAGCGAGGCGGGAAATGGGCGTTTGTGGATTTGACGAATGAGCAAAAGGTTATAAGAAAGATTAACAATCTGCACAGTATTCGGTTGGGGGCGACCTGACTATCACTCTTATAGCGAATATTGGGTTTGGAATTGGGTATCGCATAGTATTAGGTATTTGGATTAGTGTAATGTAATGTGATTAATGCCCCTGTAAAGGACACCATAAAGCTCGTACATAGACGTATATGAGTATCGTGGATCATAGATCACTTTTTTCCAGAGGTCGACATCAAACCTGCTCTTCACCCCTAACCTCCTCCTGCATAGTCTTGGGCATACCCTCATTACCAGCCCACCCCTCCGTAATAGTCAAATCCGCGTATCCAGTCGCCCTGAAAAATGCATGTCGACGACTCCTCGCCGCCCATGCCCATCCATCGCTCCGTCGGAGCGGCAAGTGATACATGTGAAACCCGACGTAGGCAAAGAAGATGCCCAACACAGAGCCGGAGATGATGTCGAAGCCTGCATGGCGATGGTCATGGTAGCGTGAGCATGCGACAAAAAAAGCGACGCAAACGGGGACGAAGGCTATGATTTGGAGGTAGACCGGTGGTGCAGCGCCTTGGTCGCGAGGTGATGTCGACCTTGCCGGGGAAGCAGATGCGGTCTCGGTCTCGGTCTTTTGGACTTGGGTTACCGCTGCGGGTGCCTTTGCGCCGAAAGCCAAGGGACCAATGTACGGGAACGCAACTGAGAATTTGGCGCATAGCCAGAGGGTCAAGTAGACCATGCCCGCGAACGAAACTAGATCTAATTAGTATAACAACGATACTAGCGGAATTAAGGGATGGACGTACAAGAAGAATGCCCACTAGGCCAAGCGGCAAACCCATCGTTCTTCAAATTACTGGCCTGATTCCTACAAATCTCGTACGTCACAAACGTCGGCGCCCCCTGCAGCAACGTTCCCAGTCCACCAACTGCATACGTCGATATCTTGGACAGATCCGGATCACATCGTCCGATCAGGTCAGGACGCGGCTTTCCGATCAAATCCTTCAGACCCTGAGTAGCCGTGAACGTAGCTGCTAACGCAAGCGCAAGACCCATCCACCCCGCGTTCCACTCCCATACTTTCCGTCGCCAGATCAGCGCGAAAGGTGCCCGACGTAATGCGCGTGGATTGCTGGGGACGAGCAACCAGCTGAAGACAAGTATTATGCCGGCTGGGATCGCGAGACCGATGGCGATGAGAAGACCAGATGAGACGGTGTCGGTGGGTTCGTAGGGTAGGGAAATGGCTGGATCGGTGAGCGAGAAGGGTCGTTGAGCAGGTTCGAGTTTGGACAGTCCGGCGCCGATCCCAGCGAGGCCTCTATAACACCGTCAGACAATATAGTCAAGGGAGGCTATAAGATGGGAGAGGACTTACACAATGAAGACCCAGTCGAGAATGTACGAGGTAACGAGTAGCTTTGAGATACGCGCCATGGCCGGCGGCTTCACCTGAGCGGTCGACATTTTGTATCCTCTGTCCTCCTAACGTCGTTGATAGTTGTTGATTCTTCGATGTTCATGATGGCAGAAGACAGATATTACCTGGAGTTTGAATCGGGAGAACTTAAAAAGGATGTCACAGATGGCCGTCGATTCGCTGATGGTTTGGCGCAGGGACCGCTCAGCCACAATCGTCAATAAAGCTTGTGATTATGATCGACGTCCTTTTTTGGTTGTTGTTTGGGTGTGGCAGTGTCTGAACAGCGTGCGCTGGTTTCATATCCGAGTAAGCACTACGGTCGTGCGTCACTGGGTTGTTTGCCATCCTGAGGCTGGGTGGTCATTGTGGTAGTTGTCGTGGTTGAGACCGGTGATATTGTTGGAAACCTTATTTCTGAGGCAGCCTCTTCGGTCGGGATGGTCACGAGATCATCGTCGAGCTGCCATGGAAGTTCCTAGCTTGTTCATGGCAGCCTCTGCGCCTTGCATAGACGATTTTTTTTTTTTTTTTTTGCTTGACACTTCTGCTCGAAACACATCAAAACATCATCGCCACTCTTCATCAGCAAGGACATCAGGTTTTCCGAGCGCCGCGACGTCCACAGCAACAGGATCGGTCCGTCCCGATTGATTTCTTCTCATCTCTTTGTGTATCCTTGCCAGTCATCTTGAAATATCTAATAAGCACATTGACTGCAGAGTAAGTGCGTGGCGAATATGCAGAACATCATTTTTTTGGTGTCGTTAAGAGACAACATGCATCAACGTGGTGTACTACATAGTAGAGATGCATGAGTCGCCAGGGTATCGGCGTGTCCCGATGTACCAATCTCAAGCTATCTAAAAGGCTAAACTACGAACAGCTGCTCATTGGTCCCCCCACGATCAGTGCGTATCAATGTTAGTTATGTTATCGATTTATGGGGATTTAGCATCAGTCGATACGCACTCTCTGGCAATGAATGTTGTCATTCTATAGTTGGCGCTGGGGTTAGTGATCAAAAGCATGAATGCTTCGGGCCAGTCGAGCACGAGACCTAGCCCTAACTCTTGCTTGTGCATTGAACACACATCCTTTTGGATATCGAGAACTGAGCGTGCCATAATAGATCTACACAAGTGAGTGACCTGCCATATGCTCTGCCAATTTCCAAGAGCGTTATCGGACTTGGCCATGATCTCCAGCAAGACGGCCCTAAAACCCCCTCGCAGACCCTAATCCAGCTTAATTAGCGTCTGAAAGCAGCTCTGAACCTCTCAGCAGCCAGAGTCTTATCAATGCCCACTAGCACTATTCAGCTCTAGTTTGGCCGCTAAACGTGGTTAACCTACTATGTACTAGTACGTCGTAGTCAGACCGCGTGGAACTCCCCATTATTCTCCCAGAAAGGCCAGGACGGAGCCCGGTTTATCAGCTTGGTGGATCTGGCTATCTCTTAGCTTAATTTGGAACCACTTGAGAGTCAGGCGAAGTTACAACTTCACATCGAGTAATAAGAATTTCTTTCGTCGCTATTTCCTATTGTCAGTTAATATATCCGATAGACACCGTCTAGACAACGGACTTCGGCGCGCCCTTCCTTTGTATGCCCTGACGTATATAACGATCGATTTATTCCTGTTCATGACATTCCTCCAGCTTCATGACTACCGGCTTATCTGCTAATTACATACCTCGTTGATCGAGGGTATAACATCGCCGTCTTATTGCCTGCGCCGGAATATTTAATACCTTACTCATTCTAGTCTTTCTAATTTCCATCATCCTTCTGTATAATCCATCAGACTCGTCATGGACGGCCCCGATCAGATCGGGCCTGATACGGGCCCAAAACGAACAATCTCAGATCGCTTCGGACGATTCGTTCGGTCGTTCACCACCAGGTAAGTTTTCACAGACATGGAGAAGATATTCCGATGTTAACGCCTTGTAGGGATGGCCTCATCGGCGACTACGACTATGCCATGCTCTTTAAACCGCGCATACCTTTCATGAAAAAATCCCGCTCCCGAGCACCCTTCTTCGGTCTTCACGACAAGATTCCCGTCTTCCTTGCGCTACTGCTCGGTCTTCAACATGCGCTTGCCATGCTGGCGGGCGTCATTACACCTCCAATTCTGATCGGCGGCAACGCTGGTTTCGATACTTCGACGTCGCAATATCTCGTCTCTACATCGTTGATTGTCTCGGGTATCCTGTCAGCCATCCAAATCACCCGATTCAGCATTCCCAAAACGCCGTACTACATTGGTACCGGTCTGATTTCTGTCGCCGGTACATCATTCTCTACATTGACGATTGCCGACAATGCGTTGACTCAAATGTATAACTCCGGATACTGCCCCATCGACCCCGACACAGGTGCCAAACTCGCTTGTCCTCATGGTTATGGCGCGATCCTTGGCACATCTTGTCTCTGTGCACTTCTCGAAATCGGTTTATCGTTCATGTCGATTGATATTTTGAAGCGCATCTTCCCGCCTCTGGTGACTGGTCCCACCGTCCTCTTGATCGGTGTCAGTTTGATTCAGAGCGGATTAGAAGACTGGGCCGGTGGCTCTGGTACTTGCTTTTCTAACGCTGCCGCTGGCGGATCTGCCGCTTTGTGTCCTTCTGCCACAGCACCGCACGCCTTGCCCTGGGGAAGTGCCGAATTCATCGGTCTCGGCTTTTTGGTATTCTTGACTATCATTCTATGTGAACGCTTCGGATCACCCATTATGCGAACCTGCTCCGTTGCCATAGGTTTGCTAGTTGGGTGCATTGTCGCTGCTGCATGTGGCTATTTCGATCCCTCGTCCATCAACGAAGCACCCGTCGCTTCATTCATCTGGGTCAAGACCTTCCCTCTCAAGATCTACGCACCCTTGATTCTCCCCTTCCTAGCTCTCTATATCGTCCTCATGATGGAATCCATCGGTGACGTAACAGCCACATGCGATGTCTCCCGTCTCGACGTCGAAGGTGAACTATTTGATTCCCGAATCCGCGGTGGTGTCCTCGCCGACGGCCTGAACGGTCTACTAGCCGGTCTGTGCACAATCACACCCATGTCTACATTCGCCCAAAACAACGGCGTTATCGCTCTAACGCGCTGCGCGAACCGCAAAGCCGGATATTGGTGCTGCTTCTTCCTGATCATCATGGGCGTATTCTCCAAATTCGCGGCTGCGCTGGTTGCTATTCCCGCGCCGGTGTTGGGTGGTATGACTACGTTCCTCTTCTCGTCCGTGGCCATCTCTGGTATTCGTATCATTGCCACTACACCTTTCACCCGCCGCAACAGGTTCATTCTGACCGCCTCGTTCGCGGTCGGTATGGGCGCCACTCTTGTCCCGAGTTGGTTCTCGTATGTATTCACCTACTCCGGCGACAACAAGGGATTGATCGGTCTCATCGATGCGATCGAGTTAGTCATGACGACGGGATTCGTGATTACAGGCTTGCTAGCGCTGGTTCTGAATTTGTTGTTGCCCGAGGAAGATGACGACGAAGAGGAGGATACACGTCTGTTGGATGGCGATGCCACCACCACCTCTGAAGAGCAGAATAAGACCGCTGCCGCCTCGGAGAATGCGGCTACTGTTTCGAGTGAGAATGGGGAGGGCAAGTCGGCGAAACTTTCGTAGTCTGTCTGTAGCTAGATTGTCGTGTATATTTGTATAGAAGAATTTACGTCTCGCACATGTTCAAGCGCTATAATCCAATACCGAATGTATTATTTACCATCCATCAAAGTCTAGGTATGGAATACTTTGACCAATACGGTAACGCCCCAGTCAAGACTTCGACCACTGGTGGACTCGCAACGTACCGTGTAATTATAGAATATACAGGTACGCTGTCTGGCATTGTTGGAGTAAGTAAAGAGATACAAGAGAAAATAGCATATCTAATCATCTATCGTAGGGTAATGTCGATGTAGAATTCTCCCCGTGATCAGATTAGGGCTTAGGTGGAGACCGGCTCCACCGACTTTGCTCAGCGGCAGGGCTGAGTATCACTCATTTTTTCTATAGGAGCCACTGAGATTCTTGTCTGATAAGCCTTCTAACCCAATGCAGCTGTCTGTCATTCTTTCAGTTGTCGCGACTTTCAGGCGGTCTGCCGAGATTTGAGCGGGAAAGCAGTTGCTGGAATTGAGAGCTTCGGCTAGGATTATCATGAGCAAACTGGGAGATAGATTAGGGCTAATGATCATTCAGAATGCGGGTATGAATTTTTGGCTCGGCGCTTGAAGAGCACATCCACGGTCTTGAAAAGAGAAACGATCAGGTCCTCTTCCCTAACTTTTCGTTCTCTCGGTGTCATAATGTTGTGCGCTGTCCCCGTCGTTGGTCACTTCAATCAACTGGACAAAGCTTGTATTGTCCAAGGGGCCACCCGCCGGTGGCCTCCCAGGCTTCCTTGGATTCGTTGTTCGACTGCTACTGCTCTTGCCTCCGTTCGTTGAACGGAAAAGGTTCGGGAAGAATCGCCGGAGTAATGCTCGAACAGATGGCAGGCACAGAATCAATATTCCTACATCCACTTCGACGATGGACCAGTAGCCGCCGGGCGCGTTGTCCCCTTGTCTGAATATCAGAAACCTATGAAACCAAGAGTTTTTGAAAAGTGAAGACGTACAGGTTGGGTTCGAACTTGTGGAAAACTCCTTGAGCATTACCATGCGGTAAATGCTTACGCCGGTGACTCTGCGCCAAACAACCATATTAGGATGTTTTCCGTCCTGAAGAATGAGGTACCTACAGGAAACCTATCGAAAACATGAAAATGATCTGAAACTTCAACAATGTCGAGGTTTGCAGGTGCATCAGCGTCGGTATCGGCAGAGCTATTACCCACACGTCGAAGACGATATTGATTGCCGCCGAGGCCAGGACCAACGTATTCTTGTCCACGCATGACCCTTGGTGCTCTCCATCCCAACCCATCCAATTGAAAGAAACCGGCGAGCACTGAAAACAGAATGCAAAAAGGAAGGCAACGCCGTAGCAAACCACCACACCAGCAGTTGTCTTGATGAGCCAGCGTATCCGCGAGTCCGGGAAGATGCGCAGGTAGAAGAGAAGAAAGCAGATCTTGGTCAGAGTAATTGCGGTGACGTAGAGAAGCTCCTGAATGTAGTAAATCTGCTGCCGATTAGTCCGGTCAAGTTCGGCTTTTGTGTCTAATGTCGGTGCCATGCCTTAAGAATTTGCGTGATTTTGTCGAAATCCAAAGTCCAAATATCTTTTCCCAGCCCAGCTTGCCCAACTGTCGACTCGTTAGGATTTTTAGTACACATAGTGCAGAAATGTGTACGCTCACGCAATATAGAGTCTGTATTCATTGCCACCATGACAGCCCCCAGTGCAATAACTGTCCAGTCATCATATCCCAATCTTGAGCCCGGCACCATCGCCAGACGTGTGTATATTCTAGTTGCAATGAACAACAGGACGATATATCCCACGGCCGGAACAACGATACTCGGACTCGTCAAATCTCGTGTCGGCACTCCGCATTCTGTATTCGTGACGTTAAGAGTGGCTGTACCCGTCAGTATGAAAAATGACCGCAGTTACCTTGCTGGGTGGCCGGCATACTGAGAGTCTCTTTGGTGGTACAATTCGCCTCAACGCAACCAGTCATTTCCTCCTGGAAGATTGCATTGGTGCATATACAGGTCTGGTTGGTCGGAGCACATGGTGATAAAGGGAGTATCTCCTCTAGGCATCTCGTCTATAAAGAGTATCAGCATCATGAAATGGAAGCCACAAGAACGGATTCGTCATACTGAACATGCCGGCAAAGACTGCGCCGCAGCATTTGTCAAGGCAGACAAATGTATTGTTGCGTACGTCAAGACTGCCAAAAAGCGCATGATCGGAACTTCACTCTGCAATTATATCGAGTTTGTAGAATGCGCGAAGTGATACGTTACATATTGATCCACCATTCTCCTGTGTTGGCCGAGGAGACTCGATGAGAATCCGCGCCCATAATGTAGTATGCAACTAAAGCCATGGAGAAATCTACTTTTACAAGCTTCACTACCCCGGCTCGGGAGAAACAGTAGACGCAATGCGATCGGCATTGATTTATTATCATAGTATGATCTTTTCCCCCCATGTATTCTTCGCTTTGGCAATTGTAATCAAACTGCCCAGACACGCTTGACCAGAAGTAGTAGTAGGGTGCGCCATATTGTGTTTACCCCAAGATTTTCAAATTTTGCACATTCCCACCCCCAGATTTTGGAGACACCTATCAAAGGGCAATGCAGAGCTCCACATTTCGCCTAGGACATTGAATCCCAGCGGAGACCCAGGCCTATTTCGCAACTTCATTAAGCAGGTGTTAAGACCATGGCTACAGCTGATACTACAGGTCGAGACGGGCTCAGCCCGTGTTTGTGTTTCGCCTGAGACTGTCAGGGGCTTTCAAGCCTCTCGTCTCGCATTCAATCAGAAGTCATTCCCAAAGACACCAATTTAAGAATGTTATCAATGTTGCAGACCGTTTCCGGGAGAGACATCCCTCGGCACGCACCGCTTACCTAGATACCCACTACGCTGAAAAGACCTCACCTGCATACGAATTGTGGGAGAGATACAGACACAGGGATTTTCGAAGACCTCCATACATATGTAGATGGAAAAATTTAGATGCGGGGTTGTGGCCAATATCAAGCTTCAAACAGATATGCGGTTCTTGGTTTTATTTCTATTCTGATTGAATCAAAATCTCTGTAGGTGACCTAGCAATATCCAAATTCAAAGTGATTGCAGACATCGATGAGTACATCCGGTGGGTAAATGTATTTCCACAGTTACAACGTCGACGACATCTGGCGCACCGTCAGTAGGTGACTGACTCAGTAGTGAGCATTAAACGGATATTGATTCCAAACCCCAATGGCCAGTGCGTTGTAAGCCTCGTATTAATATATTCGACGGCCGCTCAGTGGCGCAAAGATGTTTGATATTCAAAAATATGTTCCTGCGCCGCAAATCTTATATTGAGCTGTAAATGTGCTACTTTGTACTCCGTACTTTTACTCTGCTCTGTAGTCTCACAAGGCGGAGTTGGATACCTAAGTTACAAACTACAGAATTTCCAACATAACTATAAAAGTCTACGGCTCCGGATGGGCGGCATGCTCTGTGAGCTTAGCCAATTTGCACCGCAGCTCTGCATGCAAGGGTATGTAAATCTGTAACGGTCTGGCATGGTTGTGCCGTACAACCTTGCTAGGGTGCGCCTGGAAGGGTATATAGCTCAGTCCAGGGTATCGTATATAGTCTAATAATGAGTAAAAGAAACCCTGCTCAGGACTGGAATCCCGGTTCCTGCCGCATGATTAAGCAGCGCTGGTACTATAATGCGAGTCACCCCAATTGTCGTGTCGTTACATATCGGGGGACAAACTGTCTTGCAAGCTTCACCAAGACTCTCCTCTTATAGAAATCTAGAGAGCAAAACCTACGTCTGGTTGGTCCGAAGGAATGCAGTCTGAACGCACTTTTGCAGCAAATATGACACCCTACCAGTCACCCGTCTTTCCGACAGATAGCACGACCAAACTCTCAATTGCACAATTCATGACTCAGTACAACCCGGACGAAATACAAGCCAGCAAAGTAATTCATGTGGACACAATCTCAGAACAGCCCGTCACATATGGCTCGCTTCGGGAAGATGCTGCTCGTGCGGCCTGGGGTTTACGGAACTGGGGCCTACAGCCAGGCAATGTCTTGATGGCCTTGGTCTCCAACTCTGTGGGTACATAAGACAATACATAAGCAGAGGTATTCCAGGCTGATAGGAAGAATAGAATGACTTTGTGGTTCTAGCTCATGCGACGTGGTGGGCGGGTGCAGTTTTTGCGTATGTACAACGTTTCCAGACTTGAATTAGGGTTGATTGCGCATCTGAATGAGGCAGCTATTAATCAAGGGAATATGTAGCCCTGTCAATGTATCGGCGACACAGAAAGACATTTCGCACTTGCTTAAGATTGTCAAGCCGACGCACATCGCCACTATCGCGCCAAAGCTCGACGATTTCCAAGCTGCATTGACTCAGAATTCGATGACCGAGACAAAGGTATCGACTGTTCTCAGCAAAGTGCAGAATCTACCGCAGGTCAGTGATCATTCTAGCTCCTAGAACATAAATGCAAACATCGCAATTTCTGTTCATCTCACTTACGTGCAGTAGTTCCCAAACGACATTATTGGCACAAAAACCGGACAAATTCTCCCACCCTTCGATCTCCGAGGCAGGAACTCCAAAGATGTGCCTAGCACCATATGTTTTTCGTCCGGTACAACTGGAAAAATGAAAGGAGTACAGCTCTCTCATTACAACATTATTGTGAATGCTATCACATTGCGGATCTCAATGCCGGCCCGAGTCAATTCCACTGTTCGCGAAGTCTTCTTTGCGCCCTGTGAGCTCATGACCGATTTCCTGTCTCACTTTATTCGTATTCTTACATACTGACCCCCTTTTTTTTTTGATTGGTAGATTGCCACATATATGGCCTAACGGTATCAGTGGTAGCTGGCATGTGGGTTGGTGCACTCTATTGTGGTCTTCCTGTATTTGACCTTGAAACGTTTTGCAAAAAGTCAAGCGAGCTCAAAGTGACGGACTTACATATCGTTCCCCCCGTGGCACTCGCCTTGGCTGCATCCCCCATCGCCCAGAAATATGACTTGTCTTCACTGAAAAGAATTGTTATCTCCGCCGCACCTCTAAAGGTATGTCCCTACTACATTTGGCTCGATCAAGGGAATCAGCTCAATTATGATATCAGGAATCAGTACAGCTTCTACTCAAAAAGCGGCTTCCGCATACTAGTATCTGCCAAGGTACAGATCTGTGTAGTTTCAAGCCAACAACCATCGCATACGCTGACTTGAGTATAGGATATGGACTTTCGGAAGCAACGGGGGGCGTCTTACACCAGATAGAAGAAGAAAAGCATGCTTTTGGATGCGTTGGGAAAGTCCTTCCTGGATTGTACGTTGCAGAAAGCGATCTAAAGTCCTACGGCAATCAACAATCTCAAAGTCTCATTGCTGATGCCCCTTGATCCTACAGGGAGGCGCGATTAGTGGACCCCAAGACAGGATCAGACGTCTCTGCTGGAGAAGAGGGCGAACTATGGATTCGTGGAGCGACAGTGATGATGTGAGAGCTTTCTCGGAATATTCTTTTAGTACCGGAGTTGCTAATCAGACCTGCAGGTGCTATGTTGCCGACAAAGCAGCGACGGAACAGACATTCTCGGACGGTTGGCTCAGAACAGGGGACATTATGAGAGTTGACGAGAACCATAACTTTTGGGTGACTGATCGGTTAAAAGAAGTATTGGGCCTCTTCCTCATGAGGCGGTTCTTCATCACTAACAGTTTTCTAGATGATCAAGTATAAGGGGTACGTGGAGAAAAAACGGCCAAGTATATAGGTAGCCGCCTACTAATGAGGTCGACTTGATTTAGCTTTCAAGTCGCCCCATCCGAGCTCGAAGACATACTCCTGCGACATCCAGACGTGATCGACGCTGCAGTCTGTGCCGTCTACGACGATGCTCAAGCCACCGAGGTTCCGCTGGCCTACGTGAGCCTCACTCCTGACAAGATAGGACTTGCGGATAACAGCAAACAAAAAGTCCTCAACGATATCAAGGTTTGGGTAGATGATCAGCTAGCGGGCTACAAAAAGCTGAGAGGAGGTGTGTTCCACTTACAGTCTTTGCCGAAGACGGCTACTGGAAAGATCTTAAGACGGCTTTTGCCTGCGAAACTGAAGGAGGAGCGAGAAGCGAAAGTCTAGCTATGGTCACAACCTGGAGATTTCGAGGATGAGCTAAGAATAGCTCGAGGGCTTTGGACTTGATTATGCAAAAGCTAGCGTAGAGACCAAAAGGAATGACATCTGTCGTACTAGACTATAAAACAGCCAACCCTATGGAACTCACAACGCTACATCCAGCCACAATCCACGCAAACCTTCCAAATAGCTTCTTGTTCGTCAAGCCAAGTCCCAAATCCCACACCAGATGCTTCACCCCATTGAAAAAGTGGTACGTAAACGGCAGTGCCAACGCAAACTTCCCACCACTTTTAACCCAGCCAGGCAACTCACGCGCAGCACCTACAACGGTTTCCAGATCGAAAACGTGCGCTAGTCCAGTTGGCAGTGCGGGTGCAACTAAATACCCTATTGCGAACACGTAGAAGCTACCGGAGAGGAATATGCCTGAGAATCGTTGCAAAATCGAAGTTAGGGATTGATATTGCCATTTGTAGATTGTGAGGTGTGGTGAGACGGGGCGGCGAAGGCGTTGAACTTCTAAGGGTGTAAGACTAGAAGTATACAGTATCAGTAAGTCGTTCATGCCCCCCTAATCAGGAAGGCAATGAAGGAAATGGGGCAGCGTACCCGCCGTATCGACGAGGAGAAGTCGTCAACGTCCGTGAGCGGATGAGTTGCATTGGACGAATACGGAGTACAGGCGATATGCCATGGCTGACAGCTGAGATGCCGCTCGTTAAGGCCGTATCTGGTTGTTGAACCATGGTCAGATCAATGTAGTCTTCAAAATTGATGTTCGACTTACTTCCGTGCTTGATCAAGCCCAGATTGAGATGAGCGATCCTTGTTGATGACATCTTGCTTCCCGATCTGTGGACTAGAGGTCTATGTGAATGACAATTTCTATCCCTCTCTTAGAAGTCACTGATCGAGTGGGTGAGTGTAGGGTATGGTTGAAGGTAGCTCTTTGTGCAGGTGCCATCCTGCCACTTCAGGAAGTAGGCAACATGGCAGATCAACAAGGTAAGCGAGTAGCCGACACCGACCTCCAATGCAGTATACTAGCTCAAACCGTTGACACGACGTTCAAAATAGCTGATCCTTCCGGCAATATGCCCGAGACTGTTCACCGTGTAGTTCAGAATGTATTTCGGTTAGCATATAGGCGAGTCTCCTGGACTGACCAGTGACTAGTGGCTAGAGACATCACCAGCCGTAACTTGCTTCAGGTCGTTGTCCGAGTTCGTATGATCAGATGTTTCTCGTATCAAACTCACATATTGCCGAAGCAGTCATAGATACGACCTCTGCATAGAGGAAGAACATGCGAGCTGTTATAGACCAAATCAATAA
The DNA here is from genome assembly GCA_023625915.1 of Talaromyces sp. PB3603. NCBI lineage: Eukaryota > Fungi > Ascomycota > Eurotiomycetes > Eurotiales > Trichocomaceae > Talaromyces > Talaromyces sp. PB3603. The sequence goes on from JAMAFY010000011.1 coordinate 850,813, forward strand.
TGCCTAATCCGGTTAGCTCCGACGCGTCGATGCGATCAGGGTTAGGGCTATCCTAAGATTCTCTACAGAGTGCCAGCGCTGGTGCTTTGCCGTGATTTTACCTATCTGAAAAATGAATCCCGCTGATTGCGCCATGCAGCCTGCCATTTTTATTATTCAATGGGTTGCAGTAAGTCGGTGAGTAGGTCATTTTGATATGGTCTCCAGATCGGCTAGCGGCGCGTGGGCGATCTATTAGATCGATCTTCCGCGTCAAACAATTATTCGATCACCTACACCCATCAAACCATCAGATATCCGGTAAAAAACCAATCGACGAGTGAATGAAGCCTCGATCCCATGCAAAAATGAATTATATATCGAACTAGACAGCTGAATGTGCAAGAAAATATGCATCTACAATGACCGACTATGACTTCCTAGCCCAGTCTGCCACTACACGTAGGTCGTCCTGCCTTGCACATTTGATCGGTATACTGACGGTAAAACAGCTCGGATATCATCGATATCGGCCTCACAGGCTCTTCGCGCTTCGTCAACGCAGCTTCCTTCCGTGTCTGCGTCTGCATCTATTGCGCGTTCCCTGCCTACTGGGCTAGATGGATTAGATGATGCAGTATCTCATACCCCTGGGCTGTCCTCCGGCATTCCCAGGGGAAGTATCACGGAAATCTATGGACCGCCTGGTGTTGGCAAGACTGCTTTATCGTTCGTCCTCTATCTGTGTCTCTTGCTGAATCAAGAAGAGAAGCTGACTTGTCATCTGCAGGTTGAACGTAGCGGCCAAAGTCTTGACGGCCAGGGATGATGAGACTGTTATATGGATCGGTTCGTTGCTTCCATGCTTGTGCCCGGTGCATGTGTTCTGACCAGAAGCTAGACACCGGCTCACCGGTCCCCATACCCAGACTCAAGGATTTATTGATCAGCAACCTCCAATTGTCGACAACACCCGCCACCAATGAAGTCAACAAAAAAGAGCTTGAGACAAAACTCAACGATTGCACAAACCGCTTCATTCACTTCCGCGCCCACTCTCTTCCCCATCTATTATCGTTATTCACCCACCCACCACCCTCATTCCCTCCAAAGGGCACAAGCCTACTGATCATCGACACAATTTCGGCCCCGTATCAATCCTACTTTCCAAACGCGACGGAACTCAAGTCTCGCCTCGGCCTGAAACCAGTCCCTACACCAGCAGACCCAAAATTGGGACCGGGCCAAGCTCAAGCATATCAAGTCCAATGGCTACTAAACCGCAAATGGAACGTAACTAGCGACATGATCAGCAGAATCAGCAAGCTTGCCGCGGGCCACAATCTTGCAGTCATTCTGCTGAACCAGACGCATACAAAGATAAAGGGTCAGCCGCGGCCGACATTGTACCCGGCCCTGGCGGGAGGATCGTGGGAGACTTGTGTGCAGAATCGGATTGTGATATATCGCGATCACCCGCCGCCTTATCTGGATATCGGTAATGCAGAAAGGGGAGCGAAAGTGAGATTTGCAGAGGTCATGAAGAAAGCTGGGAAGGTGGTCAGTGTCCGCGTTGAAGAGAATGTTTTCTCGTTCTTTATCGAGGCTGTTCGTCTCCTCCCTGCCCTTTGATTATCCATGAGTCGACTAACGGGTACAGCAGGGCGGACTACGAGAATTACGTTCTACCCCTACCAATGGCAACGTGCAAGGACAGCAGCAACGAAGCAGTCCACCGCCGTCTCAACCCGTGTCCCAAGCAGCGTCTGTATCGACCGTGACCGTTCGCAAACGCAAAGTCGACGAAATTGCCGATAGCGAGGATGAGGACGAAGACGAGTTTCTAGAGGTACAAGATGATGACTTTCAATGGGATGGCGATCAAGATGAAGAGAGCGTGCCGGTAGATGGGAAAGATCAAGATATGGAGCGAAATTCAACCTAGATTCTAGAATACATCACGCGAACGCCACAACAACGCCGACAACGATAAGACAGGGTATCGAACCAAACGAACAAACAGACAAAAGCAATGACTTTTCGCAAACCAAACCCATGTAATGAATAACAGGTCAAGGTTGAAACCTCAACCGAAACTCCCTACCCTTCCCTTCCTCGCGCACCTTGTACAAAAACCGCGCAATAGCATCCTGCTCCACTAGCCCCGCCGCATTGAAATGTTTGCGTACCGCAAGCGCAAGCTGCTCTTTGCCGACGCGGTCTTGACTGTTTATCTTGTGCACTCTGTTCGTCTCCGTCGTTGGCTTGAGAAGCGCTGCAGCGGCATTGCGGGAGCGGTGCATTGGCCCTGATGCTGTCGATGAAGATGACGAAGCGGAAGAAGAGGAAGAAGAAGCGACGGCGGAGGCAGCTTTTCGAGCTGCTATAGCCGTGGGGGAACGCAGGCCGATGCCAGAGGCGAAATATATTTTCGATATGGGGCGTGCGTACGCGCTTGGTGTAGAGAGTTTGTATGCATGTCTGTAATCGTGCAGGATTGAGAGGGGCATTTGGTGCCATGGTATCTATCCCAGCATTGAAATCGTTAGCTCTGCAACTGCGACCGTTTCCTACGTAGCAGAAGGGAGGGTGGGGGGAAACCTACACCCGGTAGATCATCCCTCAGCCCATCGATTCCAAACATATCATTCCCATTCTGCGCCAACCCCGACGCAGCCGCAGCCGCAGCAGCAGCCGCCGCGCCCGTCGCGGCAGCAACCTTGAGCTCTTTCGCGCTCGCCAGAGTCCCAGTCGTCGACGACGTAGCGGCAGCGTTGACGGCAGACTTGCGCGGTTTGGGTCCAGGCACTCCGCGCGATGTAGGTCCTCCGGTCGCTGTACTCGAGGCCTCGGAGCGAGAGTCATCCCCTGCTCCTCCCAGGACGGAGTTTGGAGGTGGACGTTGACGCGGGGGTGGCATTTTCTTTGTTTGTACCCAATTCTGCTCTAAGCCAGAAAATCGAACGGAGTTCGGTTGAACGGTACCGGGGAGATTTCTGTATATATACACCGTGCGAATTAGAAGGGGATCATAGGAACTGCGTTTGATTGCATTACATTGCGAAGCTAGAAAATGTAGATGGCATATTTGATTTCAGATGATACCTAATCGAGGCTAGATATGTCATTGGCTGGAATCTCAGGCGGTAGGCCGCGACAGAATAGTGATATGATGTCACATGATTTATGTCCCGTAGCCCTAACCCTAGTGATGATATTGAATCCAAGTCAAGAGATGTCGAAGACAGTAGTAGCATTGTGATTCCTGCGGAAAAAAAAAATGGACTTGTACCCTGTCAAGTTCGCAATGTGAGTATGCCTTCGGAATGTTCTGCGCATGACAGCTAGTTCGATGTCGACGCTAGCGACCACCACCACCACCACCACCACCACCACCACCACTACCATTACCATCACCAACACAGTCCTCCTGAGCTGGGCTGCTGAGCAAAAGTAACGCGATCTATCCTCAACGAGACTCGCCGCAAGACGCTACTGCAGGTCCTGCATGTGAAGCTTCGTGCCGTGCTACCGTGTGTAAGCTTATCGGCCGTAAGAGCTCCAGCTGGCCTCGACTCCGAGAGCTTGACTTAGGCAGTCCATAAACTGCACCAAGGGAAATCAAGAAACCTGCCAAGTGAACGTCAAATAGACGCAAGCATACCATCAGCATCGCAATTGCATGCATCAACGGCATGCAATACGTGCATACTACACCACGGAGCATCGCACTCCTAGGTTCTAGCCATACGAAGTAGCAGGAAAATCTGGATAATCTCTCACCCAGAAACTAGACAATCAAGCCGACGATATGCGAAAATCTGGAGACAAACCAACCACCAATAAGACACGATGCCTCGTCCACGATCCACTTTAAGGCCTCAATTCCTAAACGGCAATCAGTAGTGGTGTATCGTCAGATACCGTGAGATCAGACCACATTGGGGAAAGCAAGCCAAAAAAAAAAAAAAAAAAAAAAAAAAATGAGGGCAACCGTAAGTCTGCAACTGCCGCAGACCAGAAATACAGCCACGGCATTCGATTCGGCAAAATGGCCGTTCGTAGGAATGAGGCGAGCAGCACAGACCTTAGGGCCTCGAGGATTGCCCGGTATCAACATCGAGGCTAGTCACCGCGCTTTGTAAAAGTTAGTGTGCGGAGTGGATATGGGATTCAGTGAAAAGAGTTTTGTTTGATATGGAGAAAAGGAGAAAAAAAAAAATTTCGAGGCAGACTCCACCCGGGCTGCCGAGTCTCGAGAAAGTCGGGTCGGGATGTCCGAGTTATTTTTTTGAGTCGGGCTATAGGTCTGGATGCCGATGATTTTGCCGATGATTTTCGTCAGGGTAAAAAGGACTCATTCATGTTCTGTCTGCCTGCTATGTTGATATTTAGACCAGGATTGCCAGTCATAGGTAATGTCAATGATCGATCACTTGCTCGGTAGTCCAATTGGCAGGGTCAGTCAGTCAGTCAGTCAGTCACTGAGAAAACACGTGTTCAGTTGATAGGAATCTTCCAAGCCATCCATTAACGATCTCACACTCATATGATACACAGTCCGTAGTGTGGACAATCCGAAATTACCCGATGGCACCATCGTCCACTTGTACCCCGTAGTTACCATACACACCAACCCCATAACCAAGTGCGTGTCCATAAGCTCTTCTCTGTGGCAGAGCAAGTTCACATGCGAACCAGACCAACGAAAATGACGACATTTATTTTCTTTTTCGAGCATCATCATCATCATCATCATCATCATCAACAACAACAACAAGGCAGCAAGGTGTCTATCGTGTCATATCTTGTCGGTCGCGGTTAAATATCGGAGGTCTAGAACCATCTTTTTCGGCCTTTGGGCTCCTAGACTCTTGGACTTTTTGGGGTATGTAATCCCTTTGTGGTATGTTGTGGCTGATTATCGTCAAGTCGGGGCGATGCTACGTAATCGATTGGGGTTCAAACGCCTTGTTTCAGATGGGCTATCCCTTCCTGATCAACCAGAAGGGCATCTCATGATCGGGGCGATATGTATGGTACTCAGTGATAGGTAAATATGTATCAACTGTTGATGTTCCACGGACGGAGATTTGCTGGGGCGATGTACGTCGAATACTCACTCCATGGGGGGGTCCATTCGGTTCAATCTCCGCATTCCAATCCTTTCATCAACCGTTACAACTCTTTTGTGTCGGCTCGTGTCGAGCGAGGTACGGAGTAATGCGGAGTAAAAATTCTTTAATTCTCTTTTCTTTGTTTCAAGGCAACTGTGTTGTGACATGTCATGTATGTCATGGTTTGAGCTCAACTCATGTTCAAGTCAGGTCATTCTTATCATGAAATACTTGCATACATAGTACATACCTATATTTTCCACCGCGCAACTCGCGCTTGCCGAATCCCTGCCTGAGGGCGGGGGCGATAAGGAAAGTTCCAGACACACACCTATATGCATAATGCTCGTGAATATACCTACCGACAGCTTCAGCTGATTACGTACATGCATTCTTGTCGTAGGCGAGAAGAAAAAAGGGCAAGGGTAATAACCAATAACCCCGGATTCGCGGGAGGGTTTCCCCGGCACGTCTGGTGTCAGTGATCTGAGATGCGATAATTAATGTGTCATGTCATGCCATGGCCTGCTCAGGTGTGATATTGAGGTAGTATTATACATTCTACCAGAACACTGGCTCTGGCAGGTAATAATTCCATTGACTGGATAGAATCTTTTAGGCGATGGATAAATCAACGAGAGCTGAAGTAGAATCGATAATAGGAAATACTAAGTAGTAAAAGGACACAAAAAAAAAAAAAAAAAAAACCAACCTTTCAAATTTGCGATTCCTCGCTCAACGTTCAGAATCCGCAGATCTGCAAGTGCGGAGATACACACAAAGATCGTCGCGATAGATTTTTAATCCTTGGAATATGGTGCAACCTATTCCGGATGTACAAGGTATCCTGAAACTCTGTCCACTAGATATGGGGCAAGCTACCAAGTCAGTACGGGGTACGCTATGAGAAAACTATTTGTCGCTAGTTGGAGCACGGATTGCCGCAGGATGATGGATCGCAACAGGCAATACGACATCCTTCGGCGTATAGAATCGGCTATATTCTTCTCTCTAGCCAAGGCATGAGATGGGGAGAATAGCCGACTAATAACGGCCGGCTGACGGATCGGTTGCAGAGATCGTCGGGGTGTCTATCCATTGCACAGAGTGCTGGCTGGGGACGAGAGAAGAATAGCGACGAACATTTTGAATGCAGCGACCATGTAGGCATTCTTTGTAGTGTTTTCTATGTGATTCGAGCGACATCTACAGAAACGGTATGGAGACCTGGTTATTTCCCAGGCTTCGAGGTAAACCCTAATTTACCGCTCCACAGAACGAGCGTTACGGTCGTGCGGATATGTGAAATCTGCTCTTACCTTGGCTTAATCCAAAATCCGAAGAAATTGGGGCGACGTACGTACGATGTGAAACGGGGAAAGTTTGGCAATCTGAATGGATGTATGCGTGGATGGATCCCGTCTCGAGACGAGGTCTTTGTACCGAGGACTCAAAACTTGGGGTAAGCGATCGGCTGCAATACACTCTTTTCATGCCGGGGACGATTCGCCTCTCGACGTTCCAAATGAGCCGATTTCATGTCAGGGATAACGGATTCGTCTATCATGTCTGCCTTGCCCACAAGCCGGCGGGTAAATGGTCAGTTTTCAAAAGGCGAGGTGTCCTCTACGGCCTCCGGAAGGCCTCTGTAGATTCAAGATAAGACGGATCCACATGTACTCCATATCGGTGGTCCTCCTTTCGAGATATGGAGATTTAGTCTGGAGTAAGCCCGCACCCAATCAGAGTGCTCGGTCTGGCCACCTGCGTATTGATACTTCGGTGCTGTGCCGATATACCTCCGTTGCGGTCGATAGCCAGTATGATTCAAATCTTTGAATCGAGAGTAAAAAGTTCGAATACGTCCGGAGTACGACGGTAATCGAGGAGTTTACATAATGGTAAATGGCAAGATGTGGATGCCACAGTAGTGCGTACTAGTCAGTCAAGACACTAGATATGCAGCACAGGCGATGTCTAAGTACATGTAACCATATCCTGGGGTCAGGTACGAACGCCATCACTCAATCTTGACGAGATTAGTGAACTAGCACGGAGGGTCGACTGTCACACGACAGTATCATTTGATAGCTCGAAGCTTTTTCCCCTCCGCATCTCACTGGACCAGATCATTGATCATTCACTACCTGTGATTTGGGGAGAAAGATGGACGAAACAGAGTCCGATACATTGATCCGGAGTATTTACGGCCTGACAGTCTGGGGATGCTCGGGTGCCCTGATTGGGACTAGGCGGGGTTTCTTATCTTGAAGCGGCGCACGGGAGCGCAGGTGATGGTTACGGATAGATAGGCATCCGACAATAACCTATCTTCCACAGCAGATGGAGAGAAACATGACGCAGTCAGAAGACACGCTCTATTCCCGGTAGAGTCATTTGGTAGATACCCGATGACTGTGAGCAGTAGATACAAGCTCAAAAGTACTCCATGTACATTACTGATCATCATCAATAACCACCCGGAGTATGTACGTTGTACCACCCCCAGGATTTTTTTTCGACCGGATTAGTCAGGAGCCCTCCCGAAACAGACGGTGACAGGAGATACGTACGTACTGAGAGAAGCAAAGAGCGACATTCCGAAGAATTCTCGTGACGGAAAGCAAGAATGCGGTCTAGCTCCGTCGACGCTGATAGGGGGAAAATTTCAGTTGTTCCTTTTGGTTTGATCCTTTCACAGTACAATACATAAATAACGGAAACCCCGGTTTTCGCAACCGGGTGAAATTCCCTAATGTGTGACCTGAATTCATTAGATAACGATGTGTGCAAATTCAGCAATCGTTGGGGAGCGTTCCGTAGATCGATTTTGACGTGATAGGTGCGTGCTCGTTGCTGCTCACCTGGACGCTTGCGTTATCTGCCCGCGAGATGAGGACTCCTTCCGAGCGACGATTGCAATGTGCACTACATCGTACCTTCAACTATCATAGAAAGTACCCGGTAGTTACTACGTAGTTCGAGAGAAAAAGGAAAATGACAGGGTCTATCCCATTGCGCTATAACATGCGCAGCTGTATGGTTCCCCAGATCTGCGCCAGATACGTATCACCTCATCCTATCATCATTCCGAGTCAAAGTCTCGTCATCATGAATTCGGTATCGTTCCAGATTACGTATCACCGCGTATCACCGCGTATTAGAGATAGTGTTACTGCTTTGGCTCTAGTCCTATCTCTGCCCCGGAATTCGGCCCGTGAATGATTTGATGATACGATGCTTCAGCTCGAAGCACGTCCACATCACAGATAATTCCCCTCCTCGAAGATGTGGTTGATTGTTGGAACGTAGTTTTGGAGACAATGGCAAACCAAGTCCTTGTAGTTCGTCATATTGAGGCTGTACGGGGTACTATGTCTAGATGACCTGTGTACTTCGTACACATGCTACGAGAACTCCAGATCTGCGCCGTACCCGCGATACCCGGGGCCAGCATGCAATTAGTACTACGTAGGTGACTGCAGTAGATTGTAACCGCTTGGAACACGCACCCTGTTGGATAAAAGCCACAGCCTCGCTTCCCGATGCAGTCTAGACCCGTTTTGTCTTGCTGTTTTGAGAGCAGTCAGACCCCACATTCCACTAACCCACTCTTTTTTACAGCGCTTAACCTCATAGTTGGCCGTAATCATCGTACGCAAAATTACACCTGCCCACACTAACCACCAGCTCGGCCAGTCTTCGGTGAGAACGCTGCCATGAAGAAAGACTGATGGAACAGTGAGGCACAGCTGAAGCTAGCTGATTGTCACCCTATTTGCCCAGGCAGCCCTGTGCTTGGTTGATACGAAAAAGAAAAAAAGAAAAAAAGAAACGACGGAAAGAAAAATCTTTTCTTTTTTTGCCCCCCCAATCACTTCGCCCAAGGGTTCCCCCACACGGTACTCCGTACTTGCTACGAACACTAAGAAAAAAAATCTCCTGATTGACTTGCCAGTCCTCTCTGCCAAACTCGGATAACCCCCCGTTCCCGATCACCCGTCGTCGTCGTCGCAAAAGAGAGCAGCAGCCATTTTAGCATTTTTTCCCCTCCATTCCTTCCTCCTCCTCCTCCTTCTCCTCCTCCCTCTTTCCCTCATCCTTACTTCTACCTACGCGAGCGCCTACTTACACTGCCACTCCCCAGATTTTCTTTCTCATTCTCTTCATTTCTCCAGACTTTTCTTTTTTCCCTCCACCCCCCTCCAACGGCTACAACAACACTCATCACCATCACCACCACCACCACCACTACCACCACCAACAACCATTCTACTACCACAAGCACTCGACCACACGAGTACCAGTACGAGGATCCGGCCATTGCTTATCAAGGAGGATCGACGTCTTCATTACATCGGCCTACCCTGTTGATCACCTCGGCTGGAGCGCTCGAGTCCGTCCCCTGGCTTCCTTCCCCAGCTCATTTATTTAAACCCCGTCATCCGGCAGGTCTCATTCACATGACACCGTCATCTTCGTCAGTGGGTTTCTCCAATCTGCTGAACCCACAGTCCGACTCGATTGAGTCTCCAGGGAATACATCTTCGCCTGCCACCACCACCACCACCACTACCCCCGGTACAGACTCCGGTTCAGACAAGGAAATGGCTTCCTCCGTCAGTCTGCTTCCACCGCTCATGAAGGGTGCCCGCCCCGCCGCCGAGGAAGTGCGACAGGACCTTCCTCGCCCGTACAAGTGTCCTCTTTGCGATCGTGCTTTCCATCGTCTAGAGCACCAGACTCGTCACATCCGCACGCACACGGGCGAGAAACCTCATGCCTGCCAATTTCCAGGCTGCACAAAACGCTTCAGTCGTTCGGATGAATTGACTCGTCACTCGCGCATCCACAACAACCCCAACTCGAGACGAAGTAATAAAGCGCAGCATATTGCTGCGGCTGCGGCGGCTGGTCAGGACGCGGGTATGCTCAACGCTGCTGCTTCGATGATGCCTCCTCCCAGTAAACCCATCACTCGGTCGGCTCCGGTCTCTCAGGTCGGGTCCCCTGACGTGTCTCCTCCACACTCGTACACCAACTACACGTCGCATTTGCGGGCCGGGTTGGGCCCTTATTCACGCAACAGCGACCGTGCTTCGTCTGGTATGGATATCAATCTACTCGCAACCGCTGCTTCGCAAGTCGAGCGTGACCACTTCGGAGGCTCGTCTCGTCATTACCCTTTCAGTTCTCGATACTCGGGTACTCCAGGCCGTCTGCCGTCGCTCTCGGCCTATGCCATCTCTCAGAGCATGAGCCGGTCGCATTCCCACGAGGACGATGACAACTACGGCCATCACCGCGTGAAGCGCTCTCGTCCCAATTCACCAAACTCGACTGCGCCATCTTCCCCCACCTTCTCTCACGACTCATTGTCGCCCACACCCGACCACACTCCTCTCGCCACTCCAGCACATTCGCCTCGTTTGCGTCCTTATGGTGCTGACTTGCAATTGCCGTCCATACGTCATTTGTCGTTACACCACACCCCGGCACTCGCCCCAATGGAGCCTCAAGCCGAGGGACCTAATGTGTACAGCCCCGGTCAGCAACACGGGGGACCCAGTATTACGGACATTATGAGCAGACCCGATGGCACACAGCGCAAACTTCCTGTTCCGCAAGTACCCAAAATCCCGGTACAGGACATGTTGGCACCGAACGGATTTTCCTCCAATACTCCGGCCGTCAGTGGATCCATGATGGAGTTATAATCCTCTTTTCTCTTCAACGACACACTTATCAGCAATGAAATTATAACGGAATAGACTTGTTTTGATTATTTTGATCTGCTTTGCATACATTGAGGCGCGGTTTGTTTGTTGCCTTTGTTTCTTTTACGGAGTCGAAATACATGATAGATCGGTATGGGTTGTGGGATTACTTACTTCTTCAATAGACATGTTTTTTTTTTTGTCCTTTTACTGTGTGTGTTTCCTGTCTTTCTCTTTACTACCTCCTTTGTACTGAGGCTCAAGCCTTGAAGCGCTTGAAGCCTGCTTCTTTTCTGCCTTACTCCACTCCAGAGTCCTCCCAATGGTCTGACGTTGATCATTCTCTCTTCTCTATTTCCTTTGCTCTTTATCCTTCGGTCATGCTATGAAATTAGCACATTATTTCCACAGACAATAGATTAATTACGAACGTCTCTCCATTTATCCTTCCATATCCCTACAGTGTCCCACCTGGCTGTAACGAACAGAAGCCTTCTCATCATCATACAGATATCAGATTTGATTAGTTAATTGGACTCTCAAGATTGCTGCAAATCACCTTTGTTTCAGAATTGATCGTTTTTTCGAGACTGCACGCAAAATCCACAGTTGCATGACGGAATCTTTGTACACCAGATCCACAGCGTTGGAGGCCGTCGATCCGTTTCGGTATACCCGAGTTCTCTGTGTAGACATTCACCACCCCCAACTCACTCAAACTGCTCCCTTCTGCAGTAAACCGCCATCAATCTGACCTGTCCGAACGCGCGGAATCGGTTACCTGTTACCAATACGTATCATCGATGACTCGAACTCATTTTTCCAAATCGTTGTACTGCTTGTGGGTTATTTCGCATGTCTGTGCGTTGCTTCGTTGCGTCGCTAAGGCTACTACTACCTACTACTTACTACGTACTACGATATACAACCGGCACCGCCTCTATCGGCATGTGATACATACGACGGTCGACATGCACAAGAAATGAGTACACAAGAGTCTCGAACCATTACCTTGGATTACCTGGGTAGGTAAGTAATGATGCTGCCTGCGGTGTTCAGGACTGAAAAACTCGGGAAGACCTAACTCTGAATGTAGGCATAGTTCGATCGTTGGTATCGACCAGCGTTAGGTAGGCACCCGCGGCATATTTATGATCCAAAATATGGACGCTTAGGTACAGATAACTATGGCCAAAGTAAACACGATATGACGCTAGAAATCGATTTTGATTTCCACGAACTGTAACAGTTGAAGTATTCACCAGACTATATGTATATATCTCAAGTACCAATATTTGACCATTTAGGAACCAACTACAAAGTCCATCATTCTCGGCGATGCGTTACATACAGATACAATCCCACCCAGGAAACTTTTCGAAACTTTTCGAATCTGACCATTTGAGATGAAAATGAATAAAGCGAAGAAATGAAATTATAAAGAAAAACTCTCGCAACACAAAAACTGATTTCTAAAATGAAGAGACAAAACTCGCATGCATGCAACCTATATAATAAAAGGAAGATGATGAATGGATACGGTTTACTTCCATGAATTCAAACCCGCCCACGGATCGTTATTAGGTGATGGCTGACTTCCCATCCCCTGACTACTCTTGTGTTGATGCTGATGCGGTTGAACAGCTCCATAAGGAGGTCGGCTCTGCGCGTACCCACCTGGTCCAGAAGGGTATGCACCGCCTGTCGAAGGCGGGTATTGGGTCTCTGCTGGTCGTGGAGGTGGAGGAGGGGGTATGTAGCCCGGTGGTATGAATTGCGGTGTATGTGAGGGTGGAGGCGGGGCGGGTGTGCCGGCGGTTGGGTAGCCGGGGTATGAAGGTAAAGGCACCGGTGTTGTGGATGTACCAGGGTGAGGGTGTTGGTGGTAATATAGACCGGCTTGGTTTGGAGGAGGCGAGACTGGAGTCTGGTAGGGATATGCCATTGGATTGTAACCACCTGACAAAGGTGTCGCGGCGCCTTGTTGGAAGGCTGATATTGGGGTTGCGCCGTAGTAACCTGCCATGGGATTGGGCGCGTATTGTCCATACGGATTCGGAGCGGGTGATTGCGATGGTGGAGGTGCCACGGGCGTTGCGTGGTGATAGTGTGGTGAGGGCGATTGTGTGCTGCTCGATGATACCTTGACTGGCGGCTGAGGTCGGGATTGTTTCGTTGGTGATGTGTTTCTCGGAGCTGCTGCTGGTTCGGTCGATAATCGTTCCATCAGCTGCCTCAATTTCTCTCGTTCGCGATCTTCCTGTCCTGAAGCGCTGTTACTCTTTTCCTGCTCGATTTGGCTGAGTAGTTGCGCGCCTTCTGATCGACGGTTGTTGACGAAGGTGTCGACGTTTTTGCGTAGGTTTTCCACCGTTTCCTGCATTTCATTGTAAAACTTGGTTGCTTGAGACACTCCAGAGACTAAATCTCGAAAAGCGTTGTAGATTTTCTTGTATCGCGCCATCACTATGTTTCGCTGTCGTGTTATAGTCTCGTATTTCGACTGCTCAGATCGAACTCGTTTATCCTGCAAAAGATCGCCATATGTTCTTGTAAGTTCTTTCATCAATGAGCCTTGAGTGTGATTCGACTTGATGATGCGATTCTGGTATGGCCTGAATTTTTCCAACTCTGCCTGGAACAATTGCTGCTCTTGTCCATTACCCAAAGACTTTTTATTCAGAATAAGCACATTTGATATGTCATCTTCATGGACCTGTACTGTGTCAGTTTTTCGTCTTCGCGCACGAAATTAAGAACATACCTTCTCCTTCAAGTCCTTCAAAACCTGCGCTCGCTCACGCTTTACCAGATTCAACTTCTTCAGCAATTCCTCCACCCTCGCAATCTGCTCCGCAACCGATAAACTACCTTCATCTTCCACATCATCAAGCAACGACCCCTCGTTCCCGGGTGAGTAGGGACTCGCCTGCCCATTTCGGGACATCTTCTGCTTCGCTCCCGCCTTAAGCATCGCTCGCTGATACAAAACATCGGCTTCGTCGGTCTCCCCCGCTGATCGCATTTCATCAAAATCTGCTTCATATTGTTTCAAGGTCGCATTCAATTGGGTATCACTCGCTCCGGCCTCATTAATCGTGTCTCGTAAATTGCGAATCTCACCGCGAAGGGTTGATGTGAGACGTGAACTTGGCTGCTGCGTCCAGTCCGCGCCGTATTTCGACCGCATCTTTTCGCATACGCTTTCCTCCATGTCCAGCTGTCGCGTGCATTGACTTAGTGAATCAACGATACTGGCTTTGCTGTCTTGTAGTTCATCCAGTGTCTTATGGAATCCAGTGTGGTCTGCCATCTCTTCACACCATCTGCGAAACTCTTCATCAACCGTAACTTCCTGATCAATGCCTCCCTTTAAAATATTCAAACTGCCGGGAAGCTTCAAATAGTCCAAGCCGGCTGCCATTTCTCCATTGGCTGTCTCAACCCTTTCAGTCTCTGCTCGAATCAACTTGGCTTTCTCTTCGTCGTATAAACTGGCAGATTCAGTGACAGACATCGGCACCAGCTTCTGGAAAATATCCGGACCGATGATCCGCTGAATATCCTGTCCTTGATACAGCTCGCTGACAGGTATGGCCTTGGCTACAGCCAGTTTTGCAATAGCCGACAGACCTGCTTCATTCGGTACCCCTTGATGGTATATGAAATCATTATCTCGGACCATCGTCGCGACCTGCTCCTCGATAATCGCTTGATGTCTTTTGATCTCCTCCATCAGACTGGCTCCATCTTCCGACACCAAGTTGGAATTAGCAGGCACAGACGAAGGAAATGACTTGGCCCACGTTACTGCCGCGGCGGATAGTTTCGCTGCTAGTTGTAACCTTGCAATAGCGATTCCATGCGATCCACCCTCTGTGTCGGCGTTGGCCTGATGAAAACTCGCAACCGACGCCATGTGCGATGCCTTTGCCTGTATGACGAGCGACCATACTTTTTCAAAAAAACCCTTGCCGACGTATTCCTGGACTGTCTCGGCGGCCTGTGTGTATAACCATGCAGCCTGACTGGCGAGTTTGGCAAGGACTCCAGATTTCTTTCCGTCAGCAGTCTGCTTTTCTAGGAAGATCTCCTGTGCCTGCGCTAGCATAACATTGATCAAAGCCTTGACTGTAGCTCGACTCAAATCCGTGGAAGGCGCATGAAGAAAGTTCTCATTTATATATGTAAACATGCCGGCCGAAGCTTGAAAGGAGTGGAACGCTGTCTTCAATCCGGTGTCGTCGGCTCGATTCTGGTTCGCGGCGTGACAGGAAAGGACGGCTGAGATGTTGAACAATATAGATGCTTTCTCGAACGCAAGTGAGTATTGTGACGTCGGTTTCTGCGTAAAGGCATCGTACCTATTCAGGGCTTCGTTAGATAGATAGATAGATCGCAGGCCTGTAATGGCGTCGGCTTACCAAGTAAACGATATCTTGATATGATTCTCATCCACCGGAAACCGCAAGTCCAGCAACTCCAACTGTCCGTAGTATCGATATAGCAGATCTCTCCCTGATGCGCTATCCTTGCCTGCACCTCGCATATCCTGGCGCAATCTATTCAGCGTAGCACATTCTTCCTGGTAGCGGTCTGGGTCGTCACCGTAGGCGGTGCGGATATAATCCTTGAGTGGCTGGACCCAGTCGATCTCGTTGGTCTGCTTGAGCGGACACGAGAGCATCGGAGACTGGTTCATTGTGGCGGTGATTAGAGGTGTAGATAGGAGCAGAAGCTCCTACCGCGCGAGAATAATAGTCCAGGAGAGATGTCCACGGGGTACACAAACAAAGGGAAGTTTGATGTTGTCGAGATACGTCAGTTGTTCAGGCAGGCGGGACGGGCACGGTGTGGGGTACCTCCTGCCTGCTTAGTTAGTAACTTATGCCTTCCCTCAGCACTCTTGTCGATACTGAGCAATGTATCAACAACAACAGTTGTTGCCAGACAGCACTAACCGTGGTAAAAGAATAAAGTGATCTCAGAAAAAGAACGTCTTATTGTTTATGACTGACTCAACGGTGACAGCTGAAGATATGTCGCCGGACTCCTAGACAAACACAGTTAGGCGCCTGCAGGCCGAAGCATTTGCGACATGCTCGCTAGGGCGCTCTGGTTGGACCTTGTGCTGCACGTCGAGAGCCGCTGTCACGCCCCTGGATCAGCCCGAGCACACTGATTGGCGTCTACTACTTCTGAGCAGACATGAACGACTGAAGAGACGGGCGCCGATGTTCGACTGAATGTTGCGATACTCATCCTATTGGTTGTTACAGTCGAAGAAAGCTGCCTGAGCACGGCACTGGGCAGTCATATCTATAACACATTTCACATTATAGCGTAGACTTATTGAGTCGGAATGATGAGAGAGGGGTTGTGATTTTCTTCACATATACTATGGCTGGATTCTAACTATAATACATGGCTTTCGACAACTCAAACCAGACAATAAATGACCGCCATAAATGACAACACCAACTCGCCAACGCTATGAATTTAATTTGTGCAAAGCAAAAGAAAGGGTAAAATGTACAAAGATGGTGACTGCCCAGTAGCTTAGCCTGATTCGGAAGCTTTCTTGGGCTCGTCGTGGTGGTCGTCGTTCTCCTTCTTTGGGATGTCTTTTTTGGATGCATCAGTGGTCTTGGGCTCGGGTGACTTGTGTTGGTTGGTGAGACGGTGCCATGCGGATTTGAGAAAGCCTTCATTCTTGTGTGAATCTTCTGTCGATCCACCGGTACCGGAACTGGGAGGGTTGTTACTGTGAACTAATCAGCATGGATCAAGAGCGCGTGCAACGATCAGACGGACCTGTCCCTTCCAACATTCATAATACGCTTGGCAGTCTTGTCGCCCATCTCATCTGCTAGCACTTCAAGGATTGTTCGTTGATTTTCATTGAGGTACTTCGGCATCTGAACCTTAAATTCCACCCGGAGGTCACCAGTCGAGCTGAAGCCGCGGCTTCGGCCACCAAGCTTGCGCATACCCTTCCCTGGAAGAGTGATGCGATCACCAGTGCCCGTACCGGTCGCGACCTTGATCTTGACTTCCCCATCGAGTGTCGGCACCGTAACTTCTCCACCGAGTAGAGCGGTAGTCAATGGCAGTGATGCAGTGTAGAGAATATCAGAACCGGAACGGCTAAATCGATGGTCTGGCGCGACACGGATTGAAACGTAGAGGTCACCGCGCTGTGCCCGTGTACCCGCATTTGCGGCACCTGTTGGGGGAGAGTCACCTTCTGCGGCGACTCGGATTCTCATACCATCCTCCACTCCACCAGGGATATCAACATGAACAGTTCGACGATCCCTGACTACTCCCTGTCCGCTACAAGTACCGCAGTCAGAGCCACGAGGAGTGACCATACCAGAGCCGTTGCAGACATCACAAGTGCTGGCCAATTGGAATCCACCTTGCATGAAATGAATCCGAGTACCGGAACCATTGCACGACTTGCATTGAGATCGTTTGGCACCTTTCTTGAGACCGCTTCCTGTACAAGTTTTGCATTCAACAAGTGGTGTTATGAATATATCCTTGCCAGTTCCCTTTGCAGCCTCCATAAATGATATGTTCGTTTGAACTTCAATATCCTCTCCCACTAGTATGGACTCGTGTGGTGATGCGCGTCGTCTCCCAGCACGTCCTGCACCTCCGGTAAACGCCCCAAAAAGATCTTCGAAATTGATGTCTCCAGAGAATCCACCGCCAAAACCACCACCACCACCAAACCCAGCACCGCCAAAGCCATGGAATCCCCCGGCTCCGGCAAACGGGTTGCCGCCAGCATTCGGATCGAATCCTCCGTTCTGATCAAATGCTCCTGAACCATATCGATCATAGGTTTCTTTCTTCTTCGCGTCAGACAGTAATTCGTAGGCGGACTGTGCTTCCGCGAATTTATCTTTGGCACCTGGTTCCTTGTTCGTATCGGGGTGGAATTTCTTGGCCATTCCGTAGTACGCACGCTTGATGTCGGCCGCGGATGCATTCTTGTCCACTCCGAGAACTTTGTAGGGATCCTTCATTGCTTGCTGCACGGAGGAGGCGTGGAATGCCTGTGTTGCATTAGTAGATGAACTCTCGGTTACATACATCACACTAGTGACCTACCCGAGCTCCAAAGCGAAAGGGCTCTTTTTTTGAAAGAAGAGCATTTTGTGGCCCGCCTGGAGGTGATGATGACCGATGGTCGTAGAAAGAACGGTTGTTGACTTGTTGACAGAAACTGGGACAATTACCCGCGGTTGGCCGCGATGTCCGAATAAGGATTCTCGTATGAAGAGCGACTGCCTTGGGCAGTCCCGCAGGTGTTGCGGCCATATCTCATCGATTTTTCATCCAACAATATGGAATTAGGATGCGCAGTAGTGTAGGTCGGATGAAACGTTGCGACAAATACACAATCAATAACTAAGACGTTCTCGACCTCAACAGAAGCTTCTAAAAAAGTTTCACGGAGCGAAGGCCTCGGAAGGCGGAAGAACGTAAAGCCGCGGGATGATCTCAGAGGTTCCCCGACATTCGGAGAAATCGATGTGCTTGATTATCAACCAGTCGACTCCCATACAGCCGAGAAAGAGCTTCTGTCCATCCTCTTTCTGACTATCTCGTTCTAGCAGCACCATTTTTTTTCTTTCAATATTGCAGATTTGCTTTTCAGAAAAGGCATATCTCTGTATCGGGCCAGCACGTGCCTTTTGATGTTCGCATAACTCATAGCATGCTTCGAGGCCAGGTCATTTCATGGAGAGCTGCACTCCATCGTGCGCCACAGTATGTTGCTCCTAGGCTAGCTTCCTTGCCAGCTAGGTATCACGCGAGCACTCGATTGCCATCAAGTCGCACACCGATATTCCCTACATCGACCGTCGCTTCACGGACGTTTACGTCAGGTCGAATCTCATACAAGGAAAAAGCGCCACCTTCAGATGATGCGCCGGAAAATGCGGAAAACAACGATGGCTCAGAAGAGAAGGACACAACCAAGCAAGCAGACTTTAGACGGAAGTCTGGTGATGCGACAGATAAGCAGAGCTCAGCACAACCTGATGCACCCAGTCGGCGGCGAGATAAGGGCAATGCCGAAAAGGAAGAGCAGGCGGAAGTGACGAAGAAGGGAGAATCTCAACAAGCCAAAAACCGAGAAAATAAAGCTGATTCGAGCTCGCCGTCGCCAATACCAGTCTCCGGAGGTGGAGGATCAGAATCGAAGCCCAGTGGCGGAAATGGTAATGACGATGGCGGAAGAAGAGGCAAAAAGGGCGACAAGTCGCTTCAAAAGCCTTTCATTCCCGATGTCTATCCACAAGTGATGGCCATCCCAATCGCGAGGCGCCCATTGTTCCCAGGCTTCTACAAAGCGATTACCGTGAAGGATCCGAATGTTGCGGCCGCTATACAAGAGATGATGAAACGTGGACAGCCTTACGTAGGAGCCTTCCTATTCAAAAGCGATGATGCGGATGGCGATGTCATTGAGAATCTGGATGATGTTCATGATGTCGGTGTCTTTGCTCAGATTACATCTACATACCCATTAAACACCAAAGACGGCGAAGGCGGCCTGACAGCCGTTCTATACCCTCATCGAAGGATCAAGATCAGTACTTTGCTAGCACCGAATGACCCAGCCAGGAATGGTACAATTGAGCAGCCAATTTCGAAGGATCCCGCCGAGAAGAAAGGAGACGTCGTTGCAAGCTTTGAAGAAGGAGCGGTCGAAGCTCCACCGAAAGAAGTATATCACTATGAGCCAACATCTTTCCTTCGCAAGCATGCAGTCACCCTTGCCAACGTTGAAAACCTCACAGAAGAGCCCTTTGACAAGAAGAGTCCCGTTATTCGGGCAGTGACCAGCGAGATTGTCAATGTCTGCAAAGAAATCGTGCAATTCAACCCATTATTCCGAGACCAGATTTCCGCATTTGCGACGGATCATTTCCCTGGCAACCTTGGCGATGAGCCTGGAAAATTGGCCGACTTTGCAGCTGCAGTGGCCGCTGGCGACTCCGCAGAGGTGCAAGAAGTTCTGGAAGCGATGAATATAGAAGACAGACTTCCAAAAGCACTTGTCGTACTGAAAAAGGAATTGATCAATGCTCAACTACAGTCAAAGATTTCGAAGGACGTTGAAGCCAAAATTCAGAAGCGCCAGCGAGAATATTGGTTAATGGAACAGATGAAAGGAATCAAGAGAGAGTTGGGTATCGAATCAGACGGCAAGGACAAGCTTGTTGAGAAGTTTAAAGAAAAAGCAGAGAAGTTAGCTATGCCAGAGGCGGTAAAGAAGGTGTTCGACGAGGAATTGAATAAGCTGGCCCACTTGGAGCCTGCTGCATCCGAATTCAACGTTACTCGAAATTACCTCGACTGGCTCACACAGATTCCTTGGGGTCAAAAGAGCGTGGAGAATTTTGGTATTAAAAACGCCATGTCTGTCTTGGATGAGGATCACTACGGCCTAAAGGATGTCAAGGATCGAATCTTGGAGTTCATTGCTGTTGGCAAACTCCGTGGCTCGGTGGAAGGCAAGATTCTGTGTTTGGTCGGACCACCAGGTGTGGGTAAGACCAGTATTGGAAAGTCTATCGCCCGGGCACTCAACAGGCAGTACTACAGATTCTCCGTCGGAGGATTGACGGATGTTGCTGAAATCAAGGGACACCGAAGGACTTATGTTGGTGCACTTCCAGGAAGAATCATTCAGGCGTTGAAGAAGTGCCAGACGGAAAACCCACTGATCCTCATCGACGAAGTCGACAAGATTGGACGTGGTCACCAAGGTGACCCTTCTTCTGCTCTTCTGGAACTGCTTGACCCTGAACAGAACTCGTCATTCCTGGATCACTACATGGACGTACCTGTAGACTTGTCCAAAGTTTTGTTTGTCTGCACAGCCAACGTGACCGACACTATTCCACGACCTTTGTTGGATCGTATGGAATTGATAGAATTGTCTGGCTACGTTGCCGATGAGAAAATGGCAATTGCCGACAAATATCTCGCCCCTGCCGCCAAAGAACTTAGTGGCTTGAAGGATGTCGATGTTCGTTTGCAACAGGACGCTATTGAGGAACTAATCAAATTCTACTGCCGTGAGAGTGGCGTTCGAAATTTAAAGAAACAAATCGAGAAGGTCTATCGAAAGGCAGCTCTTAAGATCGTGCAAGACCTTGGCGAGGACGTTCTTCCAGAAGAGGAAGCTCTAACCACGGAAGGGAAAAAGGCAAAGGAAGAATCCGACAAGGAGAATGTCGATCCTCAAGACGTCTTGATCGAGCCAGAGAAGGCCAGAACCGAGACTCCTCGAGTTGCTCTGAAAGTACCAGAGAGTGTGCACGTCAGCATCAGCAAAGAAGTTTTGAAGGATTATGTGGGCCCACCAGTATTTACTTCTGATCGTCTCTACGATGTCTTTCCTCCTGGTGTTACCATGGGCTTGGCCTGGACGAGTATGGGAGGCGCTGCTCTTTACGTGGAATCTATCCTTGAGAATGCGCTTACTTACGACTCCCGTCCTGGATTTGAGACTACTGGTAACCTGATGAATGTCATGAAGGAGTCGACTCAAATCGCGTACTCCTTCGCCAAGTCGGTAATGGCCCAGGACTTTCCGGAGAACAGATTCTTTGAAAAGGCCCGCGTACACTTGCATTGCCCAGAGGGTGCTGTTCAGAAAGATGGTAAGATTCTCCGGTCTCGTCCTCTGAAACATCTAATTGACTAATCGATTGCAGGGCCGTCTGCTGGTATTACAATGTCAACCTCCTTACTCTCACTTGCATTGAACCATCCTCTTGACCCCACCATCGCGATGACCGGAGAGTTGACCGTCACCGGAAAGGTTCTCCGTATCGGAGGCCTTCGCGAGAAGACAGTCGCTGCTCGTCGCGCGGGAGCCAAAAAGATTTTATTCCCAGCTGATAACATGTCTGACTGGCTGGAACTACCTGAAGTAAGCTACCTTCGACCCTCTCTTTGTCTAGATGAATACTAATCACATACAAAGAACATCAAAGACGGCATCGAAGGCCACCCTGTCAATTGGTACTCCGACGTCTTCAACATCGTCTTCGCCAACGTCGACCGCGAAGCAGCAAATAATGTCTGGAGAAAACAGCTCACTAAACCATCGAAGTCCAAAAAGAGGAAGGAAGAACACGATGATGACGATGATTAGACATGTACACAACTTACCCTCAATTATCGGTACTTGGTACCGAAACGCTCCGATTTTTCTGTCTGTTTGCGATAATCCGCGCTTGTGAGGTTGACATACACCTTTACTTTCTGTTCAACGGTGGCATAGAGAAACGAGCATGTCTTTGCTATCGTCAGGGGGTGATTGCATTGCTTGGAGTTTTATTTTTGGCCCTCTTGTATCCCGGGCATAATGCTATTCTATTCGTTCTTCATTCATTGCTCAGTCGCTTCGACATAACCGCATATGTTGTGGCTGAAACCATACATACAACCTCGCCCTTCTTTTCAGGAGGACAACATCCGACGAACGCCAAATATTCAAGATCCGTCCGCATCTCACAGATATGTTCTTGATCACACCACAACAGAGACATACACACCTTTCATCATCTCCTCTCTTATTCAAAAATCAACTAGACCTGGTTTTATCGCGCAATCTATGTATATATAGTTATTTTTACAGCTTATGTTGGATGGGATCTTTGTGTCTGTAGTAAGGAACAATGGATTTCACGATACCATTCTACTTTTCAACTATCTTTTGACTTCCAAGTATACCTATCCAAATAGAAAGAGAAAGCCTTGGGCGCTTGTATCAATCAGAGAAATGAATATCGATCATCATTTAGAGTTAAAAAGGGCTTATGTATAAGAAGGACACGAGATTAAACGACGTTCAAGATCTGCAACCAACCCACGGAAGAAAAACACTAAAGAAAATGTTGAGAACCCCCTAGCCAAAGACCGATTTGCTCCGTAGTTAATGTAAGCGATTCAAGAGAAGCGACCATGCACCAGAGATGGAATGGAAACCGAATGCAAGAAGAATATGAGAAATGGGATAGAATGGAGTAGGAAACTCGTAAAGTCGTCATATAGATGGAAAAGAAGCAGTAAGGTAGATGGACGGATCCACGATACAATATAAATGAGGATAAGGGAGAAAAGTGACAAATCACTGAATCAAGACTGAATCAAAAATGCTATATATATCAAAACACCCATGTGAAAGAATTGAAAGTCGCATAAATCCCCAAAAAAGACGTAACAGGCTAGAGAACAACGAGACAAAAGAGACAAGAAGAATAAACATTTAATAACACAGCAGTAAGGCGAAATATGTAGAAAAAATCGAGGCGCCCACACGATACCAATGGGAGTCATTAGAATCAAAAGAAAGAGTTCCATAGAAAATGCAATAATCCCAAGCGCCATATTCCCCAGCCCCCCTATTTTCCTGCCCTTTTTGCCGAATTGCGTAGTCATGAATAATCGGTTAGAACGAGAATCTAGATGCGAACAAGTCCCGTGGAAAGAAACTCCAAAGACAAAGAAGAATAATGAAATAAACAAATGAAAAATCCGGGCCGACTTCCAAGAATGCAAACTCCTGAAAACAATGCGCTGCTATCTTTATGCTGTCACGTCGTGCAAAACAATCCTAAGTTGATTAAACGCCGGACATAACGATATCGGTATGGTGTGGTCATTGTTGAGATTGTCTGTTGATAATGGCGTATGATGTTGCTCTGTTTTGTATTCGGATGATTTTCATCTATATCTATATATGTATACATATAGATCGTTCCCTTCTTGATGGGGGGAAAATCGGTTAAAATGTATTCGAGTTCATTCCATCTCGGCGGTTGACCGAGAAAGCTGGGTTGATCGGCAATACCGAATCAAGAAGATATGATAATCGTCTCATGGTACTGGAGGGTCTCCCAAATTTGCTTGTTGTTGCTGGTGCCTGTTGAAGGGCTGGATTGATTGGTAGTTTCGATCCGAATAACGAGTTCCTTCTGGATATTGGTCGCGAGGGTACATTATGTGCAAGAGCAGGATTTATTGGTAATAGCGAACCAAATAGCGAGTTTCGTCTCGACTGCGTTGGGCGTGATATTGTTGGACGTGAGGTCGTGGTCTGTGGAAGTGCCGGGTTGATTGGTAGCATCGAGCTGAACAATGAGCTTCTCCTTTTTGTTGATGATGTTGTTGAAGAAGCTGCTTTTCGTGGAAGGGCCGGATTGATGGGCAGATTTGAGCCAAACAGTGAGCTCTCTGCCGGGATATCATTTCCGGTGCTAGTTGAGCCTCGTTGCGAGACTTCAGTCTCTGCTTTAGACTCGGAAACATCATTTGATGCATCCGATCCATTTATTGGTGCGGCTGCTGATGTAGTAACAGTGGGCAAAGTCTCGGGAGGCTGATGTCCCAAGCTACTGATGAACGGCGTAGCTTCCCTTTGATGGTCTAGCGAGACTGACGGATGACTGCCGACACCAGCCAAATCCCCCAAGATGCCGGTATCTTGGTTATTTTCAACCTTGGCCTCATGTAATTCGCTCGCATCTCGGTCAATTTCTCTATCTTTACCTCCATCAATCGATGGCGGCACCATAGCGCAGCTTATATCAGAATTTCTACCACTCTCCAATTCCTGCGAGTCGTGAGGTTCATGTGTGTTGTCTCTCAAAGCCTCAAAATCTTCTGCGGAAAACATATTCGGATTGACCAAGTACTGAGTGCCATTAATCTCAACCTCTTCAAACCGAGGTTCAACCCGCATAGCTGGAGATGGCCTGCTCTGGATTTCAAAATCGCTCTGTGAGATTGATCGACGACCATCTGGATCGCGGGAGACACTTGACGGCATGTATATTGAAGGCTGATAGTCGCTAGGGGGAAGACCATGCGCCGATGGACGACGACCTCGAGGCGGAAAATCAATTTCCGGAAATTCTACCTCTGATTCATATTCAGCTGGCGTCACATACACCACACTAGGACGCTCCGCGGGCTGATCATGATGGTCATCAAGACAGACTGACTGAGGAGCCTCAATATGGAGAGTATCATAGAACGGGGGACCGTTGGTTGGATGGGGGTAAGCACTCCATGGGGGTGGTACAACAGTATTAACGGGGTAATGAATGTCTTTCATGTCAGGCGGAAACATGGCTAGAAGCTCTTTTGCGGATAGTCGATCTCGAGGGCGGTCACTGAGACAATGAGCAATGACCCTCCTGTAATAGTCAGGAATTTTCATATCAATCGGTATGAACAGCGGACGTGGTTGACGTTCTGGCTCGTCTTCTTGCATTGCGAGCGCCCATAGTGTCATTCCCAGCTGGAAAAGGTCTGATTTAACGCCAATGTACATCGATATTCTCTGGTTGCTCTCTATTTTGGCTGCGATTTCGGGTGGCTCCCATCCGACTGGACATCCTCTTCGGTTGATATCAATGATTTTGGCATTGTCATTTCCGTCGATGACAATGTTCGATAATGTGAAATCGCCTTGCACGTAGCCGGCTTCGTGAATTTCACACAAACCCTGTACTATCTGCCTCGCCCACCGTTCTCTGCGAGTCAACAGTAATTGACCTCGAAAATCATACAGTACGTCCACCAGTGCGCCTTGCTCTGCGTAGCTGATCAGCAAACCCTTGACGCGTTCGAGATGGTCATCGACAATAATTCCCTCGAACTGTATGACACTTTGTGAACCATGTAACGCATGAAGCGCGTTGATCTCGTAAAGAAACTCATCAACAGTATCTGGGCCAGGGATTTCTTTCTTGATGTAAGCTTTACCGTCCAACTGAACCTTGTAAACGAATCCAGATAGATGAGACTCGAACATGAGGTCTTGTTCCGGAATGAGACGATTACCAAGATGGCGAACACTCGACACAGGCGGATAAGGAATAGTCTCGTTGACATCCTCCGTCACATGTACATGCAATCGGCCATCACTCGTTTCAAGTTTGAGATTGGTGACAGTGTCGTAGAATTGTATTTCGGGAAGCGACTCTCGTATCGATTCGTAAATACGAGCGCTTTTGTCACGTTGATAGTGTAGTTCCTTCAAATCCTGCTCCAAGGAATCCGCCGGAGCGTCTCGGTAATCGCATGATACTGTTACCCTTCGCCATTTGTTCGGTTTTTCGGCATACGTGACGAAGAACTTCTCCCGTTCAGACTTGTCTCGAAAGTGCATACTCAAATTCAAGATCCATTTCCTCTCTAATTCATGCTCTAGCTCGTCGTCGACGATTTCAGGTTGTATGCTTGCATTGTCGTAGCGATTATATGGTGTCGACTCCACATGGTCCAGAGTCGCCGTATCTCGTAAATACTCGTGCGTCGAATCGTCATCTCGAAGGCCCAAACCCGATAATTGTTCGCTCCAAGATCCTACCTCAGGCGCTGAAAGTCGTGCGACATTTACGGGTGTAGGTGAATGCGACCGCGGCACGCTTAGTGGTAGACGACGATCCGCGGATTGCGTCCGGCGATGCTCTGGCTCAGCCGGTGCTAGACGGTCTCGACGCTCGGAGTTTTGTCGACGAAATGTGGCAGGTCGAGGCAGACCGACAGCGCCGACTTTTCGGGATAGACGGCGCGATAGATTCTCTCGGTGGTCGTTGGTGGTGTTGGTGGGGGAACTCGATCCGGAGGTATGCTCGTCTTTGTGAAGCCATCGTCCTAAACCCAGTCGGTGCCACATGCTCACTTTCGGCACAGCCGAAGGTAGCATTATGTTTTCGGATCGCGTCTCAAGTTCGTGGTCGCGAAGGGTATTGAAGAATCCCCGGTGAGAACTACCGGTCGAGTTGTCGCGGATAGTGATTGCCATGGAGGGCTCGACTGTCCAGGGAATAATAGTCTTGGGATTCAAACGCGTCCGCTAGCACGCACAAGGGACCTGGACAATCGGCAAAACTCAGCAGTTCGCGGCCATAAGAATGGGATTCTAGCCGGGCACCAAACGCCCGCGTCAAGGTTAAGAGGACGAAGGTGAGATGTCGCCGAAGTGAACAACACAAACAGCCGGGATGTGCCAAGAAATCCGAATCGATCAAAATCAAGGCGCTCGAGAGGACTTCACCCCTTGGCCCCCTCAGTCGGTAAGAGCTGAGGCGCAAGGGGTACGTATCGGTCTATAACTGTATAAAGAGGACGAAACCAGTCGCAAGAAAAGAGACGAAGTAGTGGGTGAGCGACTTAAGACAGCTGCGGCTTGTTTCTGTGTAATTGTTGATCAACGATGCAACACTGTTAGGTCAATGTCGACGTATAGCGACTTATTTCAAGGCGATATTTGAACCTGATGGGATTGGAATCCGGACCGAGAGTCTCAGTAACACAAGGCTACACACACAAGTCTAGACTGCAGGACACAAATACCACCGATATTAAAGGTCAGAGATGGACGGTGGCTGGAGACGTAGTGCAACAATTGCATAGACGAATGCAATACCCTAGAAAATGCCTGTGGCTGACTGCTGGTAGGCGATCAATGAGTCAGATGCAGGGTAATTTTTCTTTTTATCGCACAGAAGAAAAATTTTTCTTCTTGCTTGGTGATGTTGTTGATAACCTGACCGCTTATTCGGGTCAGGAACAGCGTTTCTAGAGTAACAATATTGTCCCCAAACGACTAGGCAGCAATCGTGTTTCGGTAGGGCTGCGTAGCCTGTAATATTGACGATGAGAAAATTTGTGGTATCGGATCTTCGTTCAATTAGAGATTGTATGATGTTGTTATCACGGCGAGCAAGAATATTGGCCGATGTTTGCTTGTTGTATGTATGACTGGCACACGAAAGGTACTTCTTCCTCAGTGTGCGGATTTTTTTTTCTTGCTTCTAAAAGCTCTGCTGCGTTGCGGCCTGACCAGGGGGCGCTGGTGTCATCGGCTGGTCTGAGTGTACCTAGACACAGCCTAGAGCGAATAGTAAATAGGGCTCAATCAATAGCGCAGCCTACAATGAAAAATTTTCCAACCTTGGTCCTTAATCTAGGAAGTAGAGATTTTGAGGGACTGGGGAGACAAGTCAGGAGAGAAAAGAAAAGGGAAAACCCAGACAGTCTTCGTGTCTGAGTAAGTAAATCTTGAACAGCCGGAAAAAAGACGATTCATTGCGCTGATCTATCACAGCGAGTATCCCCGCGCATCCGACGTGGCTGTTTTGAGGATGAACAGCAGCGCAGACGGTGGGTTTCGATTGGACTAATGGCAATTGTACATAACCTTCACTTGGATACATAAGTACTACTTCGTATCCAGTCGGAATCGTTCTGTAATTTTATTTTTACGCTCGATTGCTCCTTCCAAACGCCATGGCCCGAACAGCACCGGCATAGTTACATGGGTAAATTTGCTAGGCCTTGACTACGTCTGGATTTTCTTCCATGCATCCGAAAAATGCGACCCCAAGGATTAATAATACCAAGAACAAAGAGGGAAGCAGCATGGGTGTTGTCGACCACGTTAGTCCGTGGCTGTCACCTCAAGCTCGGGTCACCTCGAAGACCATTCCTTCATCTTCCGATATTCTCGTCTTATCCCGACACCTTTCAACACGTCCGGCGGTAAGGACTTGATCACTCGAAACGGAATGAGAAAGGGTCGTCTTCCGTACCGAATAATGAATTATTCCTGCCATTGGATGCTTGGCTGTCGAATTGCATGACGAAAGGAAGGGCTAAGTTTTCACTGCGTTGGTTAGGCGGTTTAATTCTGAACGATGGAGGGCACCGGCACTACTATATACTGAAAAGATAGCCAACTTCCGTCGAATAGATGTGACTTGTTGCGTTAGTCTTATGCGTGGCTCCAATTGACCGGGCGGGGCCCAATGGTTCTGAGAGTGCCGCCATGGAGCCATGAACCAGTCAAGCCCCGCAACGTACAATCCTGAACAGACGAACAGGAAAGAGGAGGATCATAGTTTAACTACCGTTCAGTTGTTTAGTCAGTGTGTGGGCAGCTGCATACAAACCTGGTCTGCAGTACTAGAGAGGCAGAGCCCCGACATCGGTCTATTTGGTGTTTCTCTTATTTCCCCTCTTTTTTTTTATTCATCCGAATTGTAGTAAGATACTTCGTTTGGGGAGTCATTAGTGAGGCGCAAGTTTTTTCTTCCAGGCCTGCTGAACGATATCGCGTTATCGCATTAGCTATGTGCGTGGCAACCAAGTCACCCAATTCGAAGATAATGATATCAACAATGCATGAACTTGTATGTCAACGTACTCCATGCGGATAAGTTGATCGAAAGAATGGCTCGATCGCGGGCCGAAGGCGGGAGCGTCCGATCGACCCACTTGTACCATTCTTACCGATGGTCGTATCCAATTGTAGTAGTTATTGTGACAAGAGAATTTATAGAAGAAGCAAGAGAATATTCTGTCGGCGGACATATTTATAGGATGCGAAACATGAGTAAAGTCATTTTCTCCTTTGCGAAAACTCCGCGCTTTTTTGCAAAGGGGTTTCTGCTTTTCTCTCGGACATAGAAATAGCCCCAAAGTCCTCCAAGGCCAAACGGCCCCATGTATCGCAGACCGAAGGTATCGATTGATTTGTAAACAACTCGGTAAATCGTTGTCATCATCTATCTCGTCTTGTGTGTGTTTGTGTTTGAAATAGTCTGAGATCTTTTGAAAAGGAAAAAACGCTTAAAATTTCGTGGTATCCTTCAGATTGATACATAAATAGCGTCCTTCAAAGTGATGCTTCCAATTGTTAGGCGACATGCATGTTGACTACCAATAGCCAGACGCAGGCATATATTAGTGCGAGCATTCGGAAGGCAGCACGCTATTCTTATGTATTTATTGACTGTAGAGTACTAAATCAGAATCTCTCTCGGGACAAATTGAAGTTGACAATTAGTAGTTGTGTTAAACATCTGGTAAATCGTGATTGACCTTGTGGACGAGTTTGTACAGATGCATGAAGAGCTGCAGAAAAGGCTGTGTGCAATGACGCATAGTAATAAAGCTAATTGAATATTCATATATATGCATCAATGATGGTGGGCTGTGCGTTGTAAAACAATCGACATGATGGGAAGTTTGGTCCGCATTAGGGTTGTAGAATGGGGTTCATTTTTGCGCTTCGTGAAGAAAATGTTAGGTCACATCCATATACTACCACATATGCAACAATTTTCAGATCAGATTGAAATCTTCAAAATCTTATCGCCTTCATCTCTTCACGCGAGTCGTCTGAATAACAATTATTTCCTGGTTAGGAAGTCACGAAGTCACTGCATTGCCCGCCCAATTGCATGGGCTGTAAAGTCTCTGTGTTTACCACTCGTTCTTGGAATACACACATAGCAGTCTATAGGTAGGCATTGATCTATGATAGTCAGTTGGAAATCCGATAATATTTTAAAGAGCCTCATGAATTCTGCACCGAATCATGCAAAGCTCATCCAAATACAAAATTCAAATGCAGATGTAGGCAGCACAATAATCAGTTCATACCTGCATTTAGAGCCCAGACAGGCTGACTGGCTCTTCCATCATTGCTTGACCGTAGGGCTGGCTAGCCAACATCATCCGTAGGTCCGGCTTACCGAGAAGGTCGTTGCTGTAAGCCTCACGCATTTTGATGCCCGAACCGCTTCACCTTGAAACCTTCGGGCAACAATCGGTGCAAGTTGCCGTTCTCAGACAAGTGATTTGAACAGCGAGCATGTTCAAAGACGAAGATGAGTTGAACCTAGATCTGATTTGCTATCCATCCTTGACTATACCGGTTTTGACTCTTTCGAGAAGTTATCTATTGCAGCTCTAGTGGACGTTTTGAAATGCGTCATGCATTCGGATGTATAAGGAGCATCCGATCATGCTCGTTTTCAAGATCTATTTTTGATGCGTGTGTAGCGTCATGGGTGCATATTCTAGACATTGAAGCTGTGACTTGTACATATCACGAGATGCCATTGCTATCAAAAATTCCTCCCGGTCTCTACCATGTGCTATCTTGATAGGAAGACGAGGAAAAGGTTAGTCAAGGCAAATCCCATCGCCTTGTTGGAGATGACACTATCTAATCACACCAAAATGAATCTAAAGAGACGAAATTATCATCATAACTAGAGGAAATGCGCCTGGTTGCACACAAATTGCCAATTTATTGTTGCCATACGATGGAAACTTCGTTTCTACATTTGACTAATAGAACAAGCTGTATATAAGAGATCGATCATTGACCTACATATTTCTCTTCGCTTATGCATGAGTCCAGCGAGGAAGTCCCGCTCGCTCTACAGCTACCTTGGTTGCTTCATCGAGATCCTCTTTCGGCAGGCCTAGCAGGCTGTTGAGCGTACCTTTGTTGTGCTCAAAGTCACCAAGACCGTCGGAAAAGAACGCACGCGTGTACAACTTCTTCGCAAAGCCCGAGCGTTTGCCTTCTTGCATTTCCTGAAAGCCCTCTGCGAGACGTTTTTTGGCTGATTCCTTCGTAATCGTCCAATCTTTTGACTCTGTATTGGTCACGCGAAGAAGAGACTCAATCATGTCCTTTTGACTGACTGTGAATGAGTTGATGTAGACGTCTTTGTTTTTGAAGTTTTTGAGAAAGCCATTGCCTTTGCCTTCCTCAGATCGAACAGGTAGGCTGAGAAGGGCCGCCACAGCTCGACCAATCTAGGCAACATTAGTCGTACAGATAACCTTTTGTAGAGAAGAGCACGAGGAAGAAGTCATACCTGAGGCCAGGTTGATGTCGAAATTTTTGCTTCTCCCTCATCAAAAAAGGTAACAGACCGATTGGTGATATCGAAACCGAATGCTGGGGGCATAGGCAAACTCCACTCATACCAGAAACCAGTTGACAAAGCAATATAAGAGCATGCCTTGAGATCTCCCAAAGCTTGGCGAGCAGCACCTATTGGAAGCATAAATCAGCCGGTTTCCATAGAACCGTGACTCGAGATACGTCCTCCGTCCCTGATAGTTATTCAATACGCACTCTTCATCTGGTAAAAGAACATATCCTTGATCACTTCATGAGCTCCTGGATATGAAGACCACTCATTCGGCAATATCCACTGGACGCCAGCCTCATCAGCGGCTTGAATCAGTTTGACCTCGTTACTAAATGCAAAGGCGCCTAGAGTAATAACAAGAGCGTCTTGACCTTTGAGTACTTCGACGATTGTTCCTGGCTTCTCGTAGTCCACCACTTTTTTGATGACTCCGTTCGGAAATATGCTATTGCTGTCAGCTCTTGTGATGGCTGTGACGGTATGTTTGCCAGTATTGAGGAGGGCTTCGGTCATGAATTTTCCGGAATTTCCACCGGCCTAGAAAGTCGAAGATCATGTCAGTCATCATCATCATCATCGAGAAAGAGATGGTACCTTCCACTCACTCCGACAATAGCCACTTTGGTGATATAGTTAGTTGTCGCCATAATGGCGGCGGATAATCAGCCGAATGGAGAAGGTTTGAACAGATCCAAGACGAAAAGAAGCAACTCAATTTCATAACTATGGATATTGAGGCTTGGAAGATACCTATGGCCTTTTATAATGGGGTTAATCAAGTCTATCTAACGATATTCAGTCGGCCTTATGCCCGGTCTTTAGAGTCTTTTCCAGGGTTCGTATAGATGATAGCCAATCACCTCAAACAGAGACAACTTTCGCCATACATACATCCAATCTTACTTTCATCTAATGAAAATTCTCCGAAGCATTTGAAAATCCACTTGTCATTGTGTTTTGGTCGGAAAGTCATTAGACCGATATGATGTTCCTGTCCGGACGAAGCTGGCCGTAGTATTTAGGATGGTCGGCTTTCATTGACGTTATTCCGAGATTTGGTCCGGGAAGGGCGAATCATTTGAAAACATTATCAAGCTTGGTGGATGCATCTCAGGTTAATATACCTTTGTGGTGATTTCTTCCGAGAATGTATTACAAGCCTATATCCATATGAATATATTGAGTTCATTCAGGTCGAAATACGCTTCATGAAGACCTCTAGTGACAATTGACAGAATTACCATTTTTGAGCCTTGAAGGTATTCAAGGTCGCTGTCTTCATGATATTATCAATACATATTCGTTTCTGCACGTTTACTTGAGTTGATCCGGGTTGCTGACCCTCTATCTATTCGTCTTAGTTGCAGCCATCTTCGATACATGTAGTAGTACTCAGATTATCCTTAACTCATACGTAGCACTTTGATGCTGGGATAGCGACAGAAATACTGGTTCTCTATCTATGTAGGTCAATTATGAGAGTCTTACTCCGGCATGTTTTGCTGCATGAAGATTGAAAGTCAAGGCTCGAAGGTGTTGTCATTTCTCAAATAGGGCTTTTTTGTCGAATCGAGCTTAAGGCGACAAGGCACCAGTCGGAGTTAAGCTGCATAGAACCGACTAATCACTTGAGCCAATCAGAGACCATACGCTATTTTCGGTGGGGCCAAATCTAGATCGGTTTAGTTTTTGGCCCCCTGAAATAAGCTTAAAATGATCCCTCTTCTGCTTCTGTCATGCCGAAAATCAACCTCTTATTTTTATTGTTGTCAGCTCGTCCTGTATATTCAGTGTCTGAGATCATATAATGGTCCTGGGTGAAGAGTCTCGCAAAGAGATTGGACCATCCCCGTCGTGGGCCAGTCATGCAGGGCATCTCCTCCCAGTCTCCCAGCAGAATAGAATCCGAAACCGCTTCCAAGGACCCAACTCAAACAATGTTTTGCCTCACTCTAATGAGGCAGGAACCTATCACATTGGAGATGTATATACGTCACTAGAGCAGAAGCAGCCATGGGAGATAAACACGTAGGTATTTCTCCACGATGGCAATTCGGCTAGTCATTTCATAGTTCGAAATCACTCACTGCGTCAAGTGATTTCATGCCGTATCTCAAACATATCAAGGATGTTTCACGCGAATGGCCTTCTTTGTCGTATTTGGCGAGCTGGATGGAGGTGACAACGTCACCGGTCAAGTGGAATTATCTCAGTGAAGAAGATCGAGAGATACGCGCAAAGCACACGCGGGTGGCGATGATAGACTTTCCTCAAGCCATAGACAGCGAACCTACACGAACTTCAATCAACAGTATTAACGAGCTGCACAGAATTTTCCAAGAATCTAGCTTCAACCACAGTCCAGATCACTCCAGATTGTTTGTCATTGAGGATCTGTCCAGAGATGTCATCGAAGCTTTCGGCTCCGCATACGACATTGATCCTCACTTCTGGAGGGGCCATATCAGTGACTATCTATGGTACAACACTCGCGATCCGTGGGTAGAGCTTGAAGAACTTCCTCATGTTATTCGAAGTCGGAATTTTTATCATTTTCGCTATGTCCATCCACGATATTTTAGGAGCAAGGAATCGCAACGACGAGCTACGGAAGAAGCACGTAGAATGAATGTGCTTAGACGTCTTGATGATGATCGTATAAGTGCGAGTCTGCTGGATGACGAGCAGGCATCGGTGAACATGTGGCGTAGCAAAGCATCTTTGTGGCTCAGGCGCAATGAAAAATGTCAAAAACATACATTAGGTACGCAATCTAACCTCTGTAGAAATTTACATGCAGACTGAAACATGTACACAGGAATCTTGATTGTGGATCCCTCACTCAAAGAAGGCTATCCTCTTTGGGGCAAAGGTTTCAACTTCGACTCACCCCCTGGTCTCGCATCAAAGTCCATCCCGGCAACGCCGGTTCCGAAGGGCTCACTATTCGAGGCTGTAATATACTGGACCATGAAGATGTCTATGCAACAACTAAATGAAATGGAACAGCAGCCGAACAACTTTGCCCTCTCCATCCTCAGCATTATTGCGGTCGAATGGTTGACTGTCAAAGAATATGTGACCACAAGATTGACTCAGATCGAATGGGAACTTGAAGTTCCAGACTTCCGTAAACATGGGGAATATGGGCTGGATGCCTCTCTCAAATGGTTACATCCATTCCGTCGTAATGTGCCCAGATATCGAAAATGGGTGACCAATGTCCTCAACGGTATTCTTAGCGACAAAAACCTCTCACCAATAGACCCCAAGGATGAAGCCCTTAGAGATCTACGGGAAGACTTCCTTATCATATTGAGGGACCTGGAGACCCTCCAAGCACAGGTACAAGATCTTGTCCGCGTCGTCACAGCAATCATCTCCATCGAAGAGGCCAAACGGTCCGCAGAACAGAACAAAAGTCTTGCCCGTTTGACGTACTTGGCTGTTGTATTTGTGCCACTTTCTTTTGTTTCGAGTTTCTTTAGCATGACTTCTGATATTTCGAGTCTGCGCACTACGTTTTGGATATTCTTTGCAGTAGCAGTGCCTCTTACCCTTCTCTCACTCTCGGTGACGCGTTGGTGGGCTATCGCGAAGTGGCTTAGGCGAGGCCGAAAATAAGGTCGTCAATTGTATTCTTTGGTACGAATGAGTAAAAGATCTCTTGTGATTTACTAAGCTGTTTGCGATGGCAGCAGACGATGAATAAGTGGTATTGGTTGTCATCTTTAATACAATCAGAGTTCCAAATGCACACAAATTCACACTATCACACACATCTTCCCGTCTAATGGCTAGGATGCAATTTTTGGTGTCAGGCAAACAGACAGGAGTTCTGCATTAAGCCTAATCAATAAGATTAGTGATTCTATCATGATATGGAAAGCTAAATTTCCTCAATACATGGGTCACAACGCCTGAAGTTGACTTCATAATTTTTTGAAAACAATGGACTCTTATAACACCCCTTTGTACATACTGTCCACAGGACATTGAGCGCATCATCAGCACAATTGGTAATCGTCGTCGCCAGAGCCCCATAATTCCAGAGGTACTAATGCAGAGGCTCAGACCATCAGGTCCGTTCAAGTCCTCTACTACCAATGATCGCATGTCCTCACTGAATCCAAAGTGTAGTGGAACCTGCGAAAGGTGGCCCGACTGTTTTGACTAGGCCAGATCGACAAAAATGTCGGGCTGTGTTGGTGCTGGGCCAGAGAAGGGTAAATAGGCTATATGTGAAACAGAGGATCTGCAATTCGCAGACGCCACGAGGAATGCCAGTGGCGGGCCTCTCAGACAACTACAGCGAAATTTCATTTAAGCATAATGAACGATCTTTTTCTAAGAAATCCAGTCGAGGATATCAGCTTCGATTTGTCTATTTTCGACTTGGGTGTCAGCTCGGTCAATTCGATGCTTCTCAAGGCTAAGGTTCAGGAGGTGTTGAAAAGAAGAATCGATATTCCTATATGTGTATTATTGGCAGAGTTAGATTACTACTAGATGCCCACCTTGTGCGGTCTAAGGTAACAACTACAGATCTACTGTGGGCACCGTTATTTCATCTATCGAATGGGCCATACCTACTCGGCCAGTGTATACGCAGTATCCAAAGGACTGGAAAGACGATAAGTTAGGTCGATGGGTAGAATCTGTACAGAAAGATTCTGTGTTCCATGATTTTTGGGCATCCATGTTAAGGTGCGAAGCGGCTGGTTTCGTTAGGGCTTCCAGAGCCGGTCTGAAGAGGAGTGAAGGATGGATAGGTGTATCAAGTGATCATGATCAAAGTCTCTGTCTTCTTTCATGTTTTGATAGCTAGAATCTGACGCTTGAGCACGCTCAATTATATTCCATCAGTTAGTAAACTATCACATCTGATCCAGATCACATCGACATCTTCAGCATGACCGGAACCGGCCCGATTCAGGGATTAGTGTCAACATCTAAAGCTATGCGAAGGCGTTAACGGCGAAAGATCAGTCTGAAGCTTGCAACAAAACTTTTGATCCATTATTAAAACTGCAGATGGCTTTTGCGGCGTCTGGAAAGATTTAAAGCCGTGTCGATCCATGGATATAGGGTTTTGGACATGCCTGCACTTCACTATTCATACTGATCTGATAACAGTTCGGGCTCTCAAGTAAATCATTATAGCGTCATGATCCATGCCTGAAAAGATATATCCATATAAAGAATGTACCTGTCTGAGAATAGGAGTGTGGAATTACCCTGTCTTTCTAAATCATTTCTTCAGCAGTATCTTCAGTTTCAGCCCAGCAACGAAAAAATATGACTTCGACCATCATTCTGATTACCGGTAGGTACATCCTTCACGCGAAAAAGCAAACCTCACCCAATTCCTCACAAAGATGTAGGTGCAAACTCCGGCATTGGTCTCGCCTCTTCTAAAGTGCTCGCCTGCGCATCCTCATCCTACCACGTAATTATGACAGGCCGCTCTCTCCTTAAATTAGACACCGCACTCAACGACCTCAAATCCTCCTTCTCTGATGAGATTAAAGGCACACTCTCCACTCTTCAACTAGACGTCACAGATGATGCCTCCATCACCAAGGCTGTTGAACACATAACTCAAATCTATGGTCGCCTCGACGTCCTAGTGAACAATGCCGGCATAAGTGGACTCAACATGCCCGACCTCCGTACCGAGTTCCGTCTCGTACTAGAGACGAACGTCACCAGCCCCGCTGTCGTAGCAGCTGCTTTTCGCCCTCTGCTCCTCAAATCTGCGAATCCGTACTCGGTATTCGTCAGCAGCGGCGCAAGGACATTGCTGCGAAACGCGATGCAGAAAACAGCCGAACAAGCCCAGGTTGGAAGCAACAGGCCTGGAGGGTATCAGATTAGTAAAGCAGCGCTGAACATGCTGGCTGTTCTCGAAGCGAGAGACTTTGCGAATCAGGGGCTCAAGGTGTTTGCTATGAGTCCTGGGTTTGTCGTCTCTAACCTTCGGGGTGAAGGCGAAGAGGCGAAAACTGGTTGGGGTAGAGCTGGAGATCCAGAAGAATCTGGAAAGCTTTTATTGAGCATTATCATGGGGGAGAGGGATAAAGATGTTGCGTGTCTAGTACACAAGGACGGTGTCTTTGCTTGGTAGATCATTATTGGCATACACTCCTTTGCATGTGTTAGTCAAAGCTAGCTATCTAGGCTGGGGACGAGTTTACTTCAGAGGCTTCTCGCACCTAGACATGTACATATATCAAGTATTCGCATAGGGAACGTTGGCTCTACACGGAGGAATGGTTTTACTAGGGCTAGACCGCTCACGTGGAAAGTAATAACATCTGAGGTCTGGTAAGTGCCAATGTAACATCCAGCTAAACGTATTTTGGCAACATACCGCAAGTAGAGATAGTGAGTGTTCCACATGATCTGCACTTTCTCAATCTGTGCAGCGATGCAATTTACAATTTCCCTCATGATCTAGCTCGTACCTATCATTCTAATATTGGTTTTATCAGCAAGGAGACTCTGAGTGGATGGATCTAGAAGTTCTCTGAATTCAGTCAAGAGCGGCTACTGTTGAAGGGCAACCGGTACATTGTCGTTTTACAAGTATCAATATTGGAGCGCCTGAGAAGTGGCAAAGAGTATCAGTCAAGCGAGGTAGTAAGGTAAGAAAATGCCCATCAAGGACCTCAACCATGGCTGTTCCCATTCCGATTCCCACAGTGATATCGACGATCACCACCATAATTAAACCTCATATATCGTACAAATAAGTATATCAAAATGAAATAATCTCATAAGAAAGGAAGCAGAGACGAAGTAAAGGGAACGAAAGTAATAAAACAGACTATGCTGGTAGTACAATACAGGCATTAGAATAAAGAAGGGCGTATATGCAGAATTAGTAATATCGAATATAGTCGTCAAGTCATTCATAGACTGGTCAATTCAGTCGTCTTTCTCCTCGGTGGTTTCTGTCACGGAAACAGTGGTGGCGGATGAATCGGTGGAGACTGCATTGACAGAGGACGCGGTTGAAGGAGGTTTTTCGTCCATTGTAGAGGCTGGAAACTTAAAGTCGGTCTCGAGCTTTCCGTTAGATGGTTCCCGTTCGGATGGCTGTTGTTCTTCAGAAGCAGATTCCGTGGCTTCTGAGACTGTGGGTTCTGCTTCCTCTTGCTTTTCTGCCTCGGACTCCGTCTCTGCTGCTTCTGTTGGCTGGGCTTCCTCTTGACTTTGACTAGGTTCTTCAGACGTCACTTCGCTTTCAGGTTCCTTCCATTCTTCCTCGGAACCTTTTTCAGTCTCGGCTGCCTCAGTCTGCTCTTTCTCAGACTCTTCCACGGGCGCGGTCTTTGTATCCTCTGCGTTCTCCTCAACTTTCGGCAGCGACTGTTCCAGTTTGGTAGCTGGGCTGTGATCCTCGATCACTTCTGCTATGGTCGATACGCTCGAACCCGTCGATGGACTGTGTTTGTGTCGTCTCGTCGTAGCGCCCGTGCTTATATTCAATGGTGCTTGTGCATCAATGGGCGTATCCAAAGACAATGCAGGAGCAGCGATGGCTGTATCGTTGCGGAGCACTGAGATTCGGCGGTTGCTTTCAGGTGGCATAACTGCTGCCGTGATACTATGGCCTTGTGGCTCTTCAGGATCATCGTCAGAGGCAGCTAATCGCTCCGCTTCTTCCGGGACAGTATAGTTATCTTGGGGGATCAACTCGTAC
The DNA here is from genome assembly GCA_023625915.1 of Talaromyces sp. PB3603. NCBI lineage: Eukaryota > Fungi > Ascomycota > Eurotiomycetes > Eurotiales > Trichocomaceae > Talaromyces > Talaromyces sp. PB3603. Next base: position 890,126 of record JAMAFY010000011.1, read on the forward strand.
ACGTCGCACACCGTCTTGAAGAAGATATATAGACCATCTGTATTCTCGACCTGGCGGAAGACATCCCGATGCTGGAACCAGGCGTGCGCAAAGATGCGATACAAGCGACGGAATATGTTTGTCAAGTGACGCATGCTAGCTTGTGCACCACCTCCAGATTCGGAACCCAGAGTGAGCCGGCTAGGGAAATATTTTGGCGAAGTCAAAATGTTCGTCGCCCAGTCAAGAGTATGGCAGCAGTAGTCGATTGCACAGCACGACTTTGGCGGGTCGTGCACAGCACAAAGGTATTGCCACTCGGACGCGCGCATTTCGGGGCATGATTGTTGTGAACAAGGAGGATCTTCGGCGAAAAAGGCGATGATAAGATTATTCACTTTCATCGTCAAGAAGCGACACAGCTCGTAGAGCCATAATGATCGTTCGACACCTTCAGGAGCATGAGCGAGCGACACCGCGACTTCATGTGTTATTGGATGAATCGTAGACGACCCGTTAGGCATGGTGTAATTGTGAAAAAGAGCCTTGAGATGCTCCTGAAGCTGGAAGGGAGAGTCGAGCTAATATTGAATTCCACGAGATCAGTTACAGGTCGCTTGCGCAATCACAGATAGCTCTTCTTACCTGCGACAATGGAACAAGCGGCGGCCCTGAAGCCATATCAGCAGCTTTGGTCCCGGGTCTGATTCTCCTTGTTGAGCCATCGTCTGTCTCTGTCAGCGGCGCAAATAGCTGGTTATCGCCTCCCTTGTCTCCAACCGCGGGAGACTGCGGTCCGATCTGAACTTCTGTGAAAGGCGGAGGGCTGGGCAGACGCGGAGAGCTCGAAGGAGACACGGCTGCCGCAGCAGTCGCAGCCATTTTCTTAGTGATGGAGGTTGTTGCCGAGGTTCTGCGCAGGGAGTGAGAGGCAGGCGCAAAGAGGGGGGATATCGTGGAGTAAAAGAGCGGATAGTGACTGTATGAATTGTCACTGTTGAGGTTGTAAGTAAAGTCAAGGTCGTCGAGCTCGTCTAGCCCGTTATTGCAATCGGGCGGCTGGTCGAACAAATAAAAGTCCATTGTTGCCGTGGTGCCTTGGCGCCTGAAGTGGTGCCTTAATTTAATGCCCTATGAACAAGGCATCCGTTATTTATTTGCTTTACGTCAGACAAATCACTAGAGGTAACCTCAGCGAAATACCTTCGAAGTATCAAGAAACTCCAAGTCATGGTCTTTGAAGTGATTTGGACTAGCACTTGCTTCTTCGTGATACTATAGGAACAACAAAATGGATGACGAAGATGCCCCTCCAGAGCTGGTAGATGTGACGGCATTCCCAGAGTCTGTGGACAACAAAGGAGAAAAAATAGAAGAGGAAGAGAACGAAACAGGAAAACTCATGAGCCGTGTGCCAATAACTCTAGTAACAGGTAGAAAGGAAAACGTCAAGCTCTTTCCTCGTCGTCTGAAATTGACTTTCTCAAGGGTATCTTGGAGCTGGCAAGACGACTTTACTGAATTACATTCTCACCGAGAAGCATGGCAAGAAGATTGCTGTTATCATGAATGGTGCGTCTGGACTGTCAAATGACCGATCAAGTCTCTAACTAGTTCACAGAATTCGGAGATTGTAAGTCATCGCTGTACCGTATCTAGGTGGCATTTGCTCATTACGCATAGCAACCGACATCGAAAAGTCATTAACCGTGAACCAAAATGGGCAGGAAGTCACCGAATGGCTCGATGTCGGTAATGGCTGCATCTGCTGCTCCGTCAAGTACAGTCATTTCTAATCCAATACCAGTGCTCCTCAGACTAATATGATCGCAGAGACTCCGGCGTCCAAGCAATAGAATCGCTGATGGACCGTCGTGGCACATTTGACTACATCCTCCTCGAGACCACCGGCCTCGCCGACCCCGGTAATATCGCGCCTTTGTTTTGGGTCGATGACGGACTTGGAAGCTCAATCTATCTCGACGGTATCGTCACGCTTGTGGACGCAAAAAACATTTTACAGCTACTAGATGACCCTGCTCCGGAAGAGACGACGGCAACGCATGTCGGTGCTGAGCATGGCGAACACCATGGAGCGGGGTCGGCGTTGACCATGGCTCATTTACAAATCTCGCATGCAGATGTCATTGTTCTCAACAAAGCCGACCTGGTAACGCCGACCGAGCTCGAGGTTACCCGGCAGAGGATTGCATCTATTAATGGTGCGGCAAAGATCCATGTCACAGATCACAGTCGCACGCCTCAGATCGAAAACGTCGTTCTAAACCTACATGCCTACGATCAACTATCGAAGATGGACTTCTCGGGAAAGGGGCATGCGCATATTGATCCTAGGATTTCTACTGTTTCACTGACGCATCCCAAAATCTCGCGTGAACAGCTACTCCATGTAGATGAATGGCTGAGATCGATCTTGTGGAAAAACGTTGTCAAGCAGTCTGGCGACGGTATCGCCGATAAAAACACGCAAACATCTAGTTTCGAGATTCATCGTCTCAAGGGTATATTAGCCCTGACTGATGGATCATTCAAAATCATACAGGCTGTGAGGGAAATGTATGAAATAAGAGACTCAGAGAAGCGAGAAAGCAATGACGATCAAATGGAGGTACCTGATCATTGCAAGATTGTTATAATTGGATGTGATCTTGGGACTTCAGGACCTTGGCAGGAGAGCTTCGCTGGTGCATTGCAGAACTGAGCTTAGCAGCGGCTCATATATATAACATAAAATTCTCTCAATGCCTGAACCGGAATGCTTTCGGGGCACAATAATGAAGGAGTTTACTGAATTATATACATAATCAACGTCGTACTAAGTCTAGATCAATGGCATCTGGATAGTCTTATCTTATCAGATCGCCAGCAGTTCTCCACTTTTCACATCAATTGATGAGCCTTGATTCATCCACTTCATCACCTGTTCAATTCCAACTGCTGGTTACTGTTTCGACTTGACTTCACAGGAGACATTCTCAAATATACAAAGATACAGTCCCTAAAATGGCGAGCCTCGCCAAGGGACCAATCTACTTTGGCCCTTTTCTAGTAACCTCCCAGGTGAACAACCCAACTACGTATCGCCATCCCATCAATTGCGATTCCATGACTTACACATTGACGGGATTCATTCGATAATTAGGTCTTCTACCTGACCCCCCTCACATTCGCCCTCGTCAACCTCAAACCCATAATCCCCGGCCATGTCCTCGTCTCTCCCCGCCGCATCGTCCCACGCGTCTCGGACCTCACAGTCGATGAAACCACTGATCTGTTTCTGACGGTTCGCAAAGTAGGACGCATGATTGAGCGCGTATACGGCGCAACGAGTCTCAATATCGCCATTCAGGATGGGGTAGATGCGGGTCAGAGCGTGCCGCATGTTCATACACACATTATCCCGCGCAAGAGGGCGGATTTGGATCATAAAGGTGGTACGGACGCGATTTATGAGATGTTGGATGGGGAAGAAGGTGATTTGGGGAAGATACAGAAAGATTTGCAGCTACAGAAGGACAGTGATGGTTCACAAGGAAATTCGACCGAAACGAGACTAGCAGGAGGGAAGAGGAGGACGAACTTCCCGGCTGTGGATAACGAGAGTAGGACCCCGAGGAGTGCGGAGGATATGGAGAGCGAGGCGATTATGCTGGCGGCGGAGATGGAGAAGGAGGACGATCGAGTACACCTATGATTAAATTGTGGGGTGCAGCACATATAGTCACAAGGTTCATGAATCAATGCAAAATCCATGCCGATGTCTATCTAAAGACCAAACCAATGCAACATCCATGCAAGTGAACAATGCCGTCCAGCGCCATGCGTCAACTGTCGTGAGTAAGAACATGAAAAACTATATTTACACCAGACCAACTCCTTAACCGAGTAACAAACCATTTCTGAGGACCCGGAAAACATCAAACGATTGTAACTAAGACTTGTTTTGCCACACCTGCTTGCGCTCCTTCATAATCGTATCGGCCCAGTCCTTCACCTCCGGCAGCGTAATCCGATTCGCAACGTGCGCAAACTCAGAGAGATCCTTGCCATGCTCCCGCTCATACTCGACCATCTGCAATAATAACTCAATCTTATCCACGTCATGCACAAATTTTGATTCCAACGTCTCGCTATCCTCGTATTCCTGGAAAATACGACGAATCTCCGGACCCGAGATCGTGCCACCGGGGACGTTGCGCAGTAATGTCTGTTCGATGTAATCCATTGTAGCGGCTTCGCGGCGCGCCTTTTCGGCTTTTGTGACGAACTTATCGACGGGGGTGATATCGCCGACGAGAGATTCGGCCATGTCGTGGACCAAGGCCATCTTTGTACAGTGCGGGATGTTGAGTTTGGAGGAGAGCGATGGCGGAGCAAGCATGGTTATGATTGCCATGCGATACATGTGATCCGAAATAGACTCTGCGCGGTCAAGGCCGAAGCGGCGCCATCCTTCGCGCTTGGTGGTCTTGAGGCGCTCGAGAAGGTGGAAGAAGGGTATCGGCGAGGAGCTGTTTTCTTCTATGGGGTGAGAAATAGTGGAGAGAACTGTCAAGCGCCATTGATCAGTATATTTTTCGAGAAAGTGTTACATAGTGAAAAGAGAGCAGACCGGTCCGCGGAGTCCAATCTCCTTTCTGCGACTCTGTAGAGCCCATTGAAAATAAAGTTGATGCAACACCGGTCGCGCCTGTGGATATGCGACGAAAGGAGTGTGATTTGCAGATTTTTTTTAAAGCAAAAGAATACGCGGTTCTGGGGCAATCGAGTTGGATGAAGAGAAGCAGAGGGGCACTCCTGATAAATATGCAGCCAGTGGGGCCTGATAATGGCGTGCAAACACTGCAAACAGCCCTGCTTTGTTGACATCACTGTGCAGATGCGTCAGACTGAGCTTCCTTATTGAACAGCTCACAAATGGTTGGTTTGATGAGATGGAGATATACAATGACTTACAAAGATTATGGCACATATTTCTTTGACTCTTCTCTGAGAGGTATATATTTGAGGTGAACATGTACAGACTTCTTGATGTGGAGCGACGACAGCCAATCAGAATCGCTCCTGCTTTGTTGACATCTTCACGCCAATTGACCGCCTCATCGCTTTCTTTGGCTCTTGAGAGTTCTCCTTCATCGATGTTGTGACAATTACTACAGTCAGATTGCTCAATCCTTTGATTCTACTTTCACCTTATGCAGGCACCCCGTCCAGCAACCCCATCATGGCCCGCTCCATCTTCAGTCACCACCTTCCTCCGCAATGTCCACCTACTCCAACTTGACCAACAACCAGACTGGCCCGACCTTTCTCGCAAGCTATTTTCAGGTGGCCAGAAGGCTCAAACTCAGCGAGTCAAGAGTGTGGAATGGGCATTATATCAATTATTTCTACTGTGGGATCCCTCCGAGGCGAAGAATGTGTGTCGATACCCCCGCTCGCTCCGCTCCGCTTGCCTTTAGTGTTGTATACTCACTATCAGGTAGAAACTTCGTCCATTTTTCCCGCCTTTAGAGCCACTGCAATCAGTCAATCTTCGTGCGGCTTTGTTTCGGGCATTGTCCGATCTCAAGAAAAATGGAGATCTGGGACGGGAGACCACCGTGCGCAAGACCATGCTAGATGACTGCAAAGGGCCGAAATTCGAGGAAGTCCTAGCCGTTTTCTCGACTGCCGTACTACGAAAGGTTGTTTCCGAAAATCAACGAGAGCCTGGACTACGGTTAGCGTTTGCGAAAAGCTTAACCGATACGGAATTGGAGGAGCAATTGGTCCCTCTGATAATAGCTCATCACTCTTCTCTGAGCAATACCAGACGGGATCAACTCCGGATACGAGAGACTCATGATCAATTCTCGAAGCTGCTCGATGAAAAGGCTAAAGCATTGTCACAGCGCTCGAAACAGAAATCTCGACAAGCTGCAGAATCGCCTCATCTCGAAAGACTAGCGCATGATGTCAAGGCCAACTGGCTTGGAGGTCGGAATCTGGCTGATACATTGTTGACGGGAGGCTCTGCTGTTGAAAAAGATGCCTTTCTCGAATTGACATTTGCAAAAGCATGGAGCCGTGCCAAGAAAGGGGACATCTATCAGATCTCTCATACGCCGAACGTCGACTCGCTCCAGGATTTGGACACTTGCCTTGCCAACCAACGTCGCCGTCTACAGCGATTGAAGGAGTTGAGAAGATCTACGCACCGAGAACAAGGAAGTAGAACTGTTTCGACAAAGTCGCAGGGCAAAGACCAGAGCATCCGTTTCAAAGACCACCAGGCATTGACAGTGGCGAGCACCTCGAAATTACGTGATGCAGCGGAACCAAGGGACTTATTTCATGAGCATCAAGCGATTATAACATCCCTCCGAGATGCTCTGTCGGGGGTCAAGGATATACAAGGACGGCAAGGGCCTTCTCGTGTTCCTTATAGTATGATGGAGTCGCCTCAGATATCGTTCTCAAAGCCAAACGTCACATTATCACCTATCCCGGATACTGAGCGATACACTCCATCTCCCTCACCAAGCGTTCATGTAACCGACGTTGAAGATGAGCAACGTCCGACTGTCAACTCGACTATCGAGGATGCCGCGTCACAATCGTCATATTATAATGACAACGAATACAACTGCTTTATCGGAGAAGAGCACGGCGCCGTTCCGCCCAAAGATATAGACTTTGAGAGACCTTTTGACCCGGAGCCGGATATTGATGCACCACTCCCACGCTTTGAGCCTCGCTCACTACTAGAACGAACACGTCAATCCATGTCCCTCCTTCCCCCGCCACCAACTTCACGCCCTCCCCGCCAATCCCTCGCCGCACGACGCGAATCACAGCGGTTTCCCATCAATCAATTCGCTACTCCCCCAAAAGAGCAATCCGAGCCGTCTCGCTCGGGCGCCTCCACGCCACGAGACGATCTTTTCACGGAGGAAGCAGAGTATACTAGTATATTCAAGAGTCGCCCGCGCGTTGCGCACAGTCCTTTGATGTCACCTGCTGTTCATGTCGGCTTTGACGAGGCTGATGCCGTTGATGGTGTCGACGCTGGAGTCTACGTCGAAGACGATAAGAGTTTGCTCGATCTAGCGCTTGTGGGATCGCCGCTTGCGAACAAAAGGAGATGATATATCATACGACTCACGAATTATGTATTGTTCAACGATGTTTTTATTCTTGATGTTCATTTGTCGGGATGCCCCAAAATTGTACATTATCTTACATACATGTACGTTTGAATTGTACAAGATCTATCGCATAAAACTGTCAACCACCTCGCCGCCGTCGCCGATTCGAGCTTCGAGGCGGAGGTTGGTATTCCTCTTCCTCTTCAGTAGGAGAAGACATTGCCACGTCACTTGCAGGCTCGTCAAGCCCGTCAAGATCCAGCTCGTCATCCGGACCAACATTCGCGGAGTTCATCACAGGTTGTCTAGGAACGTCATCGCCATGCTCAACGACAAAGTCATTCGCATCTTCGTCTTGACCAGGCAATAGGAACCCTCCACCAAGATCAGCATCAGCATCACCTTGGCCGGGTAGAAGGAAACCTCCACCGATATCAGCATCCGTATCTTCATTGCGAAGATCTTCTTCTTCATAATCATGCTTAGTCGCCTCACGTTCATTTCCCTTCGGTGTCTCCGCGCCTTGGGCATTTCCCCGCCGCCTCTGGAACGGATTATCCAGCTCTGCATCTCCGTCATCACCATACTCCGCCCTCACACGCTCCATAATCCTCAATCCCATCACAAACTTCCTCCACGTCTGCAAAATCCTTTTCTCATGCGCGAGCCTCTCCTTCTCGCGACGAACCTCCTGATCCGCCCGCCACGCATCACGTACCATCTCCTCATTCTCCTCTGCGACGACGACACCTTGGATTACGGGGACGGCCATCTTATTGCCGAACTCGAACCCCGTCACAGCCTCGGCGTAGTCAATTCCCAGCTTTTTGCAGATGCGCACCGTGCCGCTGTGGGGAATATGCGTTGCTCCACGTGGAACCATGGTAGGCACGAAGCAGTCGATGTTTCCGTATTCGTTTTTGGGGATAACGCCGTTTTCGATTGGGGGTGGGATGATGAACTCCGTCTGGTAGCTTGCGTATAGACCCTGAAGAGGCTTCTCTCCCGTCTGTCGCGCGAGCTCTTCAACCTCTCGTTTCCGCACAAGGGTTACTGCTCGAATGGGAACGCGCTTCAAGGGTGCTTCTCCTATTTTGGGTCGTCGACCTTCCTTGTGCCAGCTTTCGGCGGATAAGCATCTCAGAACATCCGCACGACTATAGACGTTCTCTTCTTTGGCCTTGTCACCTTTGCCAGTGATGAACTTCCGTACGACTTTGGCACCAGGCCGTAGCGCTTCTTCTCGACGAAGGAAACGTTCCAACACGAATTCTGTGGATGCTTTCAAGCTCTGCAAGGTATCCGTTTCCTTCTTGACAACCTTCTTCTCTGGTTGGTTGGAAACCAGGTCTTTCGCATCTTCAATGTCGTCTACAGCCGTCCGCTGTTTATCTGAGCGTACATATCCCTTCATCGTCTCTCGAAACCAGTGGTAGTCAATTGTATACGTAGGGCCTCGTCTAGACACTCTGATAGTCATCTTTTCCATCGGCAATCGATACCCTTTTGTCTTCCCTGGCCAGGTCTGGCGTCGTAGATACCGCGTGGTCACATCCTTGGCGGTACCGTCTGAAGAATGGGCAATCACATACGCAATCACTTGTTTCGCTTTATCGGCCCGTCCGCCTCGCGGTTCAAAAGCCGCCACCATTTCAGGATTGGCAGCGACGGGATTGGCCAATACCAGAGGGTCGACCGGTATGACTTCATGAGTGATAGGTGACACAACTTCAGCCCAGTAAACAGGAAATGGCAGGTCACGGTCGAATTGACTTATTTTTGAAGACTTTTTGGTGTCTGCTTCTTCCTCTGAATCGAAATCTTCGTCGCTGCTCTCGACCTTGGCCTGCTTGGCGCTTGCTTCTGGCTGCGCGGGCTCAGAAGTGTCAACTTCGGCCTTGGTCCAACCGAATCCGAGAGGCTGTAGATTCGAGACTAAGCGAGCCTCAATGTCTAGTGATCGAAGAAGAGCTGTGAAAAGTTGAGCTCCAAGGTCACGCGAACCTTGGCGCTTCTCTGCACGGGTGCGAAATTCGTGCCGGTCAGATATGCGCTCGCCGTGTATAGCTACATTATGCTCTTCCTTCTTAAAAGAAGACACAATCGCTTCCAGCTTCACTGCGGAACGATATCCATGTTTCCGAAGGCCAGGTGCTGTGATCTGAAAATTCTTCTTCCAATAGGCTGCTAGAATCCGCAAGAGTTGTAAAATGGGATCGCCGTGGCTCATGTCTGGCTGGCCGGGCTCTAACCGCTTAGCTTCTTCGCCCCAATTACGAGTCTTTGCGGTTTCCTTCTTTTTCGATCCCTTTTTCTTCCCGGCCTTGTCGACCTTTTTCGGGGTCGGAGCTGGTGGTGGAGGATCTAGTGCCGAGGCAACTCGCCATCTTTTGATCTCCTTCAGTATTCCTTCCGGTAGTTGGCCTCGTAATATGTCATGAACCCTCTCGTCATTCAACCACGCATTCCGGAGCGCATTGTGAAACAGCAAACACTGTACATGCGCCTTGTGCGTACTCAATCGAATCGCTCGCTCGATTTGGGACGGCCCTTTTTTTGTATCTAGCAGACTCGTGACCGGCCCGTTGGCGGTAGGATCTAAGGTCAACTCCAAATCCTGAATCGCATCGCCTTGAGCTGGCGTGGCATGAGATGCATAGCCACTAGGTGTAGTTGTGTCCATCGCATCCTCCCAATCCACACTCTCGTCATCATGGTCATCGTGATCAGCGTTTCCCGCTGTTTTTATCATGGATTCCACATCCTGCCAATCCTCTTCACTCGACACATCGCTGAGTGATGAATCCGAGCCCTCAAGGAGCTCAGCGATCTGCTTCTGGGTTGCGGGCCGTTTGGCGGGTGGCGAGGGTTGATTGGGGGGAGACAGCGAGCGTTTCGTCGGTATAAAAGGGGGCATCGATTCATAAATAGAACCGCAGTGTAGCGAATACACTGAAGCTCTGATTATCTGCGATAGAGACAGGATGGGACGCTGCAGGGATGAGAAAGCAGTCGAGTGTCGTCACTTCTCGAAAGAATCCGGAGTAGGCAGCGGCCGATAAGATAAGAGATCGCGCCGATCCACACTGCTCTGTTGCTCGATCTAAAGCTGATTGAGCAATAGAAGAAGACGAAGAGGCAAGCTCTGTGCTGCGAAGGAAGCAAGATGCCCAAACAATTGCAGCAATTATTTTCAACTACGAATCACTGCGGTGTAGCAGGAGTGTAAGTCCATACAGTATCGATCGGTGGAGATTGCTGCTGCTTCTGATTTGGGGTTATGAGAGTATGTATATTCTCCGCATCTATTAGCACAGTCATCGCTATGGCCTTGGAATATGGATCCGTGATTGATTGTGATTCTACTGTATACCGTCATCTGCCTGGATATCATGTTCATCGTATTCTGGTTGTAACAAACCACTCAAGCTAAATAAATAACTTAGTTGTAGAATTACTAATCGCATTGCGCCCTCATGGGTATATATTTCATCATCCCGAGCCTGATCTCCGCCCCGCATTATAAACCTTTGACTTCCATTCTCCCCTGGTTTATCAGGTCTATGCATTTAACCAGCAGAACGACATCTCGCTACGCTCCTGTCCGACTGATATCAAACGCAAGGTACTCGCCGAAAATGACCGAGGCTGCAGTTACGCGCTTCTTCCAGTCGCCTCAATTCGCTGTGGCAGGCGCAAACAACGACCCTAGCAGGTTTGGCTACAAGAGTGAGTGCAGCTTCAGAATTAGTACAGGGCGATGATACTGATCGTATAGTCTTCGCATGGTATCACCAGCACTCGCTGCCAGTGACACCGATTCACCCCCGAGAACCAACCATCCGCTTGCCTTCGCAAGAATACCCCGTCGCGTCGACCCCGAAATCGCTCACATCACCGACCGAAACATCGCTGTCGTTCGTTACGCCGCCTCCAGTGACGCTCCAACTGTTGAAGCAGGCTCACGAGGTCGGCATACCGGCAGTATGGTTTCAGCCGGGTACATATGATGACGAGGTACTGCAGTATGCGCGAGACAATTTCGATGCTGTAATCGGTGGTCGCGGCGGCGCAGGCAGTGAGGGATGGTGTGTTTTAGTAGACGGTGAGGATGGTCTGGAGTCTGCTGGTCGGACTTGGAAGCAGCAGAAACTGTAGCTGTAAGGAGTAGTGTCAATACAGCCAGTCCGAAGACCAATTCATTTGACTGCAATAATACCGTGCAGCCTCTGAACATATTGTGTTTGTCTGTATACAGTGTGACTGTCATAGTAAAAATCATTTATTAAGTAAATGGTAGGTAGAATGAAGTGCTCTGATTGGCGGATCTGGGCGGCATCAAGTGACTTGGTTGGGGAGAGCCCCGCATTAGCTGCGATACTCGCCTATGATTGGATGGAAGTGGCCCAGCTTACAAAAAGTAAACAACCTGAGGCCGCAACTCCAACCTCTTTGGTTTTCCCTTCCATCTGTACATACTGCTTCCTACTTCCTGCTTCCTGCTTCCTGCGCACTACATATTACATACTTCATCTACTCGGGGCAGAACGATTTCTTGGCGCGCAGTTGCACATGCCCATCTCTGCGCTTTAAATGAATTGCATGCACCTTGTCTCGTGACACAAAGTTCTAGAGATTCTATCGTGTACAGAGACCACGCCCGGCCGGCCAGGGCGCAGAAACGATGGCCTCATTCCCCGATTACGACACGCCTTTTCGCATGCGAACTCAACTCTTCCGCCCTCCTCACACTCCATCCTCCACAACCTCGGTCTATCACACACCCGACACCGAGACGACCAGGAAGCGTGTGCGTCGCGAAGCCCCCGATGTGCGCACTCTAGCTTGGGATCCTATGTCATCGACCGAACTCGAGGGTCCATCGCCGCTACCTCTGATCAATACGGATTATATTCTTGCCAATGGAGGCGAAGATTATCGACAACTAGATCTAAAAGACACGAAAGAAAAGCTAGCAGAGGAACAAGATTATCGACCAAACCGATATCGTTATAATTCTCTCATCACAGGTCAACAGCCAGCGCTTGACGTCGGCAACAAAGACGTGGGAAGTCGCAAGCGTAGCCACAGCGAGGCCGCTGAAATGACTGCACAACAATTACCGCCGCCGAATCCAGCAACGCCGGGTTGGGGTCGGACTGTATTCACCGTCGTGGGGAAAGTCTGGGACTTTTGCTCGACTATTGCATTTCGTGGGTTTTCTGCTGGTGGAGGGAATAGCTATCAGGCCGCAGCTCCTGCTTCCAAAGACGGGCCTCTACAAGATCCATTCCCTTCTGGCGGAGGCTCTACCCCGATACCAGGCCAATACCCTGACGAAGAAGCGGAACATTTGCGCGACAAGGAACCGTGGGTATTTGTCCAAGAGTCACCATCCCTGAAGATTCCATCTGCAAGAAGCCCTAGTCCCCCACAATTTTCGCGGAAAGTCCCACGACGAAGCGCAGCTCATCGTCCCCAATCACGACGGTCGCTCGTGAATCCTCTTCGACCTATAACCAAACGACCTACCTTGAACCCGATTCAACCCGCAGCCGCCACCCCGTTATCACCCACTGGCCGACCATCGACTCCCCTCAAGCAGCCTCTCAGCCCTACTCGAGCATCTCTACCGGCAAGTCCAGCATCGAGGGAAGCTCAGCGATTCGCAGCTCAAGTTCGCCGACGAGAGCGCGAAGAAGACGCCAGTTTCCAAAAGATGAACGATCAACTCAAAGCTTTGATTCGTGAAGGTCGAGAAGCACTGGGTTCTCGGGTCGAGGTTGACGATATGGATTTTGACGACTAATGGTTCGGTTCGACTCTCTCTTTCTTGAAAAATAATTCATTCATGATACCCTCCTACTACTCGACTATAGTTTTAATCCTGCTTTGCTCGGCGTCTGGCTTGACCAACGCTCGGCATTTTTTTTTCGATAATGTTACATTCACGAATTTCATTGGTATCGGGGTTTTTGACGTCTGCTATTGACTACATGTACTTAAGGGCTACACCTCAAATCGCAATCCAGGATGGCCGACTGTTGAGCAAGCATACTTGCGTATCACGCACAGCACGTCACTATATAACATCAAATTCAAAGCTTTATGAAATATGCGTCTTGTGACAAGGTTGAAAATGCAAATCGAGTATGTCCTGGAGAGGGTACCCGGACCAATGTCAACAACGATCATAGACGAGGCTGGTGGAAAGCTTGTATCCGCCTTGCTAATCCCTCCAGGAAGCTAAGAGTGCAGTGCATGTCTTATGAGCCTGGACGACATCCGAGGATACAGTCAAACCCTCTGAAGAGCTAAAACTGCAGTGCACTTTTTTCGGTTTTATCAGTCACGTGTCAGAAAGTGACATTTGCAGCGCAAGCATCCTGTTCCAAGGCTAGGTACTCTGATCAGCAGTTCCAGGATGACTGATATCTTGCAATCGAAACATATCTGTCATACACCCATACGGTTACTCCTCAGTAGATTCGAGTCTTACGTTTAAACATAACAATTATAGACAATACAATATAATTGCTCCAGAAGGGACTTACAACAATCAACGATCATAGGATCAGCTGAATGAGTACTTGTTGATGAACCGGTCGACGAAACTACAATTGCAGTGCACAGTAAATATAGCATAGATAGGAAAGAAAGGAACCCAATGCGCCTCGTCAAGTTGTCAACTCCTCTACCGACCTAGAATTGCAGTGCAGAATTCGGGGAATCGATCCGTGGTCCGTTAGCGTGCGACTATCTTGTTTAGGTGCGCTACTTAGGGGACTAGAAGGGCAGGGAATTGGAAATTCGGTGAGAAAAAGAAAATAAATTGGTCTCGTCAACTCCTCCGGGGAACTAAAATTGCAGTGCAGAATTCGGGGAATCGATCCGCGGTCCGTTAGTGCGACTATGTTCTTTTAGGATTATCAAGGTGCCATATCGCCCAACGCAGTACCTCCAACCAAGACACCCTTCGTGACAGGGGTCAACACCGTCTTCGGGTTGGCAACCAATCCCTTGACGATACTCAGCGCATCCGAACCAGCGATGGGAGGAACCTGGCGTTTGTTCATGTGTCCACCAGCATGACCCTGAGGTGATGTCGCGTCGTGCAAAGTCTGCTCTCCCTCGGCGACATCAGCTGCAACATCGTCAACATCGGCGCTCTCGTCATCATCGTTGTCGGCCTTGTGGTGGTTGCCAAGGTTCATTCCGGCCGTCGCGGCAGCAGCAATTGAGCCTGCGTCACCATTCGCGCGACGATGCTTACCGGTAGCAAGTTTTCCAAGTTCGCTGGCCGCTGTGCCAGCATTGCTCAAGGCGCCAGTTGCTAGTGACGAGATGACGTTGAGTTGCCGGATGTTGAGCCCGTTGTTGAGTTGTCCGCCCTTGGTGAGGCCCTTGATGAGCGCGTCGACGGAGTCGAGGCCATTGCGTTTTGCCAGGTTGGTGAGCGCGTCAGAGGCGGTAGCGATTGCTTCGTCAATGTCACGCTTGGCGAGGCCGTTGACCTTCTCGTCGTCATTCTCCATCTCGTCACGCTTGGCAAGTAGACCGCTAAGCAAGCCGGTGACGGGATTAGTGGCGCTACTACGTTTGGCAAGCTCCTCTAGCATGTTTTCGTCGACTTCGCCGTCTTCACGCTTCGCGAGAACTCCGAGGAGACTACCGAGAGGATCAGTGGCACTACCACGCTTGGTAAACTGGGCGAGTCCGAGCGAATCCGCCGCTGATGGAATTTCCGGAGTTGCTGCTTTGTCTTCCTTGGCGCCATGGTGAATCCATCCCTGGAATCCTTTGAGTGCCTTTTCAGTGTAAGTCTCGTCGTGCGTCTCGGCTCCCTCCATCTCTCGCTTTGCGAGAAGGCCGCTGAGGAGACCGCTCACAGGGTCTGTTCTCTTCGCAATATCGCCCAAGCCAAGTGAGTCTGCTGCTGAAGGTACTTCTGGGGCTGCTTTGTCTTCCTTGGTGCCGTGGTGGATCCACCCCTGGAAGCCTTTTAGTGCCTTTTCGGTGTAGGTCTCGTCGTGAGCTCCAGTCTCAGTTGCCTCAGTATCACGCGCAATAATGCCGCTGAGGAGATTGCTGACGGGGTCTGCTCTCTTGGCGAGATCGCCGAGACCTGTTGTCGAAGGTATCTCGGGTATCTCAGGAGTCTCCTGCTCATCCTTCGTACCATGATGCATCCAGCCCTGGAACCCTTTAAGCGCCTTCTCGGTATAGGTCTCATCATGCTTCTCTGCTGCCTCGACGTCACGCTTTACGGACCCTCCAAGCACACCACCAAGCCCACCCAGACCTCCGAGGATACCACTTCCATCACGCTTGATCGGCAGGCTCGTGACAAGCTTCTCGACCTGCGCAGCCTGACCAAGAGCCTCAGGCACGCTTTTGACCAAACCCAGCTGACGTTCCTCGATCTCTCCGTCCCGTTTAGCAATTGAATTGACAGTAGTCAGGAAAGTAGTAAGCTCATTCAGCTGCCGACGCTCTTCCTCCTCTCGCTTAACAGGCAACTTGTTCAAAACGCCAAAGACACCATCACTCTGCTTGCCACTGGCCATACTTGGGGGCGTTTGCATTGCCATCGCAGCAGCGGACGACTTCATAGCCTGAGTATCGACGTTCATCATCGGAACCCCGGACATGACCGAGTCCGCCATGCGCATCGGCTCGCTTTGATGCTTGCTTGGGGTGGACTACCTACAACGTTAGCCTAGAATTGCTTGTTTTGTTCTTCCGGATTGACTCACCGCACCCGCCTTCTCAACACCTACATGGTTAGAATGAATCGGCGCCGCAACAGCAGCCGAAAGCACAATTGCGGACGTAAGCAAGAATTGAATAGGCGCCATTTCCGTGCGCAAGTTAGTAGTTGGATCAAATAAAAGAGTGTATATCAGTTAATATTGTTGTAGTAAAGAGCGACAGTCGAGGAAAAACAAAAATCATCGAAACAGAAAAACAGAGCAGAAGCAGAACGAAGAGGTGGGAGGAATGGGGATGTCCTCCATCTTATCGGTCTCGAGTGTGTAGCATTCCTGTCGCGCGAGGATGCTTTGTTTTCTTCTCATTGATGGCTCATGAAATGAATACCAGCTGCGTTTGGACTCTTCGTAGGGTTATCAGGGTTTGACATGAAAAAGGAATGATGGACCTTGGGACTGGTATGTAGGAGCTGATCCGTGTCCCGATGTGAGTGATGCGCCAATAGACGTCATTGGGCTTTCAAATTGCAATTGATACTACTTGGAGCATTGATGTTTGGGACGAAAGAGTGAAGCTGCAAGGGGTCGACGGTGAGGTGCGGTTCGTGTTGCCTGGGAATGTTAGTAGGTCAAGGAGGTTCAGGAAGGGAGGGTTGATAGGTGGAAACAATAACTGGATTCTTTGAAGCAGGATCAGGCTTGAAAATCATTCGTCCTTTGTTCCATGTTTCACACTCGTACTCAGTACGTGAGTTGGCTCGAAATAACTTGAAATTGGCTACTGCATGGCAATGCTTGTTTTGGTGTATAAAGTCAGTGAATTCATCGATCGTCCACAGAGGTGGTTATATAGGCCCCTTGATAGACTTTCAGTAAACCTGAACCTTCGAGGAGGAGGAGTCGTCACAAGACCGAAAATACCTACTTAGACCACCAATTAAGGTGTGGGCACAGAAGATGAGTCGAATTTGTGTCATAGCATGTAAATCATCTTGCTCAATTATGTATGCACTTTTGGTATCAAAATCCTCCTAACGGACTAAACATAAGACTAAGAAAACCGAATTCCCTCTTGATTAAATGCATGCAACAATTGCAAAAACGCCGTCTCATCACACTTTTGACTTCGCTTGTCCGATAATCCAAACTTGTCCAGAGCACGCTGTATCTTGATCTGAATCAGCTGCATTAATCGACCTCTGTCCACGCTAATCCCGTTGATCGATAGGGTCTTTCCGGACAGCTTCGGCGCAGTCTTGGCGGATTTCTCGCTGGCCGTCGACGTGCCAAAGATCATATCCTGCATGTCCTGCATCATATCCTCATCTTCACCCTCCAGCTGCAGGGTTTGATTATTCTGGTCATCCGCCTCCCCATCAATATCCATCGACACCTCCGGTACAGCCAACTCCGCGCCTCCAATGCCCTGCAAAAAATCCGTATCCTCCTTCTTCACCTGATCCGGAAACATGGACGCCCACGTCACCCAATTTCGCTCAATGAGTTCTCGCACCTGCTTGACAAAGAAACTTGACCTAAGCGTCTTGTTCTTCCGATTGAAGCAGATGCGTAGCATGCCGTCGAGCTCTTCCCAGGAAATGTCGGGCCTATCGGGTCGAGGCTCGATTTTGACGACGCTGGATTCGACCTGAGGGGGTGGCGAGAAGTTGTTCTTGCCGACTTTTAAAATGTGACTGCAGATTGCATGAAATTGTGCATTGACACTTAAACGACCTGCCGTATGTGTTAGCCTGATTCAAGATTGGATGATTGAAACACTCACTATACATGGCATCGCCGGGTCTGGCGATCAAACGTTGGGCAAACTCTCGTTGGACCATTAATCTACCAGAGTTAGCTTTGTATCTCATCATGGACGGAATGGCATACACTGAGACCCGCGGCGGCCGCGGCATAGCAAGAAGTTTAAACACCAGCGGCGAGGAAATCTGATACGGCGTGTTGGATATAAACACATCAAAATGGCCAATTTCTTTCAGATCGACTATATTCTCGTCAGTCGGGATTCCTTTTTATATAGAAATAAGAGTGTTACCTTTAATGAAATCACCAAGAATAATCTTGAGCTTCCTCTGCATCGGCGTCCCCTGGACCATCTTGGTAAGTTCAGCAGCCATACGCGGATCCAACTCGATCGCCGTACACGACTTGGCCTTTGCTAGGATACGTCGTGTCAAAACACCCGTTCCAGGACCGACCTGTACTCTGAGTCAGTTTTGAGCAACACCTTCCTCCGGGAAGTAGACATATCTGCAACGACTTCATGTTCTTTGATATTTGCCTTGTCGACAATGGCGTCTGCAATGCCGGGATTTTTGAGAATGTGCTGACCTATGCCAAATGAGTATAGTTATCTTTAAAAAAGGTTCGTGTCAATATACCAATATCGGTGTTGAATTTGAAGATTGGATTCTTCTTGAGGGACCCGCTCGGCAGGTTTTTTGTATACGGCGAACCAGCGGAGGAGCTGTTGCGCTTTTTGGGTTGTACTTTGCCCATTGCAGTCTATACTCTGGTCCCTATTCACAACGGACTCTCTGCTCGAATTAACAGGGTTAAGCAGTGTTATTGTCGACCTTTATAGAAAAAGACGAGAGATACAAAAATTTGTGGATAGCCGCGTCTTATCTTATCAGCACGTGAGCGCTCTCGTTTGCTCCAGCGCTAGTCCATTTAGGGACATACTATGCCAAGAACAGCTAGTGGCGTCCTCAGCGTCATCCATCTCGCTTTGACCAATCAGATTGCCTTCTACGCCTGCTTCAATACTCCAAAGTTTGGAAAAGCTTCACAAAGTTCAAGTATTCACAGCTGCGCTTTTTCAGTCTCTCTGATTCGATTCGGGGTTCGCAAAAAGAGGGTCATGGGTCCCCCGCATTCCTTCCAGTGGGAATTTATGGAGGCACCGGATGGCAACGTCTTTTTGTCACGTCCTCTATTTCTTCTCTTCGTTTCTGCATCACATTCATTCGTTTGACGCGATGGCATGAGAAAACAGTGTACAATGATTGAGGATTCTTAAGCAGAGCCTACTGTCAATGCGTCCAAGTCACAGCGCCGGAAGTCCTTTTGAAATGACGATGCAGAACCTCAATCCATTCACTACCACTAGCGCGGATATTGATGGGTGTACTATGAAGCTACAGAATGAGTACCATAGGACCGACCAATAGGCCTCCCGAGCCAGAGGCCCTTGTCCTCGAGGCCTGGGGCCAGGGCATGATGGTGGGAGCGTTGGTCGTCATGGCAGCGTTGACCATAGCCAATATGCGAAAGGGCATATTACTGCACAAGTTGATTCTGGCGGAGGTGAGCCTCGCCTTACTCTGGCGTGAAGACAGGAAAAGCCTCTGTCGCTAACTCGTTAAGTAGTTACTCCTCGGCATGGGCCACGGGACCTGGATCTTCACCACCTTTCCCGTCTACGGCTGGCTACTATCCGTAACCGCCATGCTCCTGTTTTGCTCCTGGACGCTGCATAATGTCATTGCATGGCTGAAGAACCGGCCATTCTTGTCGCGGCGCCTGTCAGCGATTTATATCGGTACCGTGATTTTGGTGCAACCATACTGGATCGTGGAGCTGTACTCTGTTTTTTGTTTTTTCAACAACGTCGGTAATACGGAGTGGTTTCTCAAGATCAGGCCTTGGGAGCCTTTATTCCGGTATGATCTTTCGATCCAAAAAAATGACGAAGGCTGATTTTGCAGTGACCCGTGGTGGCTTTTCACGTCCTGTTCGCTTCTATACATCATCAAGAGGGAATACGGCTTTGGCTTGATAGAACTCATTCGCATCAGTCCTCGATTTGGCGTTATGCTATTTTCCATGTGCGCGTCTCTTATATTCGTCGTCTTCGACATTCTCAGCGTGACCGGCGTGATACATTTGGGTCTTGCAACGGGGGTAGAGCCTTTTTGGAAGGTATGTCACCGACTCTCTCTACAAGTTTCTCTGTGTGATTAATGTTCGGGTAGTTATCATTCATTTTCAAATGTCTCAGCGATATAGTCATTCTAGACGATTTCAAAACTGCCCTTGACCGCATACGAACCTATTGGATGAGACGCATCGATTCCACTCGGAGCATCACCGGCGGTGACGCACATTCAAGTCCAGAGAGCAGCGGTAGTCGCGGCGGGAGACCTTCTGAAGCAGTCAAGGATCTTGAGTCTGGTATTGCGCTTCCACCGTTGAGGACACTCAGCTCTGCAGCGGCGGATGATGAAATGGCAGACACACCGCATTTGCATGGGCATGGTCTGAGTAATGATTCAGCTGGTGAATCAACGTTACATCCTCTGGCGACCTTTCCATGTGAACCTGCTTCGAAGACTTTCTGTGGAGGAACGCGATCGAGTCAATAGTCACCTAGACGTACAGAAGCTTTTGTATTCAGATAGAACAAAGTATTGACAGACATCACAGCATTACGACATAAAGAAAGCTAATACCACGGCATATCAACAATCGTACTGTAATCCACCATGTCGTCCGTACTCTCGATCCTCTCCCGGCACGTTCCAAAAATCCTATCCCACAACCTGGTCTGCTTGCCATAATTATGACTTTTCTTCCAACCAGTACGATGATGCAAATCATGATCCTCAATCACCAGCTCGGCATCAAAAAACTTCAGCAACCAGGTCAGCGGACTCGCCGGTGTAGCATGAATCCTGAGCCCCGAATGGCCCGCCAACTCCGTAAAGACGATATACTGATGACACAGCCACCATTCATAAAACCCCATCGGCATACCCATCAACTTCATCGACCCGTACGTCAACAACGGCACACCCGCAATGTCCCAAAATTCCTGCTCGGTGTCCGCGTAGAGCGTCAACAACGGGTTCGGATGTTTGGTCAGGTGATGCGTGCGATGATACTTCCACAACGCATCCACATCGTGCATCGCGCGATGATACCAATAAAACCAGAAATCAAGCACGATCCCATACAGACTCACTTCCACAATACACCACGCCCAGTTTGCCTTTAGCTCTGCCAGCGGCGTCGCGGCGCCGTTGTACGCCAACATCACCGTAAACATGGGCCTGAACGTCGACGTCGACATCAGCGAATGCACAACCTTTGCAACGCCGATGTCAGGCACGTCGTCTCTGGCGTGTTTATCGCCGTCGAAAAACCCATATCTATGCCCCAACCCGCGCATCATGTGCAACTGGTTAATGGCAATCGCCTTAAAGGCAATCGCATACAAAAAGAAGGCAGCCACACTGCCCAAATTCTGGCCCGTGTACACGACGTACGTTTGATGTAGCACGAGGGGGATGATCGCATGCGAAACAATCCACCGATGTTCCTTCCATTCCGGTAAATGTGGGATCGGTTCTTCTTTGCTGTGGATGGGCACGGTCTTGTCGAGGGCCGTTGGATGGATGCCGAGGACCTCGTAGAACCAGTGCCATATTGTCCAGGAATCTTTAGAGTCGCGGCGCCAGGTGGATTTCATGCTGTCTTTGGGGTTCGGCGTAGCCATTTCGTTCCCCTTTTGCTTTATAAAAACGTCCTGAATATATATGTGAGAGAAGTGAGAATTAAAAAAAGACTTTTTTTCTTTCTGATACACCAGCACTATGAACACCGGGAGACCCCCGTCTTATATCGTGCCTGCCAGCCAACGCAGTACATATAATTAGCTCGAAAAAACACGAACCATACACGTTCCAATCCTTATGTCTCGTTCTTAAACTAGCGACTAGGTCAGTGATCCAATAAGTGGCGGACCGACGATCTTAGAACATGTGAGCGAACTCGTTCGCCGCGGCTCTGGCGAGTCTGTCCCAACAGATTTAGACTGCAGTCTAATTGGACAGGCCTTTTTAAGATTCTGACTAGAAGTCGCAGGCAGATGAATGACTCGAAATAACATCATCCGTTTTGGATGTTTTACCCTAAGAGAGTGCTGGTAGGGCATATGATCCTCCCCGCACTCACATGGGACATCAAAGTTCCGAGTTGATTCTGAGAATAGAGATACGTGTTACACGATTCTTGGCAAACCAGCGGGGAACAGACCATAGACTTGAGAGATTCGAAGATTGGACAGTTCGTTGATCTTTGTCGGCGGATCTGTTCCTGGAAGATGTGTTGATGATATAGCATCCATGCCAATCTCGTAGCAGACAGGCTCTTCAAGTGAGATATCTAGGTACCGAGCACGAAGACATCGTCAGTCTCCAGACGAGCAGGGCAAAACACCGTCATCGTCTCAATGTGAAAAGATCGAAAGGCTTAGGCTGGACTAGTGGCGCGATCTGCACGACTAAGAGTCGACTAAAAAACGAGCCGAGGTAGAAGATCATCATCCTTGCGTGGAGAGAGCACGTGCTCCGGTCCTTCTTCATTAAAATCTGTCAAGGCGCTGCTCGGACAAACTACAATCAACACTTTAAGCAGGTAATACAACACTCGCAGTCATCACGCCCGAAAAGGAGCTACAAACTGGCCCTTCCCCTCGACTCGAACGGCAACAGCAACGCCAACAATCCCGCCGCAATAAACAGCGCTCCACTGACGTACACCGGCGCCGCACTATTCAAGTTCGCAAACATGGCAATAATCGGCGACATCACCCCAAAGATCCGATTCGCCGACGCCGCAATCGCGTTGCCCGTTCCGCGATCTTTCGTGGGGAAGACTTCCGGTGTATAGGCATACAGCACGGCGTACATGATGTTACTCAC
Source organism: Talaromyces sp. PB3603 (assembly GCA_023625915.1). Classification (NCBI taxonomy): domain Eukaryota; kingdom Fungi; phylum Ascomycota; class Eurotiomycetes; order Eurotiales; family Trichocomaceae; genus Talaromyces; species Talaromyces sp. PB3603. The sequence goes on from JAMAFY010000011.1 coordinate 912,695, forward strand.
GAAATTGTACGCGCAGTTCCAGCCAAGTAGGGCGTTGGACGTTGTTGCGGTCGTAGATGCGTACAGAAAAACGCCGGTAAGGGTCGTCGACAGGGCGAGGGCACCTTTGCGGCCGAATCGGGGCAATTCGACGAGAAAGCCGCCGAGGATACAGCCCGGAATACCTAGGACGGATATGATGACTTCGTTGCGGTAGGTGATGTAGGTCGAGCCGTCACCAAAGTCGGCGCCCCGCGTTGCTTGGATGTAAGGCAGGAAGCTGCCAGGATTAGTATTACTTCCGTAGTCACCACGGAGGAGTGTAAGGGACATACGCGTTGTATAGAGGATACCCTAGCCCGATAAATGCCCAGATCGCCGTAACCATCGACGTAGATATTCCCAGCCGCACCGTCGAGAATAACGACCGGACGTGCGTGAAGCTGACTTTGTCGAGATTCCGCTCCAACGCCGCCACGGCAGATGTCTGTTGAGCTCTAACGCCACCCTCTCTTCCCTCAGCGAGAGTGTTGTACTGCGTCAGATCCTCGAGGCTCAAATCCGACGTCCTTCCGTTCCGTCGCGCAACCTCATGCACAACTGCCACAGCCTCGGCATCCTTCCCGCGCGACATGAGGTATTTTGGCGATTCGTAAATCGTAAACATCGCAAAGCGAATGACGAACATGACCATCGACAAGCCGCCCATGGCGATCAAGAAATAGCGCCAGCCCATGTTCTTACCGCGCGTGCAGTTCGTATCGGTCTGTTGGCAGGTATAATTGCCCAACAGCGGCCATGCAACCAGCGAAGCCACGAGCTGCGCAAAGGCCCAGTCAATCGATAACACGGTCAGCAGATACTGATGCGACGCCGGCAGAAATTCGAGAAAAATGGCTGAATCCACCGGCAGGTTTCCGCCTACACCCACCGACCACAGCGCCGCAAAGACGCAAATAGCTGCGAAATTGGGCGATCCTGCAGCAACGAGACCGAATACACCGGTGATACCGATCGTCAGATTGAACGCCCACTTCCTCCCGAACAAATCGCATCCGAAACCCCAGAAAATCGCCCCGATCAGTAACCCAATATTCTGCGATAGAGACAAGTACGCATTGTAAGCCGGCTGGAACTCATTTCCAACTGCCGTTAGAATCAGCGACGTTACGATCGGCCACAGATTATCACTCGCCCAGCCAAAGCCAATCACGACAAAAAGCTGCCACTGATACTTGCCCATGCCAATGGCTTGGACGGCCTTGTTGAGTTCGCGAGCCTTGGCCTCGTAGACGGGGTCGAATGTTCCGGAGGGGAGAGCGCTTTTGTCGCCTTGCTGGACGTCGATATCATCGGAGAATTCGGGCACAGGCGCGGCAGCGCTGCTGCCAGTATCTTTGGAGGTTGCGTCGTGGCCCATGGTAGATTGAGAGGAAGGAAATGTTGACCGATATTCTCGTCTGAACAGAAGATACTTCCACTATTTCTACCTCTCCAAACGACTCACGGCGAGGAGTAGCGCACACGAAAGAAATCAAAAAAATAAAAAATAAAAAAACAAAGTCCGTTCAATCTCGCAGGATGCAAAACCCAGACAGATAACGCACGCTCAGAATCACCGTTCCATGATAGTAGTAACACTAGAATATAATAGTCGATCGCATAATTGATCGTATTTCTAGAACAGGGATAGACTCGAGTGAGAAACAAATAAAAAGCAAATATGCGCACACGACAAAGGACGATCTATGGCGTGATTTCCTCCCTCCTAATCGCGATTTGCCTGCGAGACGTGCATTCTTATTTACCCAATTCCTTTGCTTCTGCTGCTGGTGGTGCTCAGGTAAGTTAGATCCATGTAACATGGACCCAGCGATCCCTGGGTTGCCTGGGCGAATTGGCGAGGCTGGCCATAGACATGGTGAATTGGGTTGGCGACGGAAGCATCGTCTCCAGTGTTTTTAGTATGTATTTTCCAAGGTTGGTTGTTTGACTGCGTTCATTGTGATGGGAGGATTGGCAGACGGAAAGAAAGGATGAGCGACCGTTGGGGGCCGGATGCGGCCAGGGCGGTGCTTGCTATGTCTCTTCCCCGTTGACAGCAGATCATCGTCTCTATGGACAGATATTGAAACCTATAGTCTGGGCTTCATGTTCGATGGTTCTTGAATCGGGATATTGTTTGTTCATCTAGCTCTACATGAGACTGCGGACTGCAAGGAGGTTCTACCAAGCAACTCTACGGCAAGACAGCAGTAGCGAGAACAACAAAGAAATTCTATCATATTTTGAGCATCAATCAGTCAACCAATCAGTCACAAACAGACAGATAAGCCTAACGCCAGAATCATGCCGCTGGCCAACATTGGGTAAGCGGTTGGGTCGAAGGGAAAAGGTATGAAACCACACATCGCGGGCAATATACATCGTAGAGACAGAAGGAAATGCATGCACTGCCACAGAGCGAGGTAAATAACAGGTGGGCATCAACCGAAAGTATATGGACATGCTTCAAGCACATGCACTCGAAAAACATGATGAACTGTAGAGAAAGCAAGATGGTATCAATAACTTCAGGGATAATAAAAAAAAAAAGAAATTCATAGTCAGTCGACTGGTAACTGACCAAATCCACGCGGTATACCGACAAACACGTCAAGAAATATCTGCAAACCCCCGGACAACGTATTCTTCTCCACGAATCATCACCTTTTGTGACGGTTTCCTCCAGTTCCCCTTGCCCTCTTGGGCCGGGATAAAGTCGCTCTTGTTCTTCTGCATCGTCGGCAGGTCTCTGCCTTCAGGGCCCGTCACGAACTTCTCGACCCATCCCCTCTTTCCCCCGGCATACTCCTCATGGCGCACACTCACGCCTTCGATCTCGCCGAATTTTTGAAATGAAAAACTTCCATTGGGTTGTGGTGTTTGCACAATGCGAGTAGGCTGGCGAACCGCAATGTATACACTGCCCAAACGAGCAAGAAAAGTCTCGACCTCTTTGCTCTCTTCCGATCCGACGCCATCGGAATTTTGCGTCAGCGACACACGAGATCCGGCGCCCTCAAGAATCCATGCTATGTTCTGTCCGGGCACATTCCCAGGCTTCCTTTGTCGCCAGACTTCCTCGTACTGGCGAGGTACGCCCTGGGAGTCACCCGGTCGGATCATGGTACCCGTTTCCATCTCGTCGCCATTGGGTAGTCTTTCGAACAAGCCGGTATCGATGTGTTGAAACGTATTGCGCGAGTTGATGGTATGTAGAAATGTTACCCTTCCTGCTCAGGATTAGTGATTTGTAATTCTTATTGAGCTCAAGAGGGAAAAGGAACACACTGGGATCGTTTTGATCGACTAGGCGCACACCTGCGATCGCCCAGTCTAGTCTTCTTGTTTGTTTCTCTACACGTAAATCGACAAAAAAGTTGTTGACGCTGATGACGGTCGTCTCGGTATTCTCGTATGGGTCCTCCGGGGGCCAGCGGATAGACACTCTCGACGAGAGCGAGTAAGCATGCTTGCCGGCAGAGATAGTTTGAGTGTGTATTGGATCAGAGTGCACCTGCAACATCTTCGACAGCCCCTTCCCCTGCGTGACCGCCCTTTGTTGACGTTGCGGCTGGTGTTGTTGATACGTTGAGGTCGCGGTCGCGGTCGCGGTCGGCTTGCGGTTGCGATCGAGCACCGGCGGACCTGCAATCAGGTTTATGCTGACGTGACGTCGAGCTGAATGACGATTGTGGAAAGTCCCAGATAGGGCGGCGATAGGCAGAGTTAAGCGCACGACACCTGACCTGAACTGAATCGGGCTCCTGAGACAAAGGCAGATCGAGATCTGACAGCTTACGTTACCCCGCACTAGTTGGCCTTAGTCTGCGCTCGACTGGAGATCCTGCGTGTTTGCGGGGATTCGCTTGGTCATTGGACGGCGGAGGCTCTTGGATGACACTTCCTATGATCTTCTGCCGGGTCAAGAACCAACTGGATAAGGTAGACGAGTCGGTGGTGTGGTGGTTGTGTTTGCTGCCAGCGCGATGAATTTCAACCCGGGCCGCTCGTAAACAAACATCCGAAGGACCTGAAATTTCTCTTAATCAAACGATAAGCACCGCGGTTACGAGTCACGACGAATTGGAATTTATCTGACAGCCCGTGTGGATCAAACTTTCTCGCCGTGGCTTGCGCGAAATGGATCGGTGGAGCAACGGGAGTATGGTAGTAATCGGAATATCGGCGGTGCTGGCGGAGTCAATATCCTGTCTGGTCGATATTATCTCTCGATGATGGCGCTATATGCACATATAGAAGGCCGCGGTGCTTGTTGTTGAAAGTGTGAAGCGATACGAACGAAGTTGTTTACGAGTAAAAGTAGCTGTGTCCAGGTAGAGAGTAGACAGGAAGAAGAAGAAACAACGAAAGGAAAGGGCGACACATGACTCAGGAAGGGGAGGTACCTTCCCATGCGGCGCAGTTACCTCGTACCCGCTACTTCTAAATAGCTACATACAGACTATGGACTGTGCGACAATTTCAATGATCCTCTCAGCATTGCCAATTGACTGCGCCAAACGCCATACCATAGTAACCCCTACCAAAAGCCTCGAGTCGACCCTCCTCCATGCACGTCCCATGCCAGACTACTAGTCACTTGCTGGGCTCTATCAAACGTCGTCGTCCAGATTCACCCACTTCTCCAAAAATGCATCCAGCTCCAAATCGTCCGGCAGATAATTCATGCCTCTTCGGATTGCGATGGCGAAATTAGGGTAACGACTACTGAATCGCCGCCCGCTATCCGGCTTCCAATATTGCTCCTCAAACTCTTTGAAATGGGCTTTCACGTCATGCGGCAGCGGATCTTTCATACGCTGCGCTGTCAACTGCACCATCCGGACGGTGCCTCGGTGTAGCGGCCATCGTTTGGCGTAATGGATATGAGCTCGGCATAAACTCATGAATGCCTGATAGCTCTCAGCAGTCCTAAGATCCTCCATCAGAATGTACAAAGATATATTGATAAAGTGCGCGTTTGCAAGTGGACCGGGATCCGGTCCCCAGTGTAACTGTTGCGTTTCCATAAGCTGGGCGATTGCGCGAGCCGAGGACAAACATATCTGTTGTGCACGCTCTGCCTTTTCCGAAAGACGGTCATCTGCATCCGGTGGCAGAGTCTTGAGGAATGCATACATGGTAATGATGAGAGCATGGTAATACATGCTAATAGAGATCTGGTTAGCTCGGCCGATTACCAGACGGGAAGAAACTCACTATAATGTCAATATACCCGGCACAGCATTTTCCCCCAGGTCAATGCAACGGGATCGCATTTCCCAGCATCGAGCAAGACGTGCGTGCCATTGTTCAACTGCCACGACCAGATCAGTAGGCGTGAATGTTCGTTCTTCACGGCCGACAAATGTCGCAAGATCCCACGCTATGTCTCCCATTTGTGCCAAAGTGTTCAGTATACAATCGTTGTGGGCGGGTAGCGATCGCTCGGAATGAGGATATTGTATGAACACCTCTCGGCCGTCATCGCAATTGGTCGGCATGTAAGAACCTTGTGGCTTCTTGATCTGAGGTGGAATCTGCAGAGTTAAAGCGCCGGAGCTGTACGCACGCCATACCGATCAGTACAGATGCTTCCCCATTCTCACCCCCCAAGGGCGATATATTCCGCTTACACAAAGATATTGAATTGGCTAAGCTCGATCCTTTGCATCAGCAGCTCAAGAGCTAAAGTAGACAATCCAGTCTCGAGAACAAGACGGGCCCGTTTGCTGCGAATTGTCCTCATTCCTTCAACGGCTTGAATCGTGTACACCCATCCTGCGCGGTCTTTCCCCATGGCACAGGCACTGTCCTTGATTAGGCATATACTCAATTCTCATAGGAAGTTGTCAAGCTCATTACCATTCGAACATGATTCCCAGGCCCTGAATCGTTGGTATAGATACCCTCCCCTCTTCATTGTCTAATAGCTTTTTCGCCTCGGCGTAGAAATGGTCTCCTTTTGTTCCGACATCGTCACTAATCGCGCAGGTCTCAGGGTTGTCAGAAAAAAACTGTGTCGACGGCGTTCATTAGCAGGTGAGGCAACATATTCACGGAACAAGGCGAACTTGCGGAGGCTTCAGCAAGGATTGCATTGACAAGGAACGGTGAGCACAAAGACGATTGTAAATTCCCTGACTGCATAGCTTCGATAAAAACTGCCGGATCGACACAATGTGCCCAGGGATGATGCCATGTGAGCCAAAGCGAAATCAAGTGGGAGACAAAATTATCGTCATCGGTAACGGTCGTCCATGGTATCGCTGGTACGGTGACTAAATGTGTATCTGTTAGACGCTGGGCTGCAGGCGTCCTCGGTGGGCGTGATCGGGATTGTTGAAGTCGCTCTAGCTCTACAAACATCTCTCTCATCTGCGGCGTCCGCTCGACTTCGGTCTGTTGGGCATAGTCGTCGAGGTATGATTTGATCTCATCGAGACTCGACGTCGAGCGTATGTAGCTAAGCAGATCAGTAATGTGACTTTGTTGGCCACTGCGAAGGCTCTCGATCAAGCGAAGCAAAAAGTGTCGGTCGCCTTCGAGACTGTCGACCTTTCTCTTCAAATTGAGCTTGCGGCGTTGGTCACCCTCGACATCGATGAAGCATTCCTGTTTCGACTTGACACACGTTTCGCAAGGGGGTATGCCGCTACACTGCAACCATTATCACGCGCTGTCACCCGAGAGTTAACTTGTCGTCAGGAGAGGAGGGATGATACCTTCAGCTTGCGCGCTTTGCACGCCCGGCACGCAGAGCTCACATTTTTCCGTGTCTTTTGCTTACTTTCTGCGGTTGCCGAACTCTGTATAGTCGACGGCGCTGATATTCGGGGATTGTCTGAGGACATGCCGACGACGAGAGGATCTGTGGCACAAACGGCGCTGGGTCATGGTTTCGGACAGCCAAGGTAGGAAGAGACGAGGCTCTGCAAAGTGTTGAATGATGGTGCTGACGTTGAGCTTGGAGTATCGTTTTCGAATAAATGCGTGTTGGAATGCCTACCCGCGTAAGCCTTTTCCTGTTTCTGTACAGACTTAGTTTCAATCTTGTTTCCCCATTTATTCCTTGTCAGCATTACCGGTAGTGACCCTGAAAGGGAATACAGAGCAGCTTGGCAACATGGCTGTAATTTCCCGCCCAATCAGACTGAACGACAGTGGCGATGGAATAACAGAAATCCTGACGAACGTATGGCAGTTGTATGTCATAGCTGGACAGTAGTTACGATAGTCAGTTGACATGAGACCACTCACGTCCAAGCATCCAGATGAGCAGCTCTTGTTTTGTCCCGATGAGGAGAACCTTACTCAGGCAATGTCCACAGCAACATTTGCCATCGCAAGTCACCAGGCTTGCTGGCTTCAATCTATCCATTCGTTAGGCAAGCAGATTCATCCCGTTATCCTCATACATGAACACTCCAGCTACAGCAAGCTATGTATGTAGCCTCGACGAATTGAATTCAAAAATGTAGTACATGTATACAGATTTCTCGAGTTGTGATAGCTACAATTTCGGCCCGAAATGTGAGTCCTGCTGCCAGAAACATCAAGACCAAAGCTCCTTAGGAAGCAGATTCGAAGCCCGCCGGACCTATTGCTGAAATCGTTTATCCTGACTCTTCAGGAGAGGTTAGGAGAACCACAGCTAAGTGGATAGCTTCCATCGAGCACGATGGAAAACTTTCCGCCAATCAGTCTTTCCCATCTGTATTCTGGATGAATTTACAGCTTCATCTGTCGTTCCAGATTCGTTCATTGTTTCACTAGTTGAAGGGCTTTCTCAATGAAGAACTTTGTTTTTGCCACGATGATTGTGATGCTGGACACTTTGACCAGAGATCGCCGAATCTTGGTCCGGTAGTGATTGGCGGGCGAATCAATGCCAAGTTTAAGCAATGATCGCTCATACATACTTGCGGTAAAGCACAATGAGATCAGTTTCGGCGACATGCATAAATACATGTAGGCGTGTTCCAGTCTGATCCTCAGAGCAACTCTTGTGACTTCAAGATGCATAAATATGTGCACCAGACATGACTCGTATTCGAGATAGGGTTAGGGTCGATGGTATCAATAATTGCGTCCGCAGCACCCATCAGCCTAGCCCTTCCTATCTTTTGAGTGCCTAAGTCATCTCAAACTCGCAGAGAGTCTTTGCATGATCAGTACAGTAATTATCAAAATCAAGTATGAAACGATCCCAGGCATATTCGGGGCGCTTCCCCAGACGCCAGTCTGGGAGCTAAACAGAGATAAGCTTTTACCCGCCGGAATCGACTCTCGGCATTGCCACTTAACCGCTAGACGAAGGGGTCTTGACTCGGACATTGTATGCTTCCGTCGCTGTAATCGCAATGTGTTAGACGCAAATATGTCGCAGGAGGGTCCTGAACAAGGAGCTGCCTCCGTGAAAACCGAGGCGGCGGCGCCGCGAGACGAAGCGGCAGATGGAGCAGCGGTCGATGAGAACGGCGCTGCTGAGAGGGAGAGCAAGGGCCATCGCTTGTGAGTTGGAAACTAACGGCGTCTTCAATGCTCAAATCACAGTATATTGACGCATGTAGAAATCAAATACTAGTCGTCCTAGCCGGCTTTCTAGTAACCGCTACAAGTACATCCTTGGTGTTCAGTTTCGGTGTCTACCAAGACCTGTACGAGGCCATGGCCAAAGAACCGAATAACCCGTTCACGGACATCTCATCCTCCGAAATAGGGCTGATCGGTATCCTCAGCGTCTCCTTGATGACGATGGGAGGCCCGTTTGTCGCCATGTGGGCGAGACTATACCCGCCACAATTCGTGGTTGCAATGGGCGGTCTCGTCTTTGGCGTCGCGCACATTCTGGCCAGTTTCAGTGAGCGCTTGTGGGAATTTGCACTTACGCAGGGCTTGCTTACGGGAGTGGGCACATCGATGACTTTTGTCACGACGACGTCCGTCGCCCCGACCTGGTTCGATCAGCGTCGTGGATTGGCGATGGGGATCATCGTTGCCGGAACAGGTGTCGGAGGTATGATTTGGCCTCCGATCCTGCGAGCGATTATCAATTCGCTTGGTTTCCGCGATGCGATGAGGATATCCGGGTGTATCACGTTTGCTCTTGTAGTGTTCGCCAGCGGGGCAATGCGATGGGAGTCCAAATTAAACGAACAAATCCGTGCTCAAGTCGCCGCGTCGTCATCATCTACTCGTTCAAAATGGCTACGACCATTTCAATTCCCCTCATTGAGTTGGCAAGTGGCTACCTCGAACAGATTTCTGGCTCAAGCTTTGGGTAACTTCATCCAGGCAGCCGGCTATTCGATACCGTTGTTCTACTACGTCGCATATGCCCAGTCGCTAGGATATGGCGCTGATCAGGCTGCCAACTTCATCACGTTCAGCAATGCGTCAAATTTTGTTTCCAGGATTGTCATCGGCTATTGCGCGGACAAGTTCGGTCGTCTCAATGCTCTCTTCTTCACGACTGTAATGAGCGCCGTTGCCACATTGGTCTTCTGGCTACCGACTACGACTTTTGCGTGCAATAACGAAGGCAATGAAGCATGCAACAATTTGAGGTCCGATGTGCTGTTTATATTCTTCGTCATCTTCTACGGCGCGTTTGCCAGTGCATACATATCTCTGTTCCCCGTCACATTACTTGAGCTCTTTGGTCGACAGCACTTTTCAAGTGTGAATGGTACATTGTCGCTCATCCGTGGCATGGGTGCGTTGCTGGGAACACCGCTAATCAGTCTGCTGATTCCGCAATCGGAATCTTTGACGTCGCCTTGGGTGTATGAGCGGGCGGTCATTGTGGTTGTTGTGCTCTTGTTTGCTGCAAGTGTGGCTACTTTTTGGGTACGGATTGAAGCTACTCGGGGTTCGACTTGGAAGTGGAAGGCATGACCTTTTGGAGTACACTGAAGACATGAAAACGGCGCCTAGATAGAGCACAGCTACAAACCACCCAGGCGTATCTAGATATAGCTAGGTAGTTTATGCCGGAAGAGTTGAAGAACATTGATGTCTGCACGACTAGTTGACGCAACTTCAATTCCGATAGAACGAATAGTCTAAAGATGCGCCTTGAATCCCAAATAAGAAAATGGCTGATTGACCGCCATCAATGCATAAAGGATGCCGAACAGCAGCAAATCCAGGTGCGAGGCCATCAACTATGTCGCTAAGTGCCTGTCGTTGCCGCTAAGCATGCACGAGCGGCAGCATTTATGATTCTGCAGTTTCACAGCCTTGTCCATCAAGTGCATGATGCGATTGGAGAGAGCACTGCCTCATAGACGGGTCCAATCGTCCTGGGTCTTTGCCAGCGAGGCTCAATCTAGTTTTCAAGGCAGTTTTCAGAAGTTGCGTATCAAGGTACCCGAATTTTCATCCGCGTTGGAATTCGATTCTTGATCGGTTGTAGTTCACTACAAATCTACGCTCTGGATATGGGTTCAAACCAAACAAAGTAAACAATGATGAGTTCGAACATCGCTCGTACAACTTTGATCTGCTCTTGGCTCTTCACAGCACTTGCAACGATATCTATCATCATTCAAGTTCTGAGCATCCACCAGCGAAGAGCCCACGTTGGTTTTGATGACTGCCTTCTGTTCGCCGCATATTTCATTTCCATACTACTAGTCGCGCAGACGACGTGGGCCGTTGTTGACGAAGGTCAAGGTATGCATGAAGCCGACGTGTCCCATGTTAGCCAGTTTGGTATCGTCGCCAAGGTAAGTCTGGTGATCATTTCGATCCGACATCTCTAAAAGAATCCGGACTTGGTATAGAGTGTATTCGCAAATGAGATTTTGTGGGGATGCGTAAATACCCTCCTCCGAGTATCAGCCCTTCTCTTCGTTGGAAAGATATTTCTCGTCTATGACTCGATTTGGCGGTTGATCGTGACGACGAGCATCATGTTATCGTCTGCGTTTGGCATCGTAGTATGTGTCACTCCATTACTGGTTTGTCGACCAGTATCAGCCGCATGGGATCCGTCTTCTTCTTGTGATGAGATCCCTTCATTTATCGCTTTAGAGGCTATCGGCTTGGGTCTGGACATTGGTATCGCGATAATGCCTATCATTTTGCTTTGGAGGATGATCCTACCGGTTTCTACAAAGCTCTTTCTCTCGCTAATATTTTCAGTCGGAACCTTGTAAGTCATCAAGCACATCCTGCCCTTTATTAGTGCTGAACCCTAATGTCCGCCAAACATGACAGGGTAATCATAGTAACGGCTCTTCGCCTCAAAGCGCTTCATATGGTTTCCTCGCCAGATTTGACGTATGACAAAGGATATCTGAGTCTCTTGTCGAATCTTGGAGCCTTGGTGGCTTTAACTACTTGCTCTGCGCCTGCGGCGCGTCCTGCATATGCTTTCTGTCGGGGATTGTGGAAAAACAGCTCCCTACAGCACTGGGTTTCCCAGAGCTTGGACTTTGCGGGTACCATGTCGTCTTTCAACACCCAGAAAAGAAGTGATATGCTCATGTCTCATCTTCGAAGACTCAATCGAAACAAGCCTGCAATAGCTGCCGAGGCCAATAAAGACAATCAGTCGGACTCTGACCAAGAAGTATAATCAGAAAGTCTGAAGAGGCTGCTGTTCTGATTGCAAATCTCTATACTCGTTATACAGACACTGAAATTATTAGAATATGGATAATGCTTGCCATGTTGTCGACCACATGAGGTTAACGCGGTCTAAGCATGTCTATCTTGTATGTAGAAATTGTTATAGGAGCATCTGTTAGTCGAGGGATTTGACTTCTATGCCATAGTTAGACATGGTTGATTATTGATAAATTCCGTAATGCGCCCAAATCTTTCCTGACAATGTGCGATGGCTAAGAATAACAATCAAGTATTACAAAATCATTTTTTGAGAACTCAATTTGAGACGCTAGAAGAATGAGTAACGAATAAATATGCAAGATCAGTCGCGCTATCAACGCAGGAAGCAGAAAGACAGCCTGCGTGCGTGTATATGGAGCGATCCAAGCCGATCCCCCTCGGCACATATAGGAAGATTTACATGAATTCGAGAGCCACGTGCGCTATTCAGATCTTATCTAGTATGTCCATTAGCCTGGATAGGTTGCTATTCGCAAGTGGTGGAGAGACCGAGAGTAACCCTCAGGATCGTTCGGGAATTTGTTGAGTCTGATATGGGTCATGAAGCAGGGACTACGGCGTGTACTCTAGTAGACGGAAATGGCCACGAAGCCTGCGACACCACAGCGAGTACTATGAATCAAGGGCGTATTGTATGGCCCGGTTATTGCAATATGGACTTGCCCAGTCCCGTATCAAGAAGAACGGCTAATCCGCAGAGGGTGACCACCGCGAACTGAACAACGATAGCCAACAATGAAGCCAATGTGAATCATTGAATGATGACTAGAAAGAAAGATACGGAGTACGTACGTACTTTACCAATTGAGGTTCATGGCTAGGGATTGTGGCTTGAAGATGGATGTAACCTTATTATAACGTTCCTTAGCCAATAGACCCTGGGAACGGCCAATAATAGCATTTCCGCCCCAAAGCTTCTAGTTCGGATCTAAGAATCTGTTCCACTTAGTTGAGCACAAGTCTGGTAAGAGGAATTGGGGTTACGTACGCCTGAAGGGAGTTTCACACAGCGGATTCATCTTAAGTGCTGTTTCGAATGATGTTGTTGTAACGCTGACAGGACACCGCGCCACACCCCATTGAGGAGATGGCAATTTCGTCTGCTTGCTCACAATATTGTCAACAATTTAATTTATTTCTGTACAACGTCATTATAGTAGCAGGAGCTGTTTGAGCTGTATTATCCTATCATACTGTATACATCAATGATCCGATAATGTTGGTCGAACATCCAGAGAACAGTAGTTAGGGCTGTCTCCGTGTCACGAACATAGGATGACCCTCATCCTAAAATCCACGTTAGACCCACGAGTGGACCGAGCTTAGCTCGCACTGGTCATGAAAGCCTTGAAGTAACATGTTCCTGCAGCTTGGCCTTTACTAGACGAGATACCTAGATTCAGGTACCACAAAAAGAAAAGCGTGGTTTCCCCTTGTAGTATCGCACTACCGCGTCCTAATGATATCGTTCTGTCCACCAAGTAGCATTGCGGAACCATTGGTCATGTCATGGACATGATTAGGGCGCCTTATGGCTGTCAGCTTGAACGAATCCCTCAGAGCTGAGCCCAACAGTCGAAGATTCTGGCCTGGTCTATTTCGGTGAAGGCGAGACTTCGTACCTGGTACCTGAACAAGCAGCAAGCATGGGCCAGAATCCAGAGATCTATATAATGTCGACGCTGCGTTCTCGAGAGTTCTCACTTCTTGTGACGATCTTTACTCCAAAGCCACAGTCTCAAATCTCTTGTCATTCCTTTATCCAAGATTTTAGATCATAGCCAGTCATTCCTTTAACACCCAACCTTGACGATCTTATACGCTCATTTTTGTTATCATTGAGATTTGAGGAAAACACAACATGAACGCACTCTCCGCCGTCTCTTTGTTGGCTTTGGCCGCTACCAGCTTTGCGCTGCCCAATCCTACCCCTACACCCACCACCCTGGTGACTCATGGTCTGGCCGTCAACGGTGCCATGGCAGTGCACACCGTTGCTGCTGCTCTTGACTATGCCAGTCCACCCGAGTACATGACTATCGTTGTCGTCAACAGCCACGGTGATACCATCACCACCTCCCTCGACACCAACCCTGGTGCCCCTACTCCTGTCTCCGGAAACACGGCTGCAGGTACTATGACCAATGGTCAGACCGCTTCCTTTGCCGTTCCGACCAACTGGATCGGAAATATGGCCATCAACGATGCCCTCTGGGGAATCACTGGTGACGACAGTCTGATTGAGGCCAACTTCGTCGTTCCCTCCGGGGGAAGTGTGGCCGTGGCCGATATTGACGTTAGCTATGTGTAAGTACCTTCTTATGTACGTTGATGACGACAAAATACTTGGTTTGCTAATACTTTGTATACAGTGACGGTTTCTCCGTTGCGATTGTCTGCCACTGCGGTGGACTCAGCGATACTGCTGTCACTGGATGCAACAAGAACTTGTTCAACCTCAACACCTGCGGCGTACGTGAATGGATCTTCCCATTGAGAATTCATCATGACCCACTAATTATATGTGTGCTCAACAGGATAATGACGGGGAAAATGCTTGCGTCAACCCTCTCCGCAACGACCTTACTGCTACTTCTGCCACAACGTTCTTCGCACCTTGCTCTGGTGCTGCCTACACTTTCCCCAATGACAGCGCCGCCAACAGCTTCGGTACTTGCCAGACCGGTACTTATACTTGCTGTATTGGTGCTTCTTGCGCTGCCAACCCTAACCAGCCAGCTTAAATTTATCGAGCTGCATTCTGATTAAAATGATCTCCATAGTTTGAGTGCTTATACCTCAAAGGAAACGACTGTAAGTTGATACAGTTTGGTGACCAAAGACTTTACTTCTTGTACATTTATTTATTGACTAAATATTGATTCTCATACGAGATTGGTATCTTTAATCATTCATCTCAACCTCTTGTACTTTTGATACTACATCGGACAGCATGCAAGTATAATCTAAAAACTATCACGGTGGCATATTACACTTCCTTCAACCATCGGCTTCAAAGATATATCAACAAGGAAAGTCTGGGTCAAACTTAAATCAGGTTTTGTCCTCCAAAGAACGAGCCCGTATACTATCAAATATCCTAGACCCGTCACTCTACTACCCTACACACATTGCAGCCTAGTGTTTCACGACAATCTTGCCTCCGGCGTTGTGAGAGTCCAACAACTTATGTGCTTCTTGTATTTCGTCGTATTCGAAGACGTACGTCGGCTTTGCATTCCATCGTCCGCTCTGAATCTTGTCGACGATGCGCTGAAGTGGCACGAAAGACATGGGGAATTCAGGCGTGCCCAGGACTTTGCTATGGAACAGACTGAAATGAATCCCCGACTGCATTTCAACCATAGGGTTGAAATCATGCACAGGAGCGAGACCCCCGAGCCAGCCAGCTTGCAAGATTCGACCATGTGTTCGGACGAGGGAAATAGTCTCGACCAAAACACTGTTGCCGATGAGGTTGAGGACCTTGTCAAACTTGACAATCTCGCCGAGCTCGCTTTGTATCCCTTTCTTTTCAATCTTTACGTCACTTGCACTTCTTTCAGCATGCCGAATCTGCTCTCGCGCCGAGATGTCGCCGTGACTTTTGCGCCAGCATCTACAGCCAAATGCAGAGCTGCCTGCCCAACGGTCGAGGTTGCTCCGCGGATCAGCAGAGACTCTCCGGGTTGCAGGTCCAGTACAGTAAAAAGACATGAATAGGCTGTCGAATAAACTTCAGGAATAGCTGCAAAGTCCTCCCAGGCGAGTGCAGTATCGAGGGGAACGACATTTGCGAGCGGGATAGTGACAAACTCGCCGTAACTGCCTGGACGGTTGCGTCCCATGCCACCCATCACCCCTGCAACTTTGGTGCCGATCGGCAATTCACCACCCGGGCAGGCTTCGACGACACCGACGCATTCCAGGCCGGTGATGGGGTTCCATTCGTCCCATTCGCCTTTCCGCATATGCATCTCCGCATGGTTCAGACCGAACGCTTTTACATGCACCAGGACTTCGCCAGGGACGGGCGTAGGCTTTGGCACTTTCTCTCGTTTCAGGACCTCTGGGCCACCGAACTCTGAAATCACTACAGCGTCCATGTTCAAGGATGATGGCTTGTTTTTTGTTGTTGTTCGTCTGTGCTCGATATTTTTCTGAATAAAGGGAGGAACTGTGCTTTAAAATGAGACGATGCTAGATACATGATGGACAGCTGGATATCGTGTATTTATAGACTCTTTTGCAGGTCTCTTGTCTTTAATATGCAGGTGGTGAGATTCCGCTGTCGATGACTTACACAAGATCTGTCTGATTAGTAGTAATATACTCTATGGTGCAGTCAATTGCGTCAGGCTAGCACATGTATACGACTCGCAGCCAAAGCGTACGTTGCCTGGCCTTGTGTTATACCGTCTCGCGTTCTGATTCGCTCTGTGTATAGTTAGTTACTGTCACTTTTGGATGACAAATTACGATATTTCTCGATGTTGTTTGCATTTCTTGCCATCATGACAAATCCAGATTAATAAGCCGCCAGCATGTTTACGTCGTTTGCGCTGTTTGCACTGCATTACCTAATAATGCTGACGTGAGCATAGGGCCTCCAATCATGGCGCCGTCTGGCCTCTGGGAGAACAAGTCAGCCAATGGATTTGAGATTGGCTGGGCCAGGCATAAGATTGCAATCTGCCTACGAAACAGGGACACTGGAGAGGACTGCAAAATGCAGATTCTTACTGTCATTGGAAAAAAGGGTTCGAGTACTAGATGGAGTCCGTATATCCATTCATTCCCTCAGGTGCAACGGCGCAAGACATCAGTACATGTAGCTACATACATAGTGTTGCCTTTGCTAGTCGATTCTTCCTTTACGTACACATTCTTCCCCCTCCCAGCCTACTAGGCAACTCTTTTTCTACCAATAAATCCTATCATACATGACGGAAATCAAGCGACAGTCAGCCGATCCTATCACTCGTTGGCTGTTGGACACGCTCAGACCTGTCCTGCGTCCCCTGTGCTTATCTCGGATATACCGGGACCTCAAAGTAACAGCCTGCCAAGTTGTCAGCCTCCGGAGTGATCGTTACCTGTCCGATAGCAGCTGCCGATTTCGGGCTCGCAAAAGCTTGAAACCAGATACCTAGACCGTGAAGAGAGTGAGGCGCCGGGTCTAAGAGCTTAGAGCATACCGCATCGGGCAAGCCTCTCAGCATCGTGCAATCAGACAATGGGATTAGTGAAAGTCAATCGGGGGAGGGGGCTGTGTGAGCTTCTGGCTGAGCATACCCCGCATCAATCCGGACGAGGTCTCGCGTGATGAGCGATTTAATTTGTCGTTCTTTCATTCGTTTTAGTGATTGTTGTCGAGTAAAAGAATATCTTCATCTACACAATTTCGGCAGCCGGAGAGTGTGTATACATTCGTATCGGTTCGAAAAGTGCTTATCTCCGCTTGGCTTTGATCGGACAAGGCACGACACAATATCGGCAAGAGATTGGGGGTTACAGTCACCTTCAGCTCGTATCCAACAACCTCTTTTAAATCAAGCATTCAGACACCCTTCCCCAAGCCTTGGAGTGACAAGAGAAGAGAAGAAAAGAAAAAAATGGCACCGACAATGACGACCACCAAAACAACCTCCATTCTCAAACTCCCCCTCGACACCCGCAACGACCCATCTCTCCTGCATTTCAACCAACTCCTCTACATCCCCGAAACCGGCATCTGGGCCCCCGGTAAGAAGAGCACTCCCATCTTCGATTTCTCATCTCACTTTGACCGCTCGTCGGTCAGTTGGTTTACGGATGACTACGTCGGCTTCAATGAGGACGTCATGGCGCAAGCAAAGGAGATCGCCAGCACGGCGATCTCCCTGGACCAGAATGCCGCCGAGGAGATTCCGAATCCGTCGGTCATTTTCAAATTGTCCCGGACTCATTGGTACAACGACTCGAAATGGACGGTGACCAAGCCGGTGTACGAGCAGCGATTGCTAGACGCAATGGATAGCGAGAGCGACGTCGACTCGATCCGGAAACAGAAATTGCAAAATATGGAAAATGCGCAGCAGGAGCAGAGTCAAAATGATATAGTACTGGCAGAATCCTCGTCGCCAATGTTAGCCTTTGGAGTGACGAATATCAGTTTTCCTCCCGATTCGCTTCATTCCTCGCACCCGATCACCGTCAGACCGACTAATGCGACGCGACGTAGTCAGAGCTTTGTGCATGACTCTGTCTCGTATGCTTGGGACGTGAACAAGACCTTGTTCCCCGGTGGAGGCGGTGTTCTCAGTTTGTACAAAGGGGTCGGCTCTAACAGTAAGATAGAGATAGGGAGATACCAGAGCGACAATGGCAAAGTTGTACCGGGAGGCGTCATGGTGATTGACTCCGACGAGGTCGATGTCCTGATTGCCGTGTTGACTTTGTTGGCTGTGTTGTCGCAGCGGGATAGTTTTTCGTTTCCTACGAGCAGGCACGTCGCCTGATTGTTTTGTGTCTTGCTGTATCATGTAACGAAGTGATGTTTTCTATATGTTTAGGAGCTTGAAATATGAAAAGTATTAGATTGTAGGCCTTGCCATATCAATAACTATTACCCATGTGCTTATAAATCTCTTCCGTTTTGAGGAGTCATTAAAAAATGTTAACATAAATAGCGCTCCAGAAGGAGCAAAGATGTGAAAAGAAAAAGAAAAAAAAAAAAAAAACGTAAATCGTAGCTCGTGTTGATCATAACCGTCAAACCTCCTCCTCAATAGCCTATCGCGGTATATAATACCCCGATACGGCAAGATTCTTATCCCTGAGTTCCTCGGTCGGCGTTCTAATACCAACACGATGGAAAGGGATCTGACCAACCATCGTCTGCCCTTTGAGACGTACGTTGGCATACCCATCTTTCGCCTTGTCCCAGATACCAGACTGTTGCTTTTCCGATTCGCCGCCATCGATACTTCTCAAGGTACGCAGAGAACCGGGTACGTAGTCTGGCTGCCATGCAGGATTATCCAGCGTATTGCGCGTGAGTTCAATGTCGCAGACGTCCAAGATCATCTGCTGTTCACCTTCGATGTCCTCACCAGCATTGCCAACCAAGGTAGTAGTTGGCTTGGGTGGACGGATGAAGCCCATGATTCGAATTTGGACTTGAGCCGTCGGTGAAAGATCCATATCCTCGAGTATTCTGATCGATGTGATGACTCTCAATGCCTTGCGTGAGCGCACATTGGAGACACGCTCTTCAAAGACAATGCTTGAAGCCGAAACGATACATTGCAGCCACGCCTGTCCTTGCTCTGTTTTCTTTCCCTCGCCCATATTGCTCATGCTTCTCTGACTGACAAGAAGGAGTTTACACCAAGCGAAATAATGACCATCCAGACGCGGCAAGATTCGCTGTGGGATATTGCTCAGATTGATCTTTTTCGGCAACCCGTTCAAGTCAAATGAGGGTGTCGCAACTTGCATATCAACTTTTGCGACAAACTCCACCGGATATGGCGTAACAGGCCCGGTCTCATTGTCGACGTCTGTCATGCCGAGACGAGTGTATGTTTGGGCCTCAACTTCATCGAAACGACCGCTGGCATCCTCAATACCCGTGCCGACGCGGTCCTCCAGCCCGCTCGCCGAATACGCGGTCTGGAGGGCAAATTGGGTCGTACCTGACGGCATGAGTGATTGTGTTGCGGTCTGTATTCGAGAAGTTATCGGAGACATGACCGTGCTCGCCGTACTTTGCGCGTACATCCCGCCAATCCATAACCCTAACTCCACTGGCAATGTACTCAAACTTGCCCCACGCAAAGTTGACGGGTCCGATGAAGTTGAAATTACCCGGAATACCGGACTTGTACATAAAACTTTACGTTTCTGGTCGTCGCGGCAGAGAACTAGTTGATAGTATCCGTCAGTAGTTTCGACCGGTACGCGAATTATGGCAGTTTCTCGAAGCACATGGCGTTCCAGAGGAGTACCTGAAGCTTTTTTTCGAAATCGTTTGATATCCCTCTGCCAGGCACGCTCGTCGCTGGCATTGACTGAATCCGGCTGAACAGCTAGACTTGGTGTTACATTGAACCAGCCGTCATTCAAGCCAAAGAATGCCTTTGCCTTCATACCGGACTTTCCAGACCATCCTTTGCACTGCATCCATATGGTGCGGTCCTTCGGCAATGGCTCGTCGACGAAGATCGAGACGGCAAGAAAGGTGTTGCTTCCTTGGTAGAATACCACCCCGTGCGAGTGCCGTAAAATGGTATAGTGTTTATTACTGACACTGGGATGCGCGATCAAGCCTCCAGCAAAATGTTTTGCTTCCTGAAATGCCTTCGAAGCATGGCCTGCGACAGCCTTTTTCCAGCCACCGGATGCCGGCTCGGCTCCTGGCGATGTCGCGCTTACGGATGAGGCGTTTGTACTTGCAGAGAAGCCGGGACTTGGGAAGGAAGGTATTGCACTCGAGGTCGACGAGGGACTAGCGACGAGATCGTCCGTGAGGATGGTCTGTACAGGCGGTGGGGGTGCGGTTTCAAGTGTGATTTCCGCGTGTACACTAGACTGCGTAGTCTTCAAAGTGCGAATCCGTTCTTCTGGTTGTTCTGTACGCCTCGTACTTTTCGTCAAAGCATTTGTACTCTCGCTTTTTAGACCAGTCGTTGCATCTCCGCCACTGGGTTTACTAAAACCGATCGCTTTCCGACGAATCTGGAATTGCACTGGAATTGGTTCTCTTTCGCTGTACGGAGGAGGCGCACCATGTTGGATGATTCCCTGTTCTTGCTCCGACATGATAGGTAGTAGTTGTTTCGATTTGATGATGGTTGCTTTCCGCTTGATTAAGGCGGTCGTAACCGCGGCATATTGAGGATATCACCTATGCGAAAGGAATTCGATGGAGTGTCGTACAAATTATCGGTCGAAATGCAGATTCAAAGAGTGAAGATGAAAAAGAAAGCAAGTCGAGGTGCAACCCAAAATCGAAGAAGATCAAAAGGAGAAACTTCCGTCATTCCGCAGATTACCGTCCTATCGGAGGATTGCCATTGGTGGATGTATGCTGTCTGTATCGTTACGGTTTCGTATCACTTTATCTGCGTTGGGATGCACCGTACATCGGGTCATGGTCGTGTATTAGGGTTGATGTTTCGTCCATTGTATAGCGCACATCTCAAGCTTTTCCACAATGCTCCTTAGAATAAACAAGACAACTGTTAGACTTCTCACAAAAGTTCAACGTAGATCATCTACCATAATTACCAATTGCGCGCTCAAAGCCTCAATCAAGTCGGACCGTCCGTGGAGTGTCCTCGGAGTCCGCTTTGGGCTAATTCGATGGAGTTTCTAACCTATAAGTTCTTCGTGGAATACTTCAATTTTGCTTCTGACCACCATCAACTCCGACGAAGCACTGACACTTACCTGAACCCAGAAGAATAGACGTCAGTCGCAATCCAGCTTTGAGAGCAGCCATCATGGCAGTCACCGAACTCGCTCTGTTCCACTTCAAGAACAACAAAGGCCTCGACTCTCCCGAAAACAAGACAGCGAAAGAAAATATACTCGCCGCAATCAAAGGGCAGGCTTCTTATGCCTCGTACCCTGTTCACCTTCTGACACAGGTGGAAGACCCGTCGTATTTATATCTCCTCGGTGGCTGGGATTCCGTCGAAACACACATGGAAAAATGGATCCCGTCAAAGACGAACCAGGATCTTCTGGCAGGGTTACAAGACGCCATGGAAGTGGTCTGGCTACAACATCTTGATATCAATCCCTTTTCTCAATTGTCGGCTTCTACCGAGCATGAATATGGGAGCTCGGTTGTCCCGTTGTCCGCACCGGTAGTTGCCATCGGTCGATATTTTGTCAATCCTGGCAAGAAGGACGATTTTCAGAGAATATATTCCGCGAGCAAACATCATCTTGACGACTATGCGCAACCATGGACCAGCGTCGGTGGATTGAGATTGGATCCCGAGGCGAATGAAGACAAAATAGTCAAGGTTGAGTTCGTGCTTTTCAGTGGTTGGAGTGCTGTTGAAGATCACTTCAAATTCGCAGAGTCAGAAGGCTTCAAGGAATTCGGAAAAATCAAAGATTTCCTTGAAGGTGCAGAAATAAAGCATGCTGTGCTGTCTGCAACATCGTGAATATCATGGTACGATCGGAACGGTTGTGTGTTCTGATAGTACATGGGTTGTAGGAGACTTGCATATTGTTCTTATTTATAGCTAGAAATCTATGTGCAAGTGTAGGTTCATTTTTCGACATACTCATTTGGTTCCATTGCATAAGAACGCTGGAATTCGAGAATAGTGCCAGATAAGCTAAACGCCCTTTTCGTACAGTTTACCACCTGCAGCAGCATCTATCTCTATGGCTTTATTAAGCCCCAAGATGTTAAACAATTCATGAGGACCGCCTTCTCTAAGTGGAGTAGTACCATTTTCCTTGAGCTGTTTCACTTCTGCCACCAGAGCCTCACATACCGCAAACAACGACAATCCAGGAAGAATCATGACTCGGAAACCAAGATCACGAGCCTCTTGGACCGACAGTTGCGGCGAGACTCCACCAGGCACGGCATTGAAAAGAACTGGCGTCGGACTCAAATCTTCACAAACCTGCTTTGCTTGCTCCTTTGAAGTCACGCCTTCCAGAAATGCGACATCGGCGCCTAGCTCAACGGCTCGTCTCAGCCTCCGAACTGCATTATCATAACCAAAAGATTCTAGAGCATCAGTACGAGCGATGAGAACAATATCCCCACCAGACTGTGCACGAGCATTGACTGCAGCGCTTATTCGAGACAGGAATTCATCCTCTTCAACAATAACTTTGTTATGCAAGTGTCCGCAGCGTTTTGTGGTGGGCTGATCCTCTAAATGCAAAGCTGCCACGCCGCTTCGAATGTATTCAGTAACGGTTCGATGAATCATCATTGATCCTGGAACGAACTTTGAGCAAAGCGACTTGTGCCGTCCATCGAGTTCAGTTTCTTACCTCCAAACCCAGTATCGGCATCAGCAATCAGCGGCACTGTTCGATCCAGATTGGCAATCATCTCTGCATTGCCGCGCATTTCGTTCAGAGTAAGCACTCCAAGGTCTGGCATACCGAGAACAGAAGCGGCTGTTCCGGCACCGGTCTTTCAACATTAGCACCTTTCTGACTTTGAAGGCGGTAGATTCATCCTGTACCATGTATAGAGCGTCGAAACCGACCTGCAGAGCGATTCGTGCAGTGAGTCCATCATATACCCCTGGGCATACAATAACCTTGTTTGGATCTGCGAGAAGCTCGCGCAGTTTGCCAGCAGCCGAAA
Source organism: Talaromyces sp. PB3603 (assembly GCA_023625915.1). Lineage (NCBI taxonomy): Eukaryota > Fungi > Ascomycota > Eurotiomycetes > Eurotiales > Trichocomaceae > Talaromyces > Talaromyces sp. PB3603. Next base: position 935,700 of record JAMAFY010000011.1, read on the forward strand.
CCATTCTTGTGTGGCGTTTTATGTATATGTGTCAGAACGTCGCTCAATGATGTTTTGTTAATTGACTGCTAAAGACTTGACGAGTCCCAAGTATAGGTGCTCTCTGCTTTTTGTAAGTCGTGGTTGCAGAGATTCTCAACAACTACCCGGGCCGCTTACGGTCCGATTTAAGAATACATATACGGGCCGGCGTGATACGAAGCCACGGACGGACCGACAGCTAGAATTGTTAAAACCATCAAGAGAGAACCATTCATGTGTAGATCCGTGCGGAAGTTTGATTCAAGTCTCAGAGAAAAATTGCACCGCAAACAGTCAATAAACATGCTTGACGACGCAAAGTCACAATTCCGCGAAGTGCTTCAACTACTTCACCAAACCCGGAACATCTCTCTTGATGTAGCGGAAAGTAAGTCGTACGAGCTGTCATTAAAATCGAGTATCAAGGACTAACGAAACTAACAAATTTCGTAGACCCAAGTTCGAGGGGTGGGAATATCCTAGGGCAGCTCAAGACAATAAGCCAGTTCCTCCAGATCCAAGGACATCATCGCGAGGCAACCGCAATAAATGATGTTCTTATTCTTTGCGAGCAGCCTTCCGAGCTCGGCGGCTTAGGCCTGAACATTCATCAGCCTTTAGCGGAGGATGAGGATGCTGAAATTTTATTCCTGGTATCCGCATGGCTTGAGGCCCTCAATTCAGCGGATAGAGTGAAAGCGAAGCCCGAGCCGCTGAGCTCTCGACCAGCAGGTCGTCGCGGTATGACCTTGAGTGAGAAGATATTCGCCATTCATGACGTTGCACAAAAAGGGTTTGTGAAGGTTGGGGATCTCATTCGGGTAGATGTGGATTGGGTCATAGCCTCGGAGGCTTCGTGGGCGGTAGGGTTTTTGTTCCATGGCTGCTGTGGAAAGTACTAATAGATGACTTCAGGGTATGGAAGCAACGTACAACCGATTAGGGAAGCCGGGGATCTTCCGCAATGATCGGTTCTGGCTTGCAGGAGACCATGTTGTTGACCCCCGAGTCAAAGACGTACCTCAGGTCAAGGCTCTTGTAGACGCAAGTGAAAGAGCCAAAAGAGTGTTCAAGATGACAGACTATCAAGGAATGAACGTGAGCCATAGCCTTCTCGCCACTTGACCGATCTTGTATTACTGACAACGTGAGTCTGAAACTAGTACACCATTTTACACACCGAATTCTTTCGGGAAAGAGCCCAGCCGGGTATGCTCGTGATAGGATCTGACTCTCACACTTGTTCTTCTGGCGCGCTGGGATGCCTTGCAATTGGCCTAGGCGCTGCAGACGTTACCTTGCCCTTGGTAACGGGAGAGACATGGTTCAAAGTTCCGGAATCCGTCAATGTTAAATTGGTCGGATCGCCCGAGCCAGGGATTGGTGGCAAGGATGTGATCTTATATATCTTGCAGCAGTTGAAAAGAAATACGGTCGCATCAGACCGAATCGTGGAATACACGGGCCCAGGTCTCCAGTATCTATCGCCTGATGCTCGATTCGCCATTTCCAACATGACCACGGTAAGCTCATCACGATATCGAGAAGTTCAGCGCAACAGATCTTAATCGGATAGATGTTAATGTCTTGCAGGAACTTGGAGGTATCACGGGTATATGCGTTCCGGATGAGTCAACACTTAAATTCGTGCAGAAGCGCCTTCATCCGCGACACAAGAATAGCAGTTTCTTCCTCAAACCAGACGACGATGCTCAGTACGCAGAGACATATGAAATTGATCTTGGAAATGTTCATTCTTTCATTGCCAAGTACCCAAAACCGGACGACGTCGTACCTGTGACAGAATGTGAAAACATGGCTCTAGATGGATGCTTTATCGGTGCCTGCACTACAACTGAGGAAGACCTAATCCTGGGTGCGCTAGTGCTTGAGCAAGGTCTTCGATCCGGCCTGAAGACGGTGAAAGAGGGGAACCGGAGGGTTGTTCCGGGTTCGCTGCCAATTCATCGAAGACTGCGCGAGCTCGGACTACTGGATATTTACGAAGCTTGTGGCTTCAAAGTAGGGGTGCCGGGGTGCAGTTACTGCGTCGGTATGTCGGCCGATCAGGCCAAACCGGGGGAAGTTTGGCTGTCATCGCAAAACAGAAATTTCGAAAATCGTATGGGTAAAGGTAAGCTAATTTTGGGTTGTTGTGATAGTGCAATTCACTTTAAACTTGCTGTAACTTATACCACCTTTCCACATTAGGTTCATTTGCGTACCTTGCTTCTGCTGCCAGCGTCGCCGCTTCGTCGTTTGAGATGAAGGTCAGAGACCCGCACGACCTCATTTCTCAAATCGACCTTGAACGCTTCAACTTTCTTAAAGGGCTAAAACCCGCCCCTGGTCCAAGCCACACAGAAAACCCGATTGTGTCTTTGAATTATGTTGAGCCGAATGGTTCTGGTGATTCAATCTCACAAAACCCGTCTCCATCTCAAGCGATGGTCGATATAGATTCGCTTGAAAATGATAGTAAGACTTCAGAAGCGCAAAGCAGAATTTTGAAAGGGCGAATCCAGAGATTAGGAGACTACATCGATACAGATGCGGTATGTATGATCCCACCAGCACTTGGATGCAATAGGCATTACTAACAGATACTCAATGTCAGCTGGCACCAGCAGACTTCCTTGTAGAAAGTAAAACCAATGAAGCAATCGGCAAGCATTGCTTGGAATATACTCATCCGGAATTTCGACAAAGGGTACATGATGGCTTCAACATCGTCGTCGCCGGTACAGGATTTGGCTGCGGGTCATCGCGCGAACAGGCAGTGTCGGCCTTGCTTGGTATGTAGAATCTCAAATCATGTGGGCAAACCACAAGAATAGCCTACTGATCAAGAGTGTCATTGACACGGACAGGCTGTGGTGTCCAATGTGTCATCGCAAGATCGTTTGCATTCATTTTCCAGCGAAATATGCCCAACCTGGGTCTTCTTGGAATAAGTATCTCGGATGAAGCATTTTACGATGCGGCAACAGACGGTACGGACGTATCAATCAATTTGAGCACAAATGAAATCGTACTCGGTGAAAGACGACTGAGTTTCGAACTGAGCCAAATGGAGAAAGAGCTGTTCGACCACGGTGGAATCTCTTCAGCTTTCTCGAAATTCGGCAACAGCCTGTTTGAAGCTATGACAGCCCCAAAAAATCTGGCCCGAGCAGGGAAGGCATCCGGTGGTGAGGGCAATGCGCGTCCCGAGTTGCAGTGGTAGCCACACCATGATTGTACCAGCCGAACAGTCCAGATGTCATCTAGCGCATATTAGTAAGCGAACACATTGATTTATCATTGACTGTATTCTATTATTCTTGAGTAGTCAATTATCACATGTCGTCGTTGACAGAGGCGAATCCGTGGAGTAATCCGTCGGGTTCCTTGAAACTCGACCTCGCTGGTCGTAGCAGGACAATGGCGCGCTGCTTTCATGTCGTCGGTGACACTCGAAAACGCACCAATATGCACCCCTCATATCATCATCTTTGACGTGTTCAGTGAAGTTGGGGAACTGCGAGCTGAAGAGCCGAGATATCCAACGGACCACTCAAAACACGTCTGTCTATCCGGCCGAGTCACATTTTATGCGAGGGCTAGCTTAGCTTAATTCGTGTCAGAACTGTTGCCATACGTTTTAGGAATAGCCAGGCCCAAATGCCAAGAGGCTTTTCCTAAAGTGTGACAACAATTTTATCACCGACTTATTCCATTTGGGGAAGGAGCTGGTCATTCGACAATTCCTGTCCTCTTCCCGTCATTCGATCAGCACGCACTCACTTCATCTTTCGTTTCTCTACGCAGTAAAGCCAGAAATGTTTTCATCGCGCGGGCCCAAGTGATTCACGATGCCTCGGCACCGGCAACAGATTGAATCCTCGGATCCGGCCAGCAACAAGAGCCGTAGGATTGCTTGTAAGCACTGTCGACAGGCAAAGGTAGGCAGGACCAGCAGAGCAAAATACGTTGTCGCTCATTTGATTCCTAATTGCGTTGCAACAGATGCGATGTGAGCTGTCCACAGGCGGTAAGGCTCCTTGCGCAAGATGCCGACGTTCAAACCGCGAGTGCAGGATAGAACTGGACTTTAAGCGAATGAATAAGCCGGAGTAAGTATCATCGATAGCCTGAGCAATAGCGCTAAATCTCCGATGTAGGAAGCTCGATGCCCTGGAAAGAGAGATCCGGGAACTGAGATCTTCTATGGCAAGTACTTCATCGACTGGTGATCAGGGAATGCCACGAGTTGAGCAGGCAACACATGCTCCAAGTCCCCCAAGTGCACTTGATCCTGGAACGGGAATATATCAATCAGACAATCCTGTATTTTCTCCTCCGCCAATAGTGCTCTTTCACGAGGCGTTGGATTTGAGACCTACCAAGAGAGGAGAACTAAGGCAGGTATCTGCGATGGCTCTAGACGACATTCTTCTCGAACCAGAAAAAGTGACCAGACTTTTTCACATGTAAGCCGAGACAGTCTAGCATTTTTATTTTGTGTTTCTAAATAGCCACAGATTTTTTGACAAGTACCACCCCCATATCCCGATATTGAACCCGTCTGCACCGCCAGAAGAATATCACAACAAGTCAGCATTACTTTTTTGGACAATAGCGTATGTTTCCTCACGGAGAAACCTCGAGGAACCGCATCTTTTCGTCAGTTTGGTCGCTTCCGTCAAGAAACTACTATGGGAGACCATTTCTAGTCCTCCATACACATTAGAGCTTGTGCAATCCATAGTCCTTATATGCAACTGGCCATTCCCAACCTCTTCGCTCACCACTGATAGCACCATAACCCTGGCCACGCTAGCGCATTCTATTGCATTACAACTGGGCTTGCATAGACCCGACGTTATCAGCGACTTTTCTCGGACACATAGACAATTAAACCAAAGTGAAGTTTCCGATTGTCTAAAAGCGTGGTCAGCATGTTACATCGCATTGCACGGGTATTTACAACTCTCGCGAGATCAGCCAGCTGATACTCCTTTAGACTGACACAAGTAACACAGTAATTCGTTCATAGATGGCCGGCCATCCTCGTTCTCAGACTGGACCGTTGCTCGTCTCATTACACAGAGTCGCAATACGCTAGTCCCAGAGATAATCGTACAGCAGCTCAAAGTTTACCAATTTGAGACACACACTTCTTCATGTCTTGCTGGAGTACCTGGGTTTGCCGAGGGCACAGCTCGACCGGGTGACACTTTTCCTCTATTGGCCTCACTCGAACGTGAATTCGGCGAGCTGTGGATAAGTGTTGGCTCTGAGTTGACAGGTAAGACAAACCTCAGAATCGGATGTTATAGTTAATGCATGAAATGTTATCTTGCTTAACTCTTTTGTCAGTCGAAAACAATATCCTGCTCGATGGAGCTGGACTTCATCTCTTCACATTTTATCTCATGGAATCCAGTGGCTCATCCATTCGCAAAACCGCTCTTCTACGCGGTTATAGCCTGGCGACCGGCCTCATACGGCGAGTCTCTGATCTCGGCGTAGAGTCTGATTTCGTTCGATACGCGCCTCAAGTTCAATTCCAAGTACTGTCATTAGCTTCAATGTTGATATTAAAATTGGGATTTTCCAACTATTCGAGTTTTATTGATGTTGACGAGGGGAGACGCATGTTTCACATTGCAGCTCGAATAATCCGGGAGACCTCCCTCGAAGATAATGATCTTCAAGGACGCATGTCAAAGATTTTGACCCAACTTTGGAGTTGTTATTCTCGTATTGGAAACTTTGATAAAGAACCAAGTTTGAAGCTCAGAACGCGGCTAGGGGCGAGCCTTCTTCACGATCTTTTATGGACATGGCGAGACGCGTACGGTAATTGCAGCCATGAGAATACCGCCGCACAGGGTACACAAATCCTTTCCACCTCTCCATCTTATTATACTAGGAGCTAACCAGCCGAACGATAGCTTCACTATCGTATGGGGCCGCTACTCCGCAGACCGAGCCATCTCATGATACAATTGATAACAGCACGATCGATAATTTCAATGGCGACATAATGGAATTGGAAAGCATGCTAGACCCGAACTTTCTTTCACTGTTTTCATTCAATTATGATGACAATGTAATACAGTCATGACAGAACACTGGACTGTGTACAACTTTCAGTGACTAGATAGTTCAAGTGAACATGTTGGGCAATGCATCCTCTAATCTACTCGTTCTGACACCTCTATGAAATGAACATCAAAGCTTCTTTTATGTCCTCGATGATATCGTCCTGCACGAGATGATTAACCAGCTACTTTTCATAGCATGTATGGGTTGAACTTACGATGTGCTCCAAACCAACCGAAACACGAATGGTAGCATTGTCCACATCTTTGATCCCTTCCCTGTATGTCGAACGCTCATCAGGCACGTAGATCAAGGTTCTAAGAGTCAAATCAGTTTCAAGCCGACTATACAGGCGACTCAACACTTACTGTGGTGTTCCCAGTCTGTAAGGCGAAGTGAAAGTTAGTAACCAAATAGATCATTTGTGGACAGTAGATTTATACCCAGTCGACGGCTTGATAAGCTTCAGATTGGCGACAAAAGTTGCTGTTCCCTGCTCTCCGCTCTCCTTCAAATCAAACTGCAGGACTGATCCATACCCAGCACTTTGACGAAGATACTTTTGAGTGCGTGGAAACGTGCGATGTGTCGTAAGCCCCGGAAACACGACTTTCGCTACTTTTGCATTCGTCTGCAGCCAAGCAGCAAGCGATAGCGCGTTACTGTTATGTCGATCTATTCTAGGCGATAGGCTCCCAAGTCCAGCCAAAGCGAACGACGTCGCAAATGGATTCAGACATGCCCCACCGTCACGCAGAATAGCCATTCGCACATAGAGTATGTACGCAATGTTGCCAAACTGTTCGACAAAGTTCATACCGTGGTATCCCGGCGAAGGTTGCGTGAGGTGAGGGAATTTGGAGGAATGCGTCTTCCAAGGAAATTTTCCGCTATCGACGATGACTCCGGAGACTGTTGTGCCGGTACCTGTGACCCATTCAGATGTTGAGTTGATGACGATATCAGCTCCATGGTCGATGGGACGGATTAGGTAGCCAGAGACACCAGGTGTGTTATCCCTGGGGTAATTAGATTGTTGTGGTCCCATCTTCAAAGTCAAACTTACACGACGAGCGGCACGCCTGCCTCATGGGCGACTGATGCAACGGCCGAAATATCCGCGATTTCAAGCCCGATACTGCTGATACTCTCAATGTACATAGCACGCGTCTTATCGTCCATTGCGTCTCGAACTGCACCTGTATCATTAACATCGACAAACTTGACCGTGATTCCCTGCGTCGGGAGTCGATACTTGAACAAGGTGTATGTTTCTTCGGATATTGTAGTAGCCGCAATGATGTTCTCGCCAGCCATTGCCAGAGCAGCGATTGCCATCCAGCGTGCTGCCTCTCCTGAGCTAGATGTGTATATTAGGATGTGACTGGTAACAATGGAGTTAAACTTACGAAGCAGGAAGAGCTGCAGCACCGCCTTCTAGTGCTGCTATTCGTTGCTCGAAGACAGCCGATGTGGGCTTTACAAGGTCAGTCGTAGTCTCTCGGATGGGGATAGAACAAATCTCTTGCACAGGGTTTCCTATAACAAGGTGAGATGATAGCTTACATTTCCTAGACGACTATAAGCAAAGTCTTGTGCTTTTCCGGCAAAGATATCGGCTCCATGCTGGCTGTTATTGAACGTAAACGACTACATTCGTGGTTATTAGCAATCGTCGTAGATTGAGCCGATGATGACCTTAGTATACCTACAGTTGATGCATATATTGGAGTATTTAATGCACCAGTCCCTGACTGGACGCCGTGCACGTTCTCCCTAGAAGGAAAATCATGAGCATGATACGACTCTTTTTTGTTTTTGGGATAACTGGCTGCACAAACCCTGCGTGTAGAGCCAAACTCTCGAATCGAAGTGGACGTTTTTGGTCTGACATGCCGGTCAATTTGTCTTGTTCGTATAGATTCGTAGACAGTGTGGCATCCAGGGAAATCTAGCAATCAATCCGATGTAGTTTGTTGCTGGATAGTTCAGCATCGCGTGATTCCCCGCCAACAGCCCGTCTTATCTTGTGTGGGGTTACTGACTTGCTGACCGGCCTGACTTTCTTGGTTCGGTCCATACATTCGACAGGCCTAGATTTGAACTTGCTTTTTCTCTCTGCGCGACGTTCTCGGGCACTTGTCGTCTCGAATGCCGTCTAAGCTTGATACATGGTCAACAGGGTGATGAAGAAACCTAGCCCTGAGACTACCCTAAGTGCCCCACTGTTGATATGGCTCTCCTATGCTGCGCCCAAGGACAGAATGTAAAACACCGCGAACATTCTTTACTATGACAGTCTATAGCATTGTATCAGTGAGGGTCAGAGTATCATACGAAGAAGCGAGAGGGTCAAGATGTTCAAACACGCCCTGTATTCAACGTTGTAATGGTCAAGCCCTAGAAAACATTTTCAACAAATGGAGAGAATGGCCAAACCAGCTATCGTTGAAAAGGCTCGCAAATGTGCTGCTCGCTCTAGGTTTTGACAACTAGGCTGAAGAATCAGCAAGGTGGGAAAATGCGTAGATCAGCGTTGGTTTGTCGGAATAGCCCACAATTCCCTGGCAGCGCTGCTGCCCTAATGTGAGTAAGAAGTAGTAGATGTAACTGGCAACGACCCTGTAGTACAAGACTACACGAGGCTATGAGACATTGCACCACCGTAAATGAATCGACATGGTCATCTAAATATGTAATGTCTTCTACCCTTCATAAGTTCTAGGATAAACAAGGCGACGGACAAACTCACTAAACTCGTTTTGACTATCGAAAACCCCATGCCTTGCACAATGATGGGTGAGAAGATTGAATTTGTCCAATGAGAACACCGACGAAAAGATTATAGTAATTCGAAGATATATGTGCCAGTGCTTGAATTCGCGAACGGCGTCAGACCAACTTAGTGGCGCATTGGCTTCGTCCACTGAATCGGCCAACTGCCCAGCCATCCCAAGATCTCTTTGTGCTTGCGTAAGAAAAAAAAGCGCTCTGGCGATCCTTCGCAAGAACAGTGGCCGCCATTATAGCTGCAAGAATCGTTAGGCTTCCTTCGAGTAGGAGGAGTTATGCCCAGGGAGACAACTCGGTGTCCTTCAAATGGAATACTGTGTATATGACTGTTAGAATTCGGCATATTTCAATCATTGTGGACTAACTTACAACAAAAAGCGAGGAGTCCACCGAAAGCGGCTGAGATCAAATTTGCTACGTAGAATATACCAACGCGACTTGCAATTTTGCGTCGAGTATAAGAGCCGGAAAGATAAACGGCCACACTGGCAAGAAAATTTGGTATCTTTCTTCCACAGGAATCAAAAGGCACCAATGATGCCAAAAACCCAGCTTCAAAAATACCAACAAAGAATCGACAAGCAAACAGTCCGGAAAAAGACTTTACTGCAGCCGTGCAAGTCGATGCAATGCCGAATCCCATCATCATTCCCGCAATACCATATTTATCGGAAACCTTCCTACCTACGCCAGAAACAACCGGACCAAAGAGGACAAATGGAACATAGTAGAATCTGAAAATCAGGTTGTATTGATTACCGGTCCTTGGTGAGGTTGCCCGTCTTAGCATTTGCTAAGTTGGACCGGCCAAGATAAGAACGGATGAGCCGTGGGAAACATTTCGCGTTCTGCACGGCTCTTCCGGGGTACTAATTGGGGATGATAGGAAGAAAGAAGAAGAGTCATCCACGCCACAGCTTTATTGGTGATATATCTGTTTATTCAACAAGGCTCACATCGGCGAACGATTTGGTCGTGCGTAAAAAGATTCACTGATGAGAGACGGCTCGAAGATCTGGACTCAAGACAAGATCGCAATACTCATATTAGAGGGTCGATTTCCTTGCCTTGAAGGTGTCTACGAAAAGGTCTCGCGGTCTGAAAAGAAATATCTTGAGCTGTTCACTGTTCATTACGTCAAAATTTACCACGATGGGTGAGTGACGGATCTTGATGTATGGCTTTTGGATAGCTAATCCGGCCTATTTCATGTCTTTTCGTAGGAATCGACACACCATTGTACGTGATTCTAGGTGCTGGCGTAATTGGCATCACAACGGCACTTGAGTTGAAGATCAGATTCGCAAATTTAGAGGTCATAGTAGTCGCCGAAACATCTCCCAGGCGACGGGAGTGTTGTATACACTTCTCCATGGGCAGGTGCAAACTGGTTTTCGGTAGCCACGGATAATGGTGTGCAAGAAGAGTAGGATGCTGTTAGCTTCGAAAGGTTTGAGGATTAATCTTAGCAAGCCGGAAGATTTGAAAGTGTTATATCATGCGGTTGGACTGAGGCGTAAGTGAATTTGTTTGAGATAATTTCCGAGTGGCACTCGATACAAAGACTAAACTTACGTTACAGCCAGCCGCAAGGGTGGGCCAAGGATTGAAAATCAGCTCCATGGAAACAAAGCGGTGATTCATAATTATGGCGCAGCTGGAGCTGGGTATCAGGCGTCTTGGTAAGTGCATCAAGTACTGATCGACAACTACCTGAAACCCAGCCTTAACAGTTTTCTAGGGGCATGGCCAAACGTGCCGTAGATTTGATATCTCAGAACTCTCATCTCTGATGTAAATTAAGCAAATTTCGGCAGTGTTTATCGCCGGGATCTTATACAGCCTGTTTATAGATATCTTCTTATTACTTCGATTCATGTAGGAATAATAAATTTTGATATCGTTTACTAGCAGTTGATTTGATGAAAACCATTTACAGCGAATCTGTACCATCGACAAATGCTGCTAAATGATCATCCAGTGCCTGGCTAGAGAGCAGTGGCCCCAACCACATCTGACTCCAAGAACTTTGAGTTTGGAGCCGTGCAAATTGTCGCCTTAGAGCCTTCGACTCGCCTACAGCAGCATTCAAAAAATAGATTCTTCTAAACAAATCCTGAAAATCCGGTGGTTCTGGAAACCCACTTCCAATCTCTACTTCCCGGACCGGCTCTTCAGCTTCGGAAGGGCGTTCTCCATTCTCTATTTCTTGCTCACTTAGACTAATTGCGGCATCACCAGTGTAAATTGTTGCGTAGTACTGAGTGAGTATTCCAATGACGTCAAGCCACGATTGTGCCAGCTTCCATGTCTTTGCCCATGACTGTAGAATGGCAATTATGCCTGAAAGATACGACTCGATTTCCTGATCAGTCTGTGTTGACGTTTCAGTTCCTCCGATCTGATATATGTCGCTTACGTGAATCCGCCAAGTCCATATATTTGCTGCGCAAGCCATTGCAATGCCACTAAATGGGGAGACTAGGTTGGCACGATCGATATCGTCTCCTTGAAAAAGCGAACTCGAAATTTCAGTGATACGCTGAGCATACTCTAAACATGCTTGCGCAGCGATCAAACTCGTACCACTCTCCGATACGAATGGGGTTTCAAAAGGCAAGAACCCTTGTCGGGTCATACAATGCGCATGTAGGACAAGCATCTGAAGTAGTACGAATTGACTGCCCGTTCCGAGAAGTTTGTGGGCTGCATAATTTTGAGGAGACCAGCGTAGGCGATCAGGTATTTGTGCTGTCCAAGCGTCAATTGAGGACTCCGTTTGTCGCAATTCGATCTCAAGCTGTGCAGTTGAACTCTTGTCTCCAATGGCTAAATTTGCAAATAAATCTGTACATGCGCCCCAAAGATTGATCATCTTCATAACATATGGAAGGAGTTCGTCATTGGCGACAACTCCTAACAGCGACTGTTGAATGTCAGGGCCATCATATGCCTCACCAAAAACATAAAAGTGGTTTGGACACGGTAGCTGTATTTTGACTTTGTGAACATCAATTGTTTGAGGACGCGCCATGACATAAGACACCAAACGATCCAGTATGAAAGCGGACCACATCGTCCGGCGCCGCCTTTCGCGTTCAACAGCCGGATGACGCTGATGATACTCCTTCCCTAGCCTCAAGACTTGGGCCATTCGAATTGCCAGACCGGTGTATAACCATGCTAGATTACCACTGCCTGCGATGAGTTCCCTCCATCCAAGTAAGACGTTGGCCAAGATATTCTCAACCGTTGGATCCAACGAGCTATTTTTCGAGAGGGTTTGTCCGATTAATGCTAATCTATTGGACACATCCGGACCGGTTTTTCTGCTGAAACACCGGTTTAATTCATCCTTCTCAAGATGTATAGCCGCTAAGCTGCATATAGCTACCTGCAAAAAAAGAGGCTGTTCCAGAAATCGCCGACCTTCGAGGCTCGGCCTGTGGAAAGCATGGCCGACTAGGGAGAATTCAGGCGATGAGAAAAATGCTTTGGACAAACACAAAGCTTGATTTTCCGAGAGGACATCCTGTTCTTCCAAGGGCGAATTCACAGGCAGTAGCACAATTTCTCCGGAAGGGGAATCTCTTGAGGGCCAATGGCATGCGTCGTCAAATCGAGCACAGTTGTGGCAACGAGGTTTATGACCATTGCATTTGACTTTTCGTCGTCGGCTATCAGGCCTTAGTCCATATGATCGTCTATTTGAAACTCAGTAGATAGATTGAAACCATAACATACCATGGTAGGCAAGCTTGCAATGTCCTCGGCCTCTTCCGTTCAGAACTTGGAATGGTGTCACCATCTCCCTCAGCTTGCTGCGGTTGTCTCCGCTTCCCCGGTACGTGTGTATGCGACTGTAGCGACATGAATCAGCTTCTTGACGTCTGGTAATAAAACAGTATTCTTTCATTGGTCTCAAGTAGATGAATCATGAGATTATCCCGCTCGTTGCGGCTCCAGCTAGGTGAAAATGATAAGAAGGTGACGGATGGACCGCGCATGTGAAGGTTGATGCGCTCGGAAGAACCGACAGAGCCAATCCGGCTTGCTCTGCCGTCTTCTGCGCCTTTAGCTCTGTATGCGCTTAAGTCAGACACAAGCTGTGCGGTGTTTTATAACAGCCGTGACTTGGAGTATATTTTCATTTGACATCAATCCGAACGTGCTCCCTGTAACAATTTTACTTCGACTGGATATACGCTAGAAAGACCAGTCAATATTATCTTCAATATGGCACCAGCACTCGTCCAGACCAAGCTTGATGTAACTGACTCGGCATTACAAAGCTCCGTTGACTCCGATATCCTGAAAAAGATGGATCCGGAATTCATATCGTTCTATGAGGAGGTACTAGCAAAAATGAGACCAACACACGAAGTGCCCATTGAAGAGATCCGAGCCAATCCTTCCAAGTACGCGGCTGTTTGGGCCTACGACAGTAAAGACGAGCCTCGTATCAAGGATTTTGAAATTGAATCTAAGGATGGCGCTCGTATTCCTGTCAGGGTTTACTATCCCGATCCTGCCAAGTTTGGCTCGGGGCCGTATAGTGTGCATATGAATTTCCATGGTTTGCCCCCTTTCCCTCCTATACATACTATTTCTAAATCCTGGAATTAGGTGGTGGCTTCGTTTTCGGTAGTCTCGATGCAGATTCCAGATTCTGCCTGACTCTCCGAGATCGTCTGGCTTTGGTAGTTGTAGACGTCAACTATCGGCATTGTCCTGGTAAGTCCTTTGTGTATAGAACGGGTTCAACTTCCAAAGGTCGTCGCTGATGAACGATGTAGAGACGATAATGGGGAAGAACATTGAAGATGCATGGGCTGCTTTATCTTGGGTTGGTAACCGATTTAGACTCCCTGCCACCTGAACAGGAGTTTAAGCTAAATTCGTTCGCAGGTTCGAATTTCAAGTGAAAAGCTAAATATTAACGTGTCGTCCATGTCGCTTGGAGGGATATCAGCAGGCGGCTACCTTAGTTGCGTTCTCCAGCATCTTGCACGAGATAACAATATCCCTCTCAGGCTTATTATACCCGCGGTGGCCCCTGTCACAGACTGCTGTTCCTATAAGAAGCTGGAGGATTCTCCCTATGAATCGTTCCGACAATACAGTCAAGCACCTCTCCTTAATTGGGCGCGCATATCATATTTTCAACGACATGCTTTCCCAGATGACAAAATAGATCATATACGGTCACTTTGGCCAGAATGGTGGCTATCGCCAATCAAAGCGCCAAATTTCGCCAATCTCTGTGACACGTTCATCATTACGGCGGAAATCGACCCAGTACGTGATGAAGGAGAAGATTACGGAAACAAACTTATCACCGCAGGGAATAAAGTTACTTTCAAAAGGTGCCTTGAGACATTGAACACTATTGACAAATCTTGGCATTCTAACATGGACTTTAGATACCTCGGAGTTCCTCATCCCTTCATGCATATGACTGATTACCTACAAAAGGCAAAAGACTATAACGAGGATGTGATATCCGCGCTCAAGGTCTCACATGACTTGTGAAGAGTGAGTGCTGGTCGACATTTACAAGCATTTACCGATGCAGATCGCCTCCACAATGTTGTCAAAAGAAGCAATTCATACATTCCAGTAAAGATTGAGAAGCTTTTCCAAGTTTGGCAACTTGTATAACCCTAGAACTCAATTACTATGAGAGTCCGTGAATGAGAAGACTGCCTCCTTGCAGGCGAGATGAAAACTGTAAACTAAGAAACGGGACTTCTTCATATTAAGATGTATCTTGTAGTTAGCTATCTATCCCTTCCATGTCAAATAACGAGAATAACCAACGAACAAACTTTCAAGTCAAACAAGCAAGTCTAAAGCAAGATGGTCATAACTGGCAGTAAGACGTGACCGACGATCTGGTTAGCCACCGGCAGAATGGATGTCCAGGCATTGATCTTCCAACCATAGGGGGCAAATTGGGCCAAGTAAATCACACAAGCAGTTAAGCAAGCCATGAAAAGCAAGACCATCTTGAAGGCCTTGAACACTCTTTCCATACCAATGAAGAAGCCACCAGCTTCGAGTTCTTTAGCCGTTGATGACCACTCAATGGGGAGACAAAACATGTGGGCCAGAAGAGCATATGAGATATGCCAGGATACACCTCCGAAGAAGACGACTATATAGAAACATGTTAGTTATGGAAATATTAGTTAGGCCACTAGCAAAATTTAGAGCTCACCAAAGAAGGGCATCCACATGAACGCCTCTAGCAAGGCCCGAAGAAATTTCTTATCACCCAGTCGATGTCTATACCAGGCAAAAGCGATCGGACTGACGATGACGAAGATGAAAAGTGTACCACAAAGCATATCCCAACTAGGGAGATAACTGTGATCCAAGTCGGCTGCAATCCAACCTGTCAAGAAGTAGTTCACAATGGACAGAGGAAGAGATGCGCCGATAGCATAGTATGTTCCGATATATCCGAGAATTGTGAATTTTGCCGACACCTTCATGTTAGACCAGAGGAAACGGCGGAAGAGCTCGGTGAAAGGACCGCGGTATATCCATTGGTAAACAGGATGGAAGATCTGTTGAAGCATCATTTAGCATGAGTATCGATAGGGAAAAGATTGCAAATTATGTATGAGACGTGCCAATTCTGAGCAACCATATGCATACTTCTCCCAGCGCAACAGTTCATCGAATGCGGTGAGTGATACGCCTTCCTTGAACTCCCCGTTGTCTATCAAATGTCAGATCTAGCATGACAAAATGATACGTTGCAATGAGAGGAACATACCGTAAGTCGCAAGACGCACAACGAAGCCTGCGGTTTGCAGCCGGAGTGACATGTCAAAATCTTCAGAAACATGGCTCTCAGACCAGAACTTCTCGACGCCTTTCTCCACGAAGGATACACTTTGAATGGCTTTCCATCGAAGGAAGGCATTGTGTCCGACGAATGGCGCGCAATCGCCATTCCCGACTGAGAATCGAATAAGCAAGTAAACGAGGTTCGTGAAATATGTGACTGAAGTAATGTGAGCTTGGTTCCCATTACAGAGTATTGTCAACACTTACTAGCATTCTCGAAAAAACTGTGAATGACTTGCATGACGCCGGATGCATGTTGAATGATAGCGACTTCGGGGCTCTCCTCCATTTCCAAAGCTCCAAGCGACAAGCAATCGACAGGCTGGATAGGCTATCAGCAACAATTCAAGTTTAAGGGGCATTAGACTTACCACTCGAGTATCACAGTCAATAAGCAAGATGATCTCTCCCATACGAATGTTACCTTCTGCCCAAGTCTTACCCTCATCACCCTCAAGGATCGTTTGTAAAGCTTGCTGGTAGAGTTCCTCTTCCTCCTCAATAGATAGAGATTCTTGGGTTCTCCCCTCTGCATCAGTCTTCAATTTCATCAAACGCAAAAGCTCATCCTCGACGCGAAGACTGAAGCTGAGGGCATAGTTCATGTTCGAGGCTTTCTTGAATTTTCCAGCTCGCACAAAGCCGTCTTTGCCATGAGGTGGTCGAGCACACCATCCAATGTTATTGGCTTTGTAGAATTTCTTTCTCATTTCAGCAACCTCAGCGTTAACAGCCTGCATACCGTCTTCGCAGACGAAAATACTGGCTGTGCCACCAAGAGACTCATAATGACGGATAGCAGGCATCAAACTTTCGATGGTGGGAATGATAACACCTTTCAGACCTTCTTTGTAGACAGGCATCTGAATAGTCACATGTGGAAATTGATAACCCGGATGGCGCTTAAGGTTTGGAGGCTGTGAGCTATAGAATCGCGAGTTGCCATATTTGACGTCGTTCATTGGACCGAACATCTGGAACCCAGTACCAATAATGACGATTGTGAAAAAGAGAGTGAAGAACATGAAGATAGGTAGTGGTGCCAGCAGGCCAAGACGAGGAAGCATCGGAGTGCCAAGCGCCTTGATTTCAATGATGATCAAGCGTACAGCGAAGCATTCAATGACCATTAGTAAACACATGGCGAGGCCAACCATGACAGAGTGGGATAGCAAAAATGGGCGAGCAACAGGTGTCGCGGATTCTTCATCTTCAGCAGTAAGGTCAACCTCATCGAGTACGACTAGACCCTTCTCGTTCGAATGCGCATATCGGCTGGGGCTATCGGAGATGATACTTGGTGTCCGATGCTGGTATGGAGTCAGACCTCCAGGTCCGTTCATTGTCAGGGGGCGACTGAGTCGAGGGCTTTGTGTTCCTGAAACCATCATGGTTCCCCATATCTGAGATATCAATTAGCTCAATTTCAATATCAAAGATTAAGAGTAACATACGGAGCCCATAAGCTTAGTTTCTACTTCGATTGCGTGTGTCATGAGCTCATCAGGCGAGTTGGTCCAGATGAGAACAGCCTTCTCTTGTCTCGAGAAACAACAGAAGTCTCGCCTTCGCACATTAGAGCCGTCTGCAGCCAATGCGCTCAAAGAGTCCACAACGGGAACAGTAATGTTGTGTGGTGACAGAGTTACTTCCGAGTCGTTCTTGCCGATGCGCTTGAAGATCAAAGCTGTGATATCCGAAGACATGGTGAAGACAGCGTCAAGGCCAAGATTTGCGCTAATTAATTGCAAGTCGGAATCGGTGTCATCCGGCTTTGAAACAAATTTGGCTTCTTCTTCTGTTTCGGGCTCAACTCGAATGATGATACCGAGAGAAGAAGTCAGTCTGGCTGCTGGATCAGGGTGTAACCATCCTTTCTCCTGGAATCGACGGTAAAGAAATTGTGCCATCTATATCTCACATTTAGCCTTTTGAATTGTACGAAATAATAATTGCAAACTTACAGTGACTGAACGGGTGTAATTGTCTACATCCTTCAAACCCAAAAATAAGCTCTTAGATGTTTGAGACCGAGATATCCTAGGACGAGCAGCTGGGGCAGGAATTTGAATTGAGCCATCGCTAGAAGAGCTCTCCAGATCTTTTGGGGGCACAGCAGAACTCATTTTAGTAAATGCAATGACTGCAACAACAATGGCAGAAGCCTTGGTTTGAGTATGACAGACTGTCTGCTTCCTCAGAAAGATTCAAAGAGCAGATTTTTTAAGCACTTTTGGAAGGAGCTCTGGCGCCGAGAGAGCTACTATAAGGTCAATTTCGGGAAAATTTACTGCAGCTGCATGACTTTTCGCTAGAACGCCCTTCGAGCTCGCAGCTAATCCACGACCATGATTCTCGCCTACGTTTTCCTTCTCTGTAGCCTTCCTGTAAGACTTTTTTTTTAGCACGACACCGAGTTCGAACGAGCCAACACACTCCGCAATCGTGTAATTGACACCGGAAAGTCACCCCATTGTCAGCGTTATCGTGATGGTCCATGGCTGGCTGGCGCCAATGCAGTGACTGTGGAACCAATAGCGCGAGTTCCAAGAGGAGCAACCTTGTCTCTGGCAAAAATTGCCTTTTTCTTTCTCCCTATTGAACAGGGGGACAAAGCGATGACTGAAGCTATTCAACCCGATAGATAACGTGGCACTCGTGTGTGCTGCGTATGGGTTCGCGCAATCGGCACTAAAGAAGTAATACGGTACAGATCGCTTTGTTCAAGAGCTTACGGGGTGGCTCAGCCTCCTATCACATGAATGTAATATATTACATGGCGCCCCAGTAAGAGGGATTCATGAATCATGGCAGATGAAGGAAATGACTGAGCGAGTACCGGTGTATATTTAGTTGGAGCTTAGGATCCACCAAATCCCTTATCTCGAGACGTCCTCTTAAGGTAAGGCTGCCGGAAGGCAAATTTGCCTTCAAACTCTCTTTATCAGCGGCTTCGACCGCCATGACGACCAATTAGCGGGTGCGCTTAGATCATGGCGCCTTCAGGAACAACCTTAGGACCACATCCGGCGCTATGGCTTCTAATTAGCCTCTTGGTTCTATGGTACAATTAGGATTAGGGACTATCAGATCCCTGCCACGGCTTGCACTAGTCTGTGTGACAGCGAGCCTGTGGCGCCAACGATGATGCAAGAGTTTCAACTCGGGGGTTTTTAACCGACGATATGTCCAGCTTTCTCTGCCAGTGCGCAAAGTGAATAGTGAATAACGCTCAGATCGACTGAAAGATATTGGTGTGAACTTTGACGTGAAGATAGTTTAGATTCTGTGGATACGGGTGGGTTATTGACCGTTCGAGAAGAAAAAAGATAAATATTCCTTAAGGTGTTATTTGCAGGTCGTTGCGCATACTCATAAGAGCAAAGTGCTAGCATATTATTACTGGGACGAAAAACGATGAGGACATCAAGACAAGCGTTGTTCCTGCCCGTATTGACGCTCGCAGGAGTGGTGTTATCTCAAGATGTTTCGGGCACTACGAAGTTCCAGTCCTCGAACAAACGAGGTCTGATTTATATGACCTCCGACCATCCATCTGACGATCAAATATGGGTGGAAGATAACTC
Organism: Talaromyces sp. PB3603; assembly: GCA_023625915.1. Lineage (NCBI taxonomy): Eukaryota > Fungi > Ascomycota > Eurotiomycetes > Eurotiales > Trichocomaceae > Talaromyces > Talaromyces sp. PB3603. The sequence goes on from JAMAFY010000011.1 coordinate 955,049, forward strand.
AGATCTGACTTGGTATTATGACTATACGGACATGCCCGCAGCTTCATACTCGAATCGCTCTCAGGAAGATTTTGAATTCGTACCGATGCTTTGGGGATCTGCAAACAGCTCGGGATTTGCTTCAGAGATCAAAGCCCAGATCGCATCGGGCCGAAATATCACTCATGTCTTGACTTTTAACGAACCTGATGGAACATCCTCAACAGGTGGGAGCGAGATATCGCCCGCCGATGCCGCCAGTATTTGGATAAAAGACGTTGAGCCCTTGCGCAATGAGAGTATTAAAATCGGTGCTCCGAGCGTGAGCGGAAGTCAGACTGGTCTCACCTGGTTGAAGGATTTCTTCTCGAATTGCACCTCTTTGAAGACAAATTGTACGGTCGATTTCATTCCCCTACATTGGTATGGAGATTTCCAAGGCCTCGCGAGTTATCTTGGACAGGTCGTCGCGACGTACGTATCCACTATTACCAGTTTTAAACTAGCAATGACTAATATATTGTTTCGCAGATATCCGAACACATCAATATGGATAACAGAGTACGCACTTGCCAACGCAGATTTGAAGGATACGCAAGCGTTCTTCCAGACTTCATCTGAATATTTTGATCGGCTGGATTATATCGAAAGATACTCATACTTCGGATCTTTCAGATCATCGGTTTCCAACGTGGGGCCAAATGCGGCAATGTTAACACAAAATGGTCAGCTTACAGACATTGGAAGCTGGTACTTAGGAGGTGCAGCCACTGGCAACGTTCCGAGCTCGTCTTCATCTGGCTCCGGCTCTTCCAGTTCCGGTTCCACAGGTGTCGGGTATAAAGTTGACTCGTATAAAGCCGTGCTCCAAGCGGTGGCCAGTTCTCTTGTTGTATTGGCGTTTGTATGATAAGGCAAATATTTAGCGTGATGCTTTCGTGACTACATCTAGTGTAATGACCATGACCATAATTTCTCCGAAGAAGTGAACCTTTCAATTCGGCTTTTCTTACTCTGATCCTTATCTATGCGGCTCTTTAGCTGAAATTGATATCCACAACCGTGCAAACCCCCTGGACAAAGCGGTTACGTTTTAGACTCTGAGTATTTACACCGGTCGTGTGGGTCTGATCGTGGTATAGAATAGTACACCATGAACTAGGTACCGTGGAATGAAGAGCCGAGAGATAGCACCATTTTTAGTACAAATAGTCATCGCTGTCAATGCAGCGCGTGGCGTCTCTCTTATTGCTCTCTTTGAATGGTCGTTTGAAGCACATGCCGCCGTACTCCGTCCTAAGTATCTGCACTTATGTTGGTACATACCCACAGCGTATCAGCCACGTTAGGCCAACTCAGACAATTAGAGACAGAAAGGTACGCATGTACTGCAATCGAGATTGGGTAGGTACAGATAGCGCCGCTCCTAATAGCGTTTGGGTTAGTATCTGTATTACCGTTCTCGGCCGATGGCAAAACCAAAACAAAGGTACTAAATTAGCTATGCGAGCTCACCAATGTTGTTTTTTGTAATTCCAGAAATCTGGCAATCTTGAGCGAGTAGAACTGGTCCAGACAACCAGATAACACGAATGGAGCTGTCATTGACAGCTGGGTAGACTTTGATGTTGACTGCGCCATGTTAAAATAATGTATCCCCTCGATTTCCGCTGTCAATGTAGGGCTGTTGAAAAAAAAAAAAACCCCAAGTCATTACCGGAGACCTCGGATTGTAGCAACAATGGAGAAATCAACAGTAGTTGTCACTACAGAAAAATATCACTCTCGAAGTGAGGAAAATTCTACTCATGAATATTCAATTGATAATCCATTTTCTACCCCTCAAGATCAAAGATCCATTCTCTCCTCTGGGCAACAATATTCAATTTTTACCGGTATGGCGTTCTTGACCTAGCATTCCCTTCTGACACAAGAAAAACGAGCCACCCAATTCTGTCAATACCAATAGACTGTCCTGATGCTGACACTCTTCTCTCATGTTTAGAATCCAAACCTCTCAGGCAGCGTAAATTCAAATCTGCACGTCTGATAGGAGAATATGACAAGCCATGGACTGTGAAGAAAGACCCTCGTATGCTATGGGACAAAGTATTCTTTATTGGACTCACCATGGTGGGATTGGGAATAGGTGCATATATCATATATTCTGGTTGGGCGAGTGTCGAGAATCCTCCAGTAAGTATCTAGTTTCTGTCTTCTACTACGTCCTGTCCCCGCGGATTTCGTGATTCTACCTCATTCCATTGTATTTCATCTATATCTGTCAGGATTAAAGCTATGCTTGGTCAACCAGACTAACATCGAATGACTTAGTATTGTCTCGTATTTGAAGATGATTTCCTGAATGGAATCAACGAGAATGACTGGAACTACGAGATTCAAGTGGGAGGCTACGGTTCCGGTTCATTCGATTGGACCACCAACGACCCATCAAACGCCTACACAGATGATAATGGATTGCATATTGTGCCCACGCTCACATCTAATGTTACTGATATTACCAACGCGCAACTCTTCAATGGCTACACCTTGAACCTGACACAACAGGGCGTCTGTACCGCGGATGACTCGGGCGACTGCGTCCGTGTCAGCAACATCACTACAAATTCAATGATCAACCCCGTCAGGAGCGCGCGATTGACAACCAAGGGAAAACACAATATTACTTACGGCAAAATTGAGGTCAGGGCCAAGTTACCGCGCGGCGATTGGTTATGGCCGGCAATATGGTGTGTTACACAATTCCTGGTGGCAATTCTTCCCATGCGGCGGGCCGAACCTTGTTTTGACCCAACATATCGAACCTGCATAGTAAATTTACAAATTGCCTGGTATTTTGCTAACCTGTATACGTGTCACAGGATGATGCCCGAAGAAAACATTTATGGTGATTGGCCACTTAGTGGTGAGATTGATATCATGGAATCAAAGGGCAATGATGGGAGAACGTAAGCGCACCTCTGGGCCCTTGAATCAAGCACCCAAAATGACATTCAGCTAATTTTCGCTCTGAACACAGATACGACGGCGGACGTAATCTTGTCGGAGGTACTCTTCACTGGGCACCCAATGCCGTTTTAGATGCGTTTTGGCGTACTTCTGGTGTCAAGTACATGACGCGTGGCGATTACTCGGATGACTACCACACTTTTGGAATGGAATGGAGCGAGGACTACATTTACACTTGGGTTGACAGTCGATTGGCAGTAAGTTATTATCTTTGGAGTGGAGAAGTCTTGGGTATTGATAGAGACTGACACGCGTACTAGCAATCTATGTACATTCCGTTCGGCAAAAAGTACGGTACAATGTACGAAAGAGGAGATTTCGTTTCCATGAGTGTGAATGGGTCTATTCCTGTAAGCTCCCATCGACCCTGCTATTCCTCAGAGCCAGACTTCGTTATTAACAGTGTTTGTTTTCGCTAGCTTGATCCTTGGTCTGGTACGAAACGCTACAATACTCCTTTCGATCAAGCGTTCTACCTTATCATGAACGTTGCCGTTGGAGCTACAAACTCATATTTCCAGTAAGCATCTCCAAATGTACTCTAGAAGTGCCCGGTGTACTAACGGGAGATGAACAGGGATGGATATGGCAGCAAACCCTGGATTGATAAATCAGATGACGCCATGTCTCAATTCTACAATGCATCTACTGCCTGGGAGTCTACTTGGGGTGAAGGTGATACTCGAGGAATGTCGGTCAAGAGCGTGAAGATATTTCAACGTGGCAATTGTCCTTCTAGCTAGTCTATTGTTGTTTAGGATATCCTTGCTTGTCATGTTTATGTATTTCCATCTCTTTATTTCATCTGTTTTGCTTCGACATCTAGCTAACTCTCAAGGTGAACCGGCATTGTTTGGGTACACGTAGGATTGGATTTGTGAGAATTTCTATCTTCGTTGAAATGGATAATATCAATTCTTTTACACTTTCTTTTGGTCCAGTTCAGTGCTGTACTACTATTTCACTTGTCGAATGATCAAATAATCCTCAGGCAACGGAAGCGATGTACCACTAACAAGATAGTCACGAAAAGCCGACTTCGCACAGCGATCAAAAGATAATTCCAAATTAGAAATATCCTTGGCTATTCAGACAATTTCATTCTCTACATGGGTAGCAGCAACCTTTTCCTCATGAAATTGGCTCTTTTCGAAGTTTTGATGCGTGAATTCTGTCCAATCGTTGTCATTAGCTTCAAATAGTCGAGATATATATAACATAGCAGCCAATTGCATCATTGGACCGTGTCGGATGTGACTTACGATCAACTTTGGTGTGTTTGAACTTTCGAGCTGGAACATGATTCTCGAACAGAATATCAATCTCGCCAAAGGTACGGTCCTTGGTCTCAGGAAGCCGGAACCAGCACCAAATATTACATAACAGATTGGTTCCGGCATAGAAGAGACCTGCTTTAGCACCCCAGTTCCATGCTGACCGCGAAACGGGAACGTTAGTGACAAACAGTTCAACAACAATCAAGGCGGGACAATACTGACCTGATGCCTGAATCATACGCGGTGTCACAGAATTGTTAAAAATTTGGGTGAGGTTGTACACGAATCGCCCAATGACAATTGTCTTATATCTCAACCTTCCAGAAGGTGTTTCTGCGACTATGGGGTAACAGACCGGCCCAACCGTGATCATATTGCAAAGCGTAGATATGACCAAGAGAACACCGACAGCCACGTCAGCGTGTTTGCTATGCGAGAATCCGAGTCCACCGATCGCCACCAGACAAAAGAACATGAATGCGAGGCCCCCCATGTAGATGGTTGCTCTTCCAAGATGTGGAAATAAGAACCAACAGATAATCCCGCCGATAATGTAGCATGCCGAAAGCGAGATGTTTAAATCAAAAGCCTGAATTTCGGAAAAGCCTGCGGCTTCGAGAAAGGTGACAGAGTATCCGAGGATAGCATTGCCGCAGAGTATTTGCGCCGCCCAGACGACACAGTTCTGTGAAGCGAATACTGTTAGCAAATGATCTTATTGAGTCTGGTAGGGTCACTCTCACGATTTCAGTCCGGCGCCAATTAACTCCTTGGAAGCATTCGAAAAAGCTGGCATCTCCACTTTCTTCCATTTCGAGTTGGGTAGTATGCCTGATATACGCCAGAGTTGCTTCAACTTCTCTCTCTTTGTGAGGAGAGTCCTCACGGAGCCGCATCAGACTCCTCCGAGCAAGATCGAGTTTCCCGCGTCGAACCGCATTCCAGGGAGACTCGGGTGCAAAATAGGCTGCGATGAAAAGAGGGACCGGCCAAACCCACTGGATAGCAAAAGGTAGTCTCCAACCAAGATCGCCTTGAATGCTTGCCACGGCACGGACGACACCAGAAGAAAGTAAAATTCCAGCACCCCAGCACATGCAGACGTAGGCGGTCACGTACGGTCTCAGAACTGTCGGGACGACTTCGGACGCGTAAGCTGTGGACAGAGTCTGCAGACCAGGTACTTAGCATGTGACCATAGGTCCAGTGGATATACGTCGGCAAAACGTCAAAAGAGGAAAGGAGTTCTGGGAGATATACCTGGAAAACACCCCATGATACGCCACACATGGCTTCTCCGAATGCTAGAACAGACAGCGACGGTGCGAAGAACGGAATAAAAATCATCACCGCCATCCATGCCATGAAAAACATCATTGTTGGCCGACAACCGAATTTATCCTGAGCATAGGCGTTGAGCAAGAGTCCGAACAGCTGACCGACAGTGGACGAGTTACTCAAGCCTGATTGCCACTCGGCTGAGATGGTGTAAGCGTTGTTATCCGCATTGTATGTGCCGAAGCGCTTTTGGAATTGAGATTGCCCGTAGAACGAAGTGATCTAGTGATAACAGTATGAGAATGCATCAGATCAACTGGAGATTATTAGATCTTACCATGACAACATCATATCCCTCCATAATGAGACTGGTCGAGAGGAACATGGCCCAAAAAACAGCTTTCGGGTATTTGGCCAGCGCCTGGCGAATAGTCAATTTGCGATCAGCCGCATCACTCTCTTGTGCATGCAGAATGAGGTCGACGGATTCGGGGACATCCAAAGAGAAGTTTTTCAGCTCTCGGTCCGTCAGACCGATTGTTTTGTCGCCCATGCTGACAGTGGGCTTGGGTTCAGATGCCGTATGTGTGTAGTCAGGTTCTTGGGTCGATGGGGTGAGCCCCTAAAAGAAGTAGAATTTGCACGAGCAATATAAGACGCTTCATTGTTGGGTGGGGAGTGTTTAAATATCTGAGCTGTTCACCTGAGAATTTGATCACTCCGCCGGAGAATGATGAGAGTCTGCAGTATTATACCCAGTCCGTACCCCAGCTAACTGTTGGAATGGACCAATACTAGCCCGGAGCCTTCGAGGTTGACTCACTTGACAAGGGGAGCTTCAAGATGGTTTCCTGTTCAGTCCATGCGTTCTACCCCAGATTTTCCCCGGCGCACGAGTGGAGACTATTTCCAGAATACAGCATATAGTCACTTGAAGTTATTGCTCAGATGATCGTTTTCAAGACATTGCACCGATAGTGATACAAAGCTATTCGTGTCAGAGCAATATACTATCTATTCATTTTGATCCGATCCATCATTCCTGCCAGTGGTCTGCATGCTTCTAACCAACAATGTACATCACAGTAAGCCTTGAACATACCGCCTCACCACATATCGTATGACTTTGCACGGCTCCAAGTCCCAAATAGGTATCTGGCTGATAGGGGAGAATCTCCGGCGGGGGTGGGCGGCCGCCAGATTTGGTAGTGCCGTTGTACGCATGTGGAACATGTGGGTAGTCGAGTGTGAAGGTTTATGAACAGCCATCATGGAACTCTCGGATCAGATAATTCAGGACTAGGTTTCTGGGACTTTTTGGCTGGCATTGGGATTCGCTTAGGGTTACGATTGTGTCGTTACGTTCGACGCTGGCGAACGGGACTCAAGCTAGGGTTAAAATTGACGCATATTTCGTGGCCAGCGTTACTGTGGCATACAATAGTAATTCGCTTAGATCCGCCAGTCAGCAAGCCCGTACGAAATTACCAGCGACCAATTCTACAACCACGTTGTTCAGAATCGTCAGGGTCGCAGCCATTGGTAGCGTAGGAAAATGGCGCGATCGCCGAATCCGCGCTAGAAATGCGACTGAGAGTCAGCTGTCACATGCGGGCAAAGGTACCACTTTACGACCCTTCCCCTCTTCTCTCGTCTTCCGTCAACTTCGTACAAACAGGTCTCTCTGAACAGTCTCGTCTGGGTGAACCGGTCCCAAAATGGCGACAACTTTCGATGAGAAGATTCCATTTGAGAAGAATGGGCTGCAATTCTATGGACTGTTCAAGCGGGGCGATCAAGAGCGCGCTCTCCCTTTGGTCGTCCTGCTTCACGGCAGCGGTGCTACGGCCGCCTACTTTGACAATTCTGCTGTCTCGTACGTTTGATTTATACTTGCATCGGAGTAAGCATGGCACGTTGGGCATTGAACTCTAACGACCGCAAAGAGTAGTCCAGAGTTTCCACAGCCTCGGCCATGACGTCCTCAACATCTCTCGCCCTGGATACGCCGGCAATGCAATTCCCACCTCAGACAAACCCATGAGCGATTCGATTTCCGCGTTCATCGACTTCATCGAGCAAGTGTATAACGAAAAGTCGTCCGCCAAAAAAGGCAACGGCGGTATCGTGCTGTTCGGCCATTCTCTCGGCGGCGCCTTTTCTTTGTCGATTACTGCTGAAGCTCAAGACCGGTTACCTCTGTTGGGTGTCAGCGCACTAGGCTGCGCACCTGTACCGAACTCGAAGATACTGCTTTCTGATCCTGATCCAGAACCATCCAATCCCCGCTTTTTTGTCGAGACCAACCCCGAGAATATTCGAAGATTTATGGGCGAGGTTGAATGGCTGAACATAGACGCTTTGGAGCCGGAGCTTGTAGCACAGGTGTTTGAGCCAGGTGCGATCTCAAGCTCTTTCTTGTGACTCATTTCAGGCGTTAACAGGACGCGTGTTCACAGGCATCAAGTCGGAAATTCGAGAGTTCTCATCCGATGAGTTCTACAATTATCTGGTCAATAAAGTCTATCCTGCCATCAAGATCCCGGTGCAATACCTGTGTGCCGAAGCAGAGGTCGTTTGGGACAACGAGAAGGAAGCACGCCCCATTTTCGACCACCTCGTTTCTAAATTCACGAATGCCCCCGAGGTTGACTCCGCGATCCTGCCCCGCGGTGGACACAATTACGAGTTCTCGCTGAACTATGGTCTTCTATGGAACAAGAGAAAGACGTTTCTCGAGAAGTTGGTACGTCTCGGTAAGGATGGGCGTGCTTGATGGGCGAATATCAGCTAATCCATCGTGAATCTTTGCAGACAAATAAGAATGCCGCCTCATCCACGAATAGTGCTGCAATGAACGGTATAGTCAAAGATGACGTGTTTACGTCTGTTCCAGTGCTTGACTATGCGGAGAGCGCATCGCCCTCAACCAGACCTGCGTTTTTGAAGGCACTGAAAGCCGCCATTGTCAATGTTGGTTTCTTCTACTTGAAAAATACCGGTGTGCCGGACAAAGTGCAGAGCGAATTTACAGAACAATCAATTGCATTATTCAACTTGCCCTTAGAGAAGAAGCTGGAGATAGAGATGGTAAACAGCAAACATTTCCTGGGTTATGCCCGCTTGGGACAGGAAGTTACTGCATTGAAAAATGATTACCGAGAACAATTCGACGTGCGTGTACCGAGCCCCATCTCTGTATCTTGACTAATCGGTGGAAACGTAGTTTGCAACTGAATTGCCTGCTCCTGGTCCAGAGGAACCACTATACCGCAACCTTCGAGGGCCCAACCAGGTATGTTTGTCGATAATTTCTTCACGTTACATGCACGGCCTGACCTCTGCAGTGGCCCGATTCGCAAGCCTTGCCACACTTTCGTACTGCTATAGAAAGCTACATGGACCACATCGACAAGCTCGCAGATTCGTTTAAAGCACTTGTTGCCGAAGCACTGGATTTACCTTCAACAGCCTTTGACCAATTCTTCGATCACCCTCAACAGAACAAATTGAAATTGATAAAGTACCCAGAACCTGTGGATAGCAAACCAAACGAGGATACTCAGGGAGTTGGTCCGCACAAAGACTCTTGCTTTTTGACTTTCCTGATGCAAGGAACGCCTCACACCGGACTTGAGGTACAAAATAAAGCCGGGACTTGGTTATCAGTCAAACCTATACCGGGAACTCTGGTGATCAATATTGGTCGCGCACTGGAAGCCATCACTGGCGGTGTATGCTCAGCGACAACACATCGCGTGAATCTCCGCACCGAGAACTACAAGGATGCTCATGGTAAATCATTAGGTCCGCGGTATTCTTTTGCGATCTTCCAGGGTGTAAGCCTCGATTTGGGCGTTGAGAAGATTGACATCAGCATCCCCAAGCATGTCAAGGACCTGGTCAAGGATGAGAAAGTGCGATCAGACGCCGAAGCAACCTTCAACCAAATGTTTAATGGCAATATTGGCGAAGGCACACTGATCGCACGCATCACGAGTCACCAAGATGTAGCGCAGCGATGGTATCCAGATCTACTGGCTCAAGCGTTACAGGCGCAGAAGGATAAGTACCAATGATGACTCAATATCACGATTCTATCATATGACAATATAGACATTTATCTAGTATGCAATAACAAATGGACGCTTTCGGGGCAACAGCAATAACAATATGCAGCAAGGGATATCATGTAAAACAGTAGCGATACAGAAGACACCACGTTCAAAAGAAGCCAAAAATAAATGCAAGTTTCATACCATGTCATGATCCTTCTTGATGTAGAAATCAACCGTCTTCTCCTTCGCCGGCGTTAACACTGGCGATAATACGGGCGTCAACAAGGCCGCAACCGTCTTGAATCCCCCCTTAGCATGGCTCTTTGCTTTCCTACTTCTACAACAGCATCTCCAAATCACTAGGGAAGTGAGCACTGACAGGCCGACCGTCACCGCGACGGCAATTCGGATAATTTTTGCCGCATTCTCTCCGATCCTGTGAAATATCGAGAAATCCCAATCTTGCCACGTCAACCCGGCGCCTTCGTTCCAAAACACCCACGGCTCCGCGCCGCGGCGACTCTCCATCACAACACGGTATAGTTGATTCTTACTATGAGCGTCCGAGGTATGGATCTGGACCGCGCCTTCACCGGCAGAATGCACCAGATTCCAACTCCTTCGATTCACGCTATCATGATACTTCTCCCACATCGACGTAAAAAACCATCTCCCGGAGTTGTAGCTAATTGTGAGGTAGGGCAGTGGGTAGTAAAATAGATTGTAGGCCCACATATTGTTGGTCATATATTCGTAGAAGGGGTGATGCGGAGCGGCGCCTAGGATATTGATGAAGAGGGGGCCTTCGCCGCCGTCAGTCGTGAAAGCTGGGTAGAAGCGGAGGGGCTCGAGGGATTCGAGGCAGCCCTGTTAGTCTGTTAGATGCTTTGTCAAAGGTCAATGAAAATCACGAGGCATGAACTTGCATTGTCCATATCGACGTATATCCCGCCATAGTGCCTCATTATAAAGTATTTCAAAGCGTCGACACGCTGGACGGGGTGTCGATAGCTATCATATATGGGCAAAAACCAAGAGTATTCCCGTTGCAAAAACTCCCTTGACTCCGCCGAGCTCCATAACTGTGCAAAATTGTCAGTCATTTGCTTCATTTCAACGCACATAGTACAACGAACGTACTTTATACTCCCACTCGGGATTGCGATTAATACAACTGTCCCTCAACCTCATCCACTGCGTTGTATGCGGCATATTCCCTCCCTGCCCTGACCAATCATGGTATATCTGATGAATTTTGCGCGGTATCACGGGTTCATGGGTTTTGTCTATCGTGTGATTAATGTATGCAGTTCTTACGTCTGACTGACTCAATGCGATGCCCGAGTGTGGACTGGAGAAGATACGGATGAATCCGAGTGTGTTAGAGATCAAGAAGTATATTGTGCAGAGAAAGATGAGGAGGCCGGCTAGCGGTCTGATGCGAATATGGCTCATTTTCCGGACGATGTGTCATGTATAGCGGCTCATCTGATGGTACGATGTATGATTGTGCGTTGTTTCGTTTGTGATTCAACCTTCTTCCAATATTTCCAATGTCATCAGTCGAAGTGCAAGATATGAGACTGTTTAGCGAGTAGAAAGTTGACTATGAAAATCATTCTTCGTCAGTCGTTTCCCCTTGGCCATGATTTTTCTCCACTTAACTCACCCAGTCTGTTCCATTATGGTATTACCTATCACACGTTCTTTCGGTATATCGTCCAGTCGTTGCAAATCTCACACCGAGTAGAAATATGCCGGAAAGATGACGTATAGGAGACCGGCTCCGGATAAGCAAAACAGTTAACAAAACGCTGTCGTATATGCTCTGCTCTCGTGCCGTGTTTGATCAGTCGTAATCGTCTGTCGCAAGACCGGGTATAAAACAGGCTGTAACGCTCTAAACTGCAGCAAAGGAATGACCAGATCTCACAAACAAAGAGTATGAACAGACAAATGAGGGGCAATCACCAAGAATCAAGTATCAAGCAAAGAAAGAGAGAGTTTCGGAAATCGATCACGAGTAATGACGACCTGATGTAATCCTTCTTCCTCTGTTTTCCCCCCTCCCCTTTTTCCACACCCTTTTTCTCATCCTGACCCACGTCATTTGTCCAATCTTGCCTGTTCTAGCCATTGACCGTTCATTAGTGCGGGTCAGATACCCTGAATGATGTGCATGGTTACGGTGGCTTGAAGCTTCAACTAGGGAGACCACGCGGAGACCGGCGGAATAGAGAAGCAGAGGAAGCGGCAGAGCATGAATGGAACACGCCGTGATTGGGTCTGCCGCGCTTGAGGATAATGTCAATCCCGGCCAAAGATTGTGTCCTTTCGTGGATCTAATTAAGCGTCTACTCCACATGGCCGCTGCCGTTCGCCTATGAAATCGTGCGTCTTATTGCCTCCTCCAGCGGCTTTGCGTCTGCGCATTGATCCGCAGCCAACGAAAGTCTGTGCTTTGCTTTCCTTTGCGGCGCAATCTGGTAAAGAGTTTTGGTGGAAAGTGGCCATATAGATAATATAGCAGCACCACGTCGTGCGCCTCCAATATAGTTACTCCGTCGTCCGCATTGGATGCAATCTAAATTGAGAGGAATGCTACGCTACGGAAGCACCGCGATGGAACAGAGCATCCTTAGTCGAGGGCTAAGGCTCTGAACTAGACATTCTGAGCGTCCTAAGCACTCCGGCCAAGCCGCTCCGTGCCGTTTTTTTGTGGTGCCTGAGGCACTAACTGTCATGGTCAATTTCTAGCACTCTAGCGTGGTTTGCAATGATTTCAATGTGCGATCAAGTCTTGCATTCATACACAGATTCAAAGCCTCCGATCATTGCGATACAATTTAGATGCTCAGGGTAGCGTTCGAGGAAGAGAAGGAGCACAAGAAATTGCCAAAAGGAGAAATCGCTTTCCCAGTCTGGCAATTTTCAAAATCAGGCGTCCAGGCAAGAGCGCCGTCACCACCAGAAACCACCAGAAACACCAAAAGAATTACATTGATTGTGAAAGGCACAAAGACTATGAGAATTTCGTGGTCGGTCTCTCATTCAATACTCCGTCTACTCGCACGTCAACTTTCTCATCATAAAAGGCGATATGTCCCTCGATGCCTGCACTTTCTATCTTTGGCGTCTTGTACCACCATGCCAAACCATGCTTTCGGTCGCCATTGGGTAGCTTGACCACATAATAATTCGCGTTACCCTGACTCAGATCAGTATGACGACGTGAAATCAAGAGAAGATCACTTACTTTGTAGGGGCAATGAGATGTCCTCTCCGCATCATCCTCCAACAAATCTAACCTCACGTCCGTGTGCGGTATATAAATCCTCACCGGTAACCCCGTCTCATACAACAGCTTCGGGCGAGAAGTACTCGCAACCTCAATTCCATCAATCTCTATCTGCACCCGTTTGGAAGACTGCAGCACGATGATGCGTTTGTATGGATCTTTCGGGTGGCCGAATATGCGTTCATCTTCTTCGAACCATGCATCCACTTTATTGGACTCAACCTTGATGTAATCTTTCAAGTCTCCTGCCTTGATGAGTTGAACAGCGGATGATGAGGTCTTGCCATTGATGGTCAGATCGTAGACGTCGGCCTCATCGCCCGGTTTTGGGTTGGTGAGATATTCGGGTTTGATGTCAGACTTTCGAAAGTAGTAAACTGGAAAGTACGGGTGTTCCCACCTGATACCCGACGATTAGTATATTTCGTATGACGGCTAGTCATCGTGAGCGCTTACACAAGTTTAGGGACATTTGCGTCAACCACAAACTGCCCATTAAACAGTACGCGCACTCTCCGCCACACGTCTTCGGAGTAGCCTGTCGGGGGGAATGGGATTGGCATTTTGAGAATCTTTGACTGCTGATAGTCTTTTGGTGATTTGTAAAATTGGTAATAGTCTCGACTGTCCCGTATAGTTGATGCTTGTGGCGATGATTTATCCTTGATGATGAATCCATTCAAATATCGAAATGTAAAATGCGGGGTATGGCGTCATGTGTCGACAGATTGGTAATATGCCTCACTGCAATGTGGTCAAGGTGAACGTCAACAATGATTGTTGATATGATATGAATACTTTGAATAAGATATTACCGTAGACGATTTGCAAAACAATGGCTGGATTGTGGCCATATTGTTGAGCAACACGGCATGTCGATCTTCATCTTGAAATTTTTCGTCGAATTGATGTTATTAACGATTTAACGATTGGTACCGTTCAATGAGTCTGAGCTTGTCTTGATTCAATTTGAAAGAACAGATGTGCATTATTTGAGGTCATCATGGTAGACTTTGCCTCCGCCATCGAATCGCCAAACGATTCAAAGTGCCACATTTGGAATGCTCCTGGCTATATTCAATCAGTTCTGCAGTCAACCCTGTTCAAAGAGCTAATCATTTTTGTATGATGCAATGGTCAGTAGGATCAATGGTATGACGAGACATGTCCACGCATTCTCCTAGATATCAATTTCACCCAAATCTCCACGTCCATGCTCTCTGCAACGAAAACACCTCAGTCCTCTCTGGAAATCACACAGCTCCTCTCAAGCCAGATAAAGCTGTATCTACAGCACAAGATACTACCTCGTCGGCCACAGCAGCTTTGTGACCGACAAGGGCTTGAATCGCAAGTCGGCTAAGAAGGTTAACAGTGCCAGCACGGGGACGGCAAGCTCTTCCACTACGCTACCGCTCCTGATTCTGTAGCACTTTCAGCTTCACAAATGGCTCGTGCTCCACCATCAACTGAGTTGCGAAAGTCGATGACGAGCGGACCTATTGGGATCGCTCTCCTCCCATACCGAGATGAGTTCTACGTTGCCGAAGCAAACAGTATCATTCTAGTGATCAACCTCAGACTCAAATATAAGAAAAATATGAGCGAGATCTACAAGATAAGGAGAGTATTCAACGGAGAAAATGGCATCTAATTCATGCTCCAGTCTTGTCATATTTCATTACGACTCTGCTTGAAAATCCAAACAACTCATCCTTTGTCTCAATCAATGCGAAATCGCAGCGCGTTCTTGACCGTGTCGATGTGCCTCATGCAGTCGACACCCTTCAGCAACCAAAGTTCGTTCCGCCGGTAACAGGTTGATGTATCGATGCGGGCAACCGAGGCGAATGTCGGCGGCGAAACCAATGGTATACAGGTCTCCGGGTCCTCAAAATTACGAACATCATCCGCCAAAGTAGCTGTCATCCACCCAGTATCACCTTCGGACCAGACAAAACCCTTTTGGTAGGATGCAGTCGATCCCAGATTCCGAAGTTTGACTACGGATACAGCGTTGTGCTAGAAATTATTCAGGACCACTCGGAGCAACTCTGTGGCAAATCGTACCATAACAGAGAACAGTCTTCCAGCCTCGACAGGGTTGCAGAAGAATGATAAAATTGAATTATACGTAGTCGCATAGTCAGGTGGGCTATCAGTCAAGACACAAGACAATGCTGCAAGGTAACCCAAACAAACGCGTGCAAGGCGTCTGCAACCTTGAGCAAGTACATACAGTCGCATGCCATACCTTAAAAGTAAAACTGTCCAACCTTGCATGAACGATCCATACCTGACGGCCCGAAACGAACCTAATCTTAACATCTCACATTCCTCACACGAAACAGTTTCCGTCGTACGAGACATGCAATGTTAATGCTTTGTGTCATTGTTAAAGCAAACCAAGCCTAAGAGAAGCATAAAAAAGACCAACCGCGCCAGCCGGGGAAGTCGCTTCGAGCATCCGAGCACATTCCAAGACAACCCTAATCAATGCATTCGTCACATTCTTGACACATTCCTCAACAGATCCCGAGAGCTTAATCCATAGGTTTGTCACAATTCTGAATTAGTCCAGAAGGTTACATGACTCGTGAAGTCCGGATTCTGACGTGCATAGATCTTCGCTCAACTAATGCACCGAACGGCGGAAACTCGTCGATCAATCTTGGCGGTCTATCAATCCAGAGATTTCTCTCTTATTTTCTTTTCTCGGATCAGAGCTAGCCTAGCCTGGGACAAATAATCTAAAACTTAAATCATTCATGAGGGGTTCGCGAACTATTGTTGTATACTGTAAAAGCATTGGTTGGGTGTGACATGGTTCGTCTCCTAGTATGCAGGGTACGGCAGCACATGCAGGGATCATAATACTAGCGTGCTCAAAATTCAAGTATGTGATTACGTGGCTAGATATATCGAGAAAAGGTCACTGATTTGAACAGGATTTGCCTCTATTATGAAACTACATGGATATCATAACAATCCGCCTTGGTATCAAAACCGATGCAATAGCACCAACAGAGAATGGAGCCGCCCAGGATAGTACAAGATTTTTGTGGTTTGCCGGCTCGTTGTCCGGTCAGTGAGTTGGATGGAGAGGTAAGAGGAAAGTGACAGATTGTGCGAGATGGATATTGTCTCCAAAGTTGAAAGGAAAAATTTACAGAGAGAGGATGTGATCATAGAATCATCAAAATGGATAGGCTGGATTAAACACCAAAAGGCACCAACGGCGAAAGAAGATTACCGAAGGGTGATGCATGCCGACAACGGCTGGAATAGGTAAATCACGGTGTAGAGTCGATATGAGTAACGATCGCTCTTGACATCGCGAAACGCGAAAAGTCGGAAAATGACAGTAAGGGCTAAAACGCCCAGGACGGTGGAGAGACCCACGGTGGACCAGTCGATACGATGGTCCAGGATTCGGTATTTGATAAGGAGAAATTGAGAGATGAAGACCCCAACGGAGATGTAGATGCGGCCTGTTCAAATGAGTCAAAAGATACGAAAAGCAAGAAAGAGATGAAACGTACAAGGCATGTCGCCCATGAGAATCGGAGTGGTGCGTCTCCCCACAGCCAAATCACCAGGAACATCTCGGAGGTCTTGCAAAGGAATCGGGAACAATGTGTAAAGAGCGATGATCTTGATCCAGTTCCAGCCTACTTCGTACGGTGCGCCACCAATCAACCAAGCAGCTGTCAGCTGAGCTACGCATCCAAGGCCGATGCACATGTCCTTGGTAGGACCAAAGTCGCCGAAAGACAAGAAATTGTGGGCGAACGAGATGGCAATCCACATTGCAGACCAAATACCGACGCGAAGATAGCAGCCGTAGGAAAAGTAAAGAACGGTCAAGACGGCCCAGCGAATACGTGCCGCCTGGAGACTCGTTGCCCCGGCCGCTATAGGACGATCAGGCTTGTTAATTTCATCTTCCTGGACACCACATATTTGGTTACCCACGACGAACGAGTAGAGATACAGGAGTCCTAGAAGGAGGGTTTCTTGACGCTGTCAGTACCTCGTCGAGATGTAAGTTGAGCCAGGTCACTCACTGGCTATTGCAACGATGATCTCTTCCGTAGGCGCATTGCGATATAGCAAAGAAGCAGTTGTAAAGACAGGGATTGGAAGCATCCCCATGGAGATATCGCGGCGAATGAAGCCATAGCAGAGCTTGGCCTCATTTTTGGCAATCTCCCATACCTTCTCCATTGTAGTCGCCATCCTCTAATACGAAGCCCAATTGAGAATGGTAGAGCGAGTGTGGCCTCTTTTTTGAAGGGACGGTTGACAGTTGCGATACGGGTGATTGCTGCTTGTAACTGGCAGGACGCACACTGGACTGGCGTATTTATCAACGATTTGTTATGATGAGAGGGTGAGATCGGTGACCAGGTACAAATTGACGGATTCAGCAGGTAAAGTAACCAGCACCAAGAACAGGAATAGCAATAGACGAATTCGGCTGGGTTCTTTGTGGCAGAACGAAAATTTTGAAGCGAACGTCCTGCTGTTAGGCTAATGAGCGTGTCATGTCTTTTGAACCCTTTAAGCGCTGGTATAGTTTCCGGTTGTGTTGCGTTGCGTTGCGCCCCAGCTGTTTTGCCCAGAGGCCCCAGATCGTCTTGCTTGTTACGCACGGGGTATCGTAATAATGAGTCTGTTGCTGTCGGGAATGCGACGGTGCCTTTGTTCAATGTTTGGACAGACAAACAATATATCTGCGTACATGCGTATGTGTGCCGGCTTGGCTTGGTATCACGTATTTTTTACGTTCTATCGGCACTCGTTCTGCTGCAACAGCGCAAACGAGAGGAAATGAGTGAGGGTCGAAGGAGATGATCGGTCGCGCGGCCGTGGAGGAATCAGTCGTCGAGATTGGATCTCATTATCGCTGATGTCGATGGATGGTCAACAGGAGCAGAAGGCAGGAAGCGATACCAGATGGTTGGGAATGCAAGTAGTAAAAGAAGAAAATTCTAGATCGGATGCAAGAAGCAGTCAATATGGACTGGACTATAGGCTAAGATGGTCCCGGTTGGCGTAATATCACAGAGTGGAGTTCGGAACGGACAATGAGACAAAAACGGGCTGGAAGAGATTCGTAGGTAATTTAGCAGTCCCACCATTGACCAGTAGTCAGATAGCGAACAAAGTGTCAAACGGCGGTAGATTCAGTAAGAAGAGTTCCCGGGGAGACCAAGCAAGGAAGGGCAGGGAGCGTACGCCGGGGATAGGAAGAAGAAGACCAAAGAGTCGCGATCAGAAATGGGGATGGTGCAGTCTTGCGTCTATCGGGACTCTGGTCAGTTGGCAGATTCAGATTGAGATAGAAAGCAAGAAACTGTACGTAGTAGATACCGGCTCACGGACGACCAAGTTCTACTATGTAGGTTAGCAACCATGTGGCGCGTCTGAGAGTACCCCACGCTGTATATGGTAACGTACAATGGGCGTATGCACCAATACAGCGCAAGTCTAGAGCAGTCGTTCGTTGTACCGGATATGTACTATGTAGGAGTTCTGTACTTTGTTTGTCCAGCGCAGTCTCGCGGACAAGAAAAGTGAGCGTGGAAAAGCAAAATGCAGAAAGGAGAAAAGATTCTGCTGGAACATTACCGTAATACGCTAGCATAAATTACAAGCCGCGGCAAACTCTAATCGTCCCCTGTGTGCGCTGGAGGATGACGAGTCAGAATCACTTCTACTGCAGTACGTAGTATATACGCAGGATCTCCATTTGAATCAGTCATCTAGGCATGATCCTCTCTCCTGGGGGTATACTTGTACTCGATGTTCATGATGAGAAAGGTTGAGTATGGCATGCATAGGATCGGCAGCGTCGGAACATTTGCAGATGCATGATCTCAACGTGCGTCTCCTCAGATTTTCACTAGTCGACTTAGTCCTCGGGATCTCACCGCGTCTAGTTGAGTGCCATACTATGGAGTAACTAACTACGTACCAATGTGTACTACGTACTATGTAGTATGTAACTAGTTAACGGAAGTAAGTACTAAGTTGTAGGGTAACCTACCAAGTACCTGACTAGCAGGGAATCGCTTGCGCCAAGCTCTTTCGGTTACCAACGCGATACCTGAAGACAAATGGCCCTTGTCTGCATTAGGACCGTACTCTGTTTTATAACCGCGGCAACGTATTGGCCTTACCGTCTCACAGGATGCACAATACACATAGTATGAGCATATATCGCACACAAGTTATGCAAACTAGTCATGTGTGCCGTGGTTCGCTCTGGCTGCTTCCAAGTTTCTGCCGCTAAAGACCCATAGCCACACAGCAATTGGCCAATCAGACTGCCGCTATCTCCGGCCGTCTGGAACGCGGCTGGATCAGGAAGGAGCTTGATGAGTTTGCTGCCAGTGACTGTACGTATTATGTAGTACATAGCCGTACCTCTGGGTTTACGCGGTCTTACAGTACGGAGTATCACTTTGTACGATATGTACGAACAGTGTCTGAGTGTACGTCCTAGAAAGAGAGAATGTATGTATCGTTCATTCTCCGGAGTACTCCGTACGTCTAGTGTCATCTCCACCGAGACGTTGGAGAATTTTAGCAGTCATCCAGTGAACGCACAGGGGGCCAAATCCTGCTTGTCGGGCGAACTCCTCCGCTGAATCATCATTCTATCGTAAAACTCGTTACACTGGCTTAGTGTAACGCGTCCGTCCGCCGGAATCCTCATACATACACTGCATATACCACGTGGATGGATGGAAAGAATAGGTATTTACAGTACGTATACCCGTCTCATTATACGCAATTTGGTATCACGATCCGACATCAAACAGATCCAATGTATACGAGGGTATCCGCCAATAGCAATCCCGATACTACCATATATTACCGACGCTGTCTTTGGCGGACTCAACTCTGTCAAGCCACCTAAACTCAAGGTATACAAACACATCGATGGGATTGCCATGGTATGGGGTACCTCTATACGAACGTCGAATCCTATCAGATCTGTGGAACAAATCAAACGTTAAATAAGCGAGATCAAGATGGCGAACCTTGAAGAAAAGGAATGTCGAACGTAGGGTCCCGGATAACTCTTCCGTATCCGGGCCCCTACGGGCCATGGAGTCACTGACTCAGGAAGCCCCTTGATAAGACCTTAGACTTTACGGAGCAGGCCTAGCTAGAGCCAGGATATGTTGCACTCAGTCGGCAACATAGCCGAATCTGTCAGACGTGTTTGCTGTCAACTTGTCAACTTGTCAAATCTGTGGTCCCTTACGCACACCCACCTCACGCAAAGTGACACCAGTACAGCAATGTATCGTCGGGCTATCGGTATTAGCTCGGCACCTGGGTATTTACATCGCGAACAGTTGCGGACGCATTCGACATATCTCACAGCCGAGACGTCCCTTGCCAAGGCAAGCAACATCAGATAGGTAAACGCAGGGACCGAGCTTGTTGGATCATCAACTACATATGCCACAGCGAGAACAAAGAGAATCATGCAATCATAACCTGATTTATTAGACAATTATGCAGGTCGCCGGATCCTTAGTTGCTGTATGGTCAAAATCGATCAAGGTCATCATAAATCTCGCATGTACACCGTACTTTTATGCTTGTCTAGCGATAATGATTGGGTCCATCAGACAAAGGATCATCGCTTGGTTGATTCTTTGATGCGAGCATCATGAGGTCAGGTTTGGTCTGAGCTCACCCGGTACTTGATTTAGATGGAACGATTCGTCTCTACACCTCAACCCAAGTGTAGGGCGCGTATGAGCTTACCATCTGATTCTCAGTCATTCTCTGTTCAATGCATTCACATGTATTGGCTTACACATGCCGAGGTTTCCAGAATATGCGTAGATACATACGTCTCCGTACAACACGCCAACCGTCCATGTCCACCCCATTTCAGTGGTACAGACATGACTCGTCACATCTCATCATCAATCTTCAACCCGTCATCCCATTTTCTTAAAAACAAATCCATCTCAGCACTACTCCACGTCAAGCCCGATCGCTGATTTTTCTCCTGCTTCGCACCACCGTCACCGTCGCCGTCGCTGCCACCCGTCGGCGAACTATTACCCGCCGCAAGCGATCGCATCGAAAGCAGAAAATTCGGATAAGAACTGCTAAATTGTTCCGCGCCTCCAGTGCGGAACCATTCCAGCTCAAAGTCTTTGTAGAGTTGTTGCGCTTCTTCCGGTAGGACAATATTCTGCTCTCGTGCCGACAACTGAACCAGCCGCAGTATCCCTCTCGCAAGCTGGAATCGACGGGCCATCGAACGCGCGAGCACCAAAAGGTCGACGAACGCTTGACTGCTTTCGGGCGCATCGAGGTCTTCGAGTAAAATAAACAAACAGACGGTGGTGAGTTGCATGTAATCGACGGGAAGGTATTCGATGCGTCGCCAACTGGAGCGGTACGTATCCATCAGATCACGCACGGCTATTGCAGACGAAATGCACTGTTGTTGCGCAGATAGCGCGGCGCTCGCAGGTACAGCAGGGTGAACTTTAAGATAGCTGAAGATTGTGACTAAGTAGACGTGGTACGACATGCTCATTTATGGTTAGCTTGTAGGTTTGGTTTGTGCGAAAGATACTTACTGCATTGCGATCACCGCCGGAGTACAGCTTTGTCCTTCTTTGATACACTCCGGCAGAGAATGATACCAGCTTGTCAGGCGCTGGTAGAACGAGCTAGTCACGCGCTCAACCTCTGAATAGGGTCGCGGTTTTCGTATCTGCTCGTCCCGTTCTCCGGCATTGAAGAATTGAATGACTTCGTACATGATGAGATGTAGGTCGAATAGTTGGTTGTGTACGCAATTCCGGTGAGCGGGCACAGGTTGACTTCGGTATGGGTAAGTCATCCATGTATCGTTTGGATCGTGGTCAATAGGTAAATATGATTTTTTGGGCGGTCGCATTGAAATTGTGAAGTGGAGTGCGAGATCTGCGAGACTGCTACGCGTCAATATCTGCAGCTCGTGTGAATCGGGATTAAGAACATACGTGAAGAGACTGAATATTCCCCGGGCACAGATCCCTATGGAGCGCTCCATCGCACCTGCTTGTGACCCTGCCTGCGCGATGATTTCATCGGCTCGTGCTACCAGATTGCGCACCGAAGTGATCGTCTGGGAAAAATAATTGTGGCCAATCCGGTCTTTGCCCATCAAGCATGTACTATCTGCGATTCAGCCCTGTACTGTTGACATCCCTTCGGAAGCTAGGTGGTACCTTAAGAAGAGAATGCCCAATCCCTGCACTGTCGTCAAATTGATCCTTCCCTCCAGCGCATCCAGATGTCTTTTAGCTTCATTGTAGAAGTGTTGTCCTCGCGAGTTTGGATTGTCGGGGTTGATGAATGCTTCCGGATAGCTCGAATACCACTGCAGTCAAACGTTAATCCTGAGTTCTTCAACTTTGATGAGGAAGTACTGACGCAAGCCTGTGATAGTATGATGTTAACCAAAAACGACGAGCAAAACGGAGAATTGACATCTCCCGACTTCATAGCCGCAATAAACAAGTCCTTATCGATCCAATTTCGGGAGACGTGATCCCACGTAGACCACAAAGATATCAAATGAGACACAAATGCATCGTCTGTCGTGACCTCCGTCCAAGGTTTGGCCGGTAACTCGAACAGCGGGATGTCCGTCAATCGGTCGATATTCATAACATTCCGTGAATTCGTGTCCGCTATCGATGAAAAGGCATGCATATCCATTTGGCTATTGATAGATGGCATTGGACTCATCGACGAGGCTGAGGATGATGGCGCTCCCCAGCTCAACGATTCTGGTGCCGACGTCGACATAGGAAGTGACAATCTTTCCATCCGACTACTGACCGCAAGCCGAATATCGTCAAGAGATGCATTGCTTCGAATCAGTCCAAGAAGCTGCGTGGACTGATATCCTTCATCTCGCAAGGCCTCAATCAGCCCCAACAAGAAATGCCGATCCTGCTCGAGATCTTCGACTTTTCGCTTCAGGGCGAACCTCCGCCGTCCATCCGTCTCGTCGTTGATCTCGCAATAAAGAGAATTTTCATGGCAGTTCTTACAGGGATTGGAACCGATACACTGTTTTTTTCCCAAAGAACAAACCCAAACAGGAAAGGTGGAAGGTTACTATTAGTCCATTGCCATTCCCTTTTTGAATAAAAGAAAAAATATCACAAGAAAAAAAGCAAGAAAACTGACAAACAGAAGGATTCAAAATGCAGTGCGAACCTTGATTTTGCGTTTTTGACATTCGTTGCATGCGCGAGATGCATTTTTAGGTCGGACTCGTCGCGGCATTGAGGCATGACTGCGTTCACCGTCCGGATTGTTACCCCACGGGGCTGGCACCAGATGGTGCAGTTTCGATCTGTCGGTCGACATGTTTCAAGTCATGAGTTCGGGCCGGAGGAAGAAAGATTCTGTTCAAGAATCAGCTTGTGTCTGGTGTCGAGATGAGGCCTCTAACCATGAAAACAACAAGAGAGCTTCTTTTATGTGATGTGTATTTCCGACGAGCATGGATGCTGCTGCGTCAGTCCCTGTCGAAACGCTCAGGCCACCGCTTTGATATTCATCCATGTACAAACGCCGCGTGATGTCAAATAATCAATATTCATAGGCCGTCAATCATAAATACGTAGATTAGCAGGCGATCCACAAGAAAGTCGTGCCGACCAGGGATTGGCACTGCTCTCTGCCAGTTGTTGTCGAGTCACAGGCTTGTTCCAGGCCGATTGTGATGAAGTAGGCGATTGATGAAAAACAAAGACCACACCGACGCAATTTAGAGGCGGACGCTAATTAACAGCTTAATTCGATCGCCCAGTCATAAGTGAGAGGAATTTTATGTGACGAGCAACGTTGCACTTTGCCAGGTATATCCCGAGAAACGCAAGTCAAATCCCTCCCTAGTCGTGACGAATGCGAGGAATGAGCGCGCGTGATGGGACAGGTGCCTAATGTAGTCGCGAACCAAAGGAGTAACTTCAATCGAGAATGACCGAGTCGAGCAAAGCAACCCCCAAAGTTGGCAAGCAAGGTGTATAGTACGTGGCACTTAGCACGCTGGTAGGCTGACAGCCTTATGTCGTTATTAGGCTTTTGTTTCCCTGTTTTTGACCCTGTCGTATTAGACTCTTAGTCCACAAATTATGGTGCGTTGGAGATATGCGAGACTATTTCCGTGGCGGCACATGATAAATAGCAAAGGATCTCGACAGGGATTTGAAAATCGAAGCCCGTGCAAAGAGATCCCAGAAAAGGATTTAAAAAAAAAAAATGAATGAAACTTGATAGATACAGAAATCCGAGGGGTGAAAAGCCGATAACCAACCCGAGTCATTTGGGCTCCGTCTAAATCGTCAGTCAACGTCTCGAAAAGACCCAGACCAGGTTAGCACGGACGAGACGGTCCACTCATCTTGAAAAGAAGACGCCGTTCATTCGCAAACCCCGAAAGTTGAGCTCCAAAAAAGAAAACCGGGCTTGACTTAGTTGACTCGAATTTCAATTTTGTGGCATGGCCCACGTCAAAATGGAGTCTAGACGAATCATTTCCATTGGATTGGGACTCACTTCCTGCGTGTTGACCTCAGCGGGGTGATTTTGGTTTCTTTCGGCATGACTAAGGTGACTGCACACCGCATTTGATGACATTTTCTACCCAGCAACTAGTTAATTAGTTATAGCTTACCTTAACCCTGGTGCTACCTACTACGTGATGTGAGTGCGACGAGGAGAATGATCAAGTGGGGGAGCGTCCCAAGGGATGGTGAATCCTTCAAGGTCATAACGCGCGTATGTCCTGCAACTGACGATCCGGAAACCGCTCACGATTGTGAAGACGGGGACATTCTGACGAGTACCGTTTCATTCCTCATCGTCAGAATACACCCAAGCATGGACTCGCACGCCCCATAGAGGTATACAGAAGCACGCATATACCGACAGCCAGGTCAACCTCGAGATGCCCGGATTGACGTCCACTCCGTGCATGCGGTCGCAGGTGGGCCTGCCCAAAAAGGCATTTCTATGCATGACTATGAGATAGCTCTGGCATCTGATTATGCATTGCTACTGTACTGCTAAAACCACTAGATCCATCGTGACTCTGGACCCATGATTAGTCGCCCTACACCGCACCTTTCTGCAAGCGGCAGGCGACAGAAAGAGAAAAGAACGTGTCAAATAATGGGAAAAAGGTGATGCGTCTCTCCAAATCACGAGAGTTTGTGTACTATGTCGGTTGAAAGTCTACGTGTAACAAACCTTTTAGGAAATCATCCTGGAGAAATGATTGAAAAAAAAAAAGGCGAAGTCAGAAGTTTCAGTTGGGACTCCATGCATTCGTCTTGTATAGGGATTCCGCCAATCAGAATGCGGGCCGTGCCATCGGAGAAAGTCCGAGGCGAAACACGGCGCGAGTGCCCGAGAAGCCTCAGGAATCAACATCGCACGGCGCGTCCATGGTAGATCCTTGACCATCAGTATAATGTTTTCATTGATTGATCCCAAAATAATACAGGGCTTCCTGGTAGAGGGTTTGAGGCACATATTCCAGAGGATCGTTTCAATGGCGCAGCAACTAAAAGAAGAAAGTCAGCCACAAGCCCACTCAATTTCTTGTCGAGACTCAATACCAAGAATAGAGTCTCAACAGTATCGCGTACTTAGTCGATACTACATACGTCAGACATTGGCTTTAGCTCCACGCTCCGGAACGGGCCGATGCTTTGGGCGCACATACACACATACGGCGTGCTTCCTGGGACGGGGTGCTTCATTATTCGCCGTAGTTGAAGATTACGAGACGGATTTGGGTTGTTGTAAGCGAGATAGACTCTCTTAAGTGACCCCAGTGTCGTGTGTCCAATCGGCATCAACACCTGGGTATGTATGCGCGATGCGCTACGTCCCAAGTCCAACCAGTCACCGGTGACTTTCAATTCCCCTTGCCGTTGCATCGTCGATTCGTCTCTGCCTGACCCAAAATAGGTACCTGATGGGCAAGCGGCCTGCAGCTTGAAACCTAAGTCAAGGCCGAAAAAGATCAACGTACGTCGTCGATCTTCGGCTACTACGATCGATCGAAATGAACGCCCGCGTAGACCCCGCTAACGCCGAAAGAAAGCTGACTTTGCTTTGTTCGGGCGAATAGATTCTACACCGTGCGTTACCTTGCATGCAGATCATACGTAGTACGACTCGGAGATCTTGCGTTACCATGGCCTACCTCACTCGATCTCGATGCAGCTATGTAATCGTAGTACCACTCGACTTTTCAGCCCAGTCCGGGTTATTCATGTCGATGTAAGCTCGAGAGTCAGATTTGATGAATGATCATTGATGCAATCTTGTTCTTTGCAGACACAAATGAGAGTCTATGTAGTATATTAAATCTGCAAAGTATTCAATGATTGGCATATCATGTAATTAAAAAGAGCAAAATTCTGGCTAGCGCTTTTTTTCCCCGAATCTAGTCGCTTGCTGGTACAACATCAGTAGAATTTGATAACACCAAGAAACCCCTTCTGGGCAACATGAGAACAGAAGTCATTTCTCATCTCAGAGTCAATTGCCCTGGCGTCATTCAAGACGTGCTTCGAGGATCACTGCTGCCATCCACAGTCGTCGATTGCGATGAAAGACCAACATGATTCGGACATGAAAAACGTCGGGCAACGAGTACTTACACTGCGAAAAGACATGGCTGGGTTAGCACCGAGGGTTGGGCATTGAGCATCGCCGACTACAACCCAGATATTCTCACTGCGATCCGCCGTCTCGAACAGAAAAGGTGCGTCCATAGCATGTTGTCGTTGCGCCGACGTTGGTGATTTCACTGATGAATGCAGAATCGCTCTTCATGTCGTGCCGTCGCAAGCCGTTGGGTTGGCGAATCTATATTGGATAGAGAATACGCAGCCACTGATGGTGTTCTGCTTGCGCCACTGTTGATACAGCCTATTAAATCGACGGTGCCCTGAAAGTGCTTGTAAATGGAGTCACCGGTAGGTAGGCTCGGAGTTTTCGAAATTGTTGGAGACATATATCCGTGTTGTTATTACATAGAAATTTCTATGCGAAGCGATTCATGACGAACGTTGCGGTTTCACCACTAGCACAGAAGTTGAGCTACATTTGCCTTCTGTCATCAGAGCCAGTGTGTTCTAAGTTTGTTCCAGTCAAGAGTATGGGGGCATGGGAAGAACATTGAAAGTACCTCTGTCGAAAATAAGAGTGGGCATGCAAAGGAACATAATTCACAAAATAGAGCTCTGGGACAGCATGGTCCCTGAGGATACTATGATTGAATCTCTATCGTCAAAGGATGTAAGACGCTGTAAGACATCTGATGCTGTGAGATCACATGGGCAAACAAGTAGAGATACTTTGACTCTTTGCTGGTAGTTACCTTTAGGAAAACAATCTGCTATGGCGAAGGATGACAAACTCCAAGGCCTGCTAATTCAACTAAGAGACGCGACAAAATTGAGCAGGTATATGAGAGCCGTGTCACATTTGGCAACCAAAAGAATATGAGGACCGAATATACTCACGATCTATTTGAGGAGCATACTGTTGGTGAAGTCATTGGGTATTGGGGTTTGTTGGTTATTGGAGCTAATGATCGACCACTACGAACAACAAGAATACGCATGTTAATGAGAGAGAATCATTCTATATCCAGCGATGGCTACGTTGATAGGCAATTACTTGTTCGGATTCTCAATGCGTGCGCTGCAGTGTATAGAATGAGATGGCCTGGATGTCTAGATTGGTAGGGTCGAGTAGTTACCTATCACGTTCCGCTACTCTCATACGGAAGCATAGTTTCATGCTTGTACTACGTAGATTGTTTAATCAGTTTGACAGATGGTCATCGCTTATGTTGGAATTCAAAGAAGCTAGCGAAAAATTCTCGAGCTGCATCAAGCTTCCGGTTATGGTATCCGACAACTGTCAATACAAAAGAACCCTGAGCCTGCTAGCTTTCATGGTAAATTGATGACGGACATCCAATAAGCAACGCATTAGTTGGTTTGAATGTGGTCTTGAAAGATTCACTAGCTTAAGAATATCACTTTACGATTCAATGGGTTATCTTGTCGGAAACAAGCTAAGTTGAAGAGCCTGAACGAACAAGCCCTGTGTATTCAATATATTCATAATATGAGTATACGGAGCGTATTCTGACTTGTTTCTACCATGATCAACCGGTGAACCTCGACCGAATGACTGGTTCAGGCCTGATCAGGAGCAATACTATGCGAGACCGCAGCAAGGGGTGGTACCGTGTAACCAGAGATGGCGGGCTGTGGTTCAGCTATAACGCCGAATCACAGATCCATAGTAAACCCATTCTCGATCGATGCATTCTCGCCGAATCGTGACATCATGGAGTTTAAAGCTCTCTTCAAGCATCATAACGAACCTAATTTGAGCGAATGATCGCTTCGTTTTGCCCGATTGACAGGCCAAACTGATTTCCGGCCATCCGAGGGTTTTTCCCAGCCAGTGAAGTCTAAGCTGGGTTCCCCACGGGGATCGCCCAATCACCACCCGGCTGCTATACAAAGCTACCACAGAAACTGCGTCATTTCGCCATAGCAATCGAGTGCTATTGGCGCCGGAATACATCAGCACGCTTGCAGATGAGACAATTGAGCAGCATAATTGGTTTGCCCCCGTTGCTATTACTTGATAGAAATGCCATGAATCCGATCTTGTCGGCGTATGGGGACGTCCCCATCCATAACGCCCGCGTTGGCGAGCTCTTTGTGCGACCCAAGGAACTCGATTCCTACCAAGATTCTCAAAACTTGCATCAGAGGCAAAGAGAAGGTCAAAAACTTGGTTCGGCAAGATGATCTCTGCATGGCTAGCAGTGGGCACTGGAGGTCATGCCCATATAAGTGACATGCACTTCCACTTTTCCTGAGGAGGTTGTTGATTCGCCTTAAGCATCAACCTTTCAATTGTTGGGCTTGTGGTTTCCTTACCTATTACTTAAGAACACTTAATCATGAGGTCTACGAAGCTAGTCTTTCTGGCATTGATGCCAACGGCCATCGTGGCTCAAAACCTAACCCAACTCTTAGCCAACACTACCCAGCTATCAAGCCTCAACACCTTGCTATCGAGTTACCCGACAATTGCAAACTCCCTTGCCAATATCACCAACGTGACTATCCTCGCACCATCCAATGATGCATTGGCAAACTTCACAAACAGCACTGCCTTCCAAGCTTTGTCGTCAAGCTCGAGCGGTAATCGTACCATCGAGGATCTTCTCACCTACCACATCCTCCAGGGAGAATATTATGCCACTAATATTACCGATACGCCCGCTTTCATTCACAGTTACCTGAATGATACAGTATACACCAACGTTACCAATGGTCAGGTCGTCGAGGCAATCAAGCAGAACAATGAAACTTATTTCTACTCTGGCCTGTTTGCCAACTCAACAGTCACTCAGGCTGTATGTCTTATATTTGATGTCCAGTCTCTATTTACTATCAGTAGAAGCTAATCGGACCATAGGACCTCAATTTCACTGGCGGTGTGGTACACATCATCGACAAGGTCCTCACGGTCCCACTGAACGTCTCGTCCTCTGCCGCTGCAGCCGGTCTTAGTGCTGTTGCAGGTGCTCTGCAAGCAGAGAAGCTTACTCAAACGGTGAACGATCTTAAGAACGTCACTATCTTCGCTCCTGAGAATTCTGCGTTCCAGGCCATTGGTTCCGCTCTCGGTAACTTGACAACCGATCAGCTCACTGGTATCCTCGAGTACCATGTCCTCAATGGTACACTAGCTTATTCTACTGATCTCAAGAATAACACCCAGTACATGGCTGTTGACGGTCGGAACCTCACTGTTCGAATTGAGAATGGATCCATCTTTGTCGATTCGGCTCGAGTGGTTACTCCTAATTTGCTAATTGCTAATGGCGTTGTACATGTCATCGATAAGTATGTCCGAATTATTTCAAAAACCCTACGTGTCAACTCCTGACTAACATCTCCAAAGTGTTCTCAATCCTAATAACACGTCTGTCACGCCTAATGCGACCGCCACTTCCCAGGCTCCAGCATTCTCTGGCGCTTCCTCGGCAAGTGACATTCCATTTACCAGCGGAGTCACGGCCTCTGCAACTGTAACCGGCACTGGTGCTGGTGCTGGAGCTGGAGTGACTGGTACATCTAGCAGCACTGCTGGCGCCATGCCCATGCGAACAGCCGGAGTTGGTGCCGCTGTAGTCTTTGGCGCCGGTGCAGCATTGCTCAATGTCGATGTCTTCTAGTGGAACAGATAATGTAATACCAGAAGGCTAGTTAAGCTATTGAGACCCTTCTGGAAAATCATCATGATCTTGTTCGTTCTTAGGCTTGTCGTTCCTGATATTGTTCGGTTGAATTCTATGTCCTGTAGCAAATGATGAATGGCGTGACGAGTCTTGCAATATGTATTAAACTATAAATAATCTACACATTTGACCTCAATGATTAGGAACTTCGATTGTATCATAAGCATGTATTCGGTTCGCTCGAAGAGTTTGTATTGCAGAATAGTTCTTTTCAATAATTAACAACTAAACTATGTATACTCACATGCTTATTCCTTCCTGCCATTATCTATACCTATTCATATTCTTTTCAATACTGAGGCTCCTGTATTAGGTTTTCTAATCGCATTTGCAACAAACAATCCATCCATGGATCGCGAACTTGATGCGTCATCGTATTTAGTGACCAGGATTTAAAATAGTCATTTTCAAGCTACGATCTGCCCATTTTGTTCTTTATCTGAGTGACATTCAATGCTCAGCAATATAGAAATAACAGCCAAGACACGATCTGTCATGCGTTACATTGTTGGGCAGATTCATGGGACCAAGAGTTACCGGGCATCACATATAATAATTAAGCAGAGGCTCCGCAATGACATTACGCTGCCAACCGGTCAATGAGACTACAAGAGCATCAGAAAATCAGCAGAATGACTTTACCTATCATTTGACGCGTCAACTTCACTTCATCGGGTAGTATCAGTCTTGGTGGGATTTTTACGTGATTCCCACTGCCATAAGTATTTCCCAGCGAAATGCGTACGTAAATAGGACTTTGCTAGGGCCCTTTAGACGCCGTCGGTTAGCCCTATGTAACCCAGGGGCGGATGAATTGTGTTGGAACCAACAATAGAGAATTCACTTGGCACTCAATCGAGTTGGAATCACAAAATAGCTATGGAAACACGTAGCTATGGATAAGCTTGTGCCTGATCCAGATAGCGATCTATTGCAATATGCTCATTGATGTATATGCATCTCTTTCTCAAGACTTATAACGCAGCTTGCTAGAAGATTTAAGATCTACTCAAGATTCGATTGTATCCACTTCGTATTAGCTTCAGGTACCATTTCGACAAAAGCAACCAGTGACAGCCGATGAACGAATGCGCTTTCAGGAACCAGGCACGATCTGTAACATTCGAAGCGTGGCTCAAGCGGATGAAACGGAATGGCTACCATTAAGTTCTAGCACTATTCCCTTGCCCTACTACCGGTAGTCAGCAATATCTGGGGGCCAGATGTAACTCTAACCATGTCATCGCGAACACCCTGAATTTTATTCATGGCCTCGCTCAATTGAGGATCAGCCTCACAAATATAAAATGACACAGATTTCCTCCTCTTACACTCTCACCTGTCTCGCGTTGTGTACAGCCATTCATTCCTTCAACAGACAAACAGTTTAGCTTTTCAGTCATTCTCTTCTGCTACCTCGAAGCAAGCCTTTGACAGGACAAAAAGAAGCAATACCAAGCAAACACCCAAAAACATGAAGTTCACAGCTGCCACCATCGCCGCATCGGCCCTTTTGCTCGGTTCCCAGGTCGCAGCGAACCCCATACAGAAGCGCGACATCCCTTCCTCCTTCTACTCGGACATGGCCATTGATGGCTCAATCTACTCTTTTGCCGACGACGCTAGCTGTAATGAGATCTTCTACACTGCTGGCAGCTGTGGACTATCTACCTATTTTACCTCCGAGATCCCTAGCTCGTCAACCATTCCCTTGGTCGCCATGGCATCTGCGGTTATGAGCCAGTTTGGCGCATCTCAGAACAACGAACTCTGCGGAAAGACCATCGAAATTACCGGGGCCAACGGTGTTACCGTACAGGCGGCTATTGCTGATACTGCTGGTGCGGATATCATTGACATGTGTCTCACCTTGTGGGAGGATTTCGGTGGTGTTGACGGTGACGGAACCATAATGACTGGTGCCAACGGTCTCGAATGGCACCTCGTTGAGTAGATGAAGTTACTCAGATCATGGAACTGCCGTTGGAGACTCAAGACAAGTCTCGCTGTTCTCAATTGCCGTTTTGCTCGACTCAACGCTTCCAAGTCTTGCATCCGGCTGCTGATACTGAAGGAATTCGGACGTATAGTGTATATAGGATTAAGCCTTCATTGTACATAGTGAATGAATAGAATTTAAATGGGCGACCCCTGAGGAGTCCTAATCAAGCCATCAGATAACATACAGCAGTATCATACCTGATCTTGATTTTGCGCGTGGTAGAGTTCGCGGTTCAAGATTCCCCAGTTGATCCGTATAGCATCAAAGTACAATTCGACAATATAGCATGTGACTAGTCGAAAATGCCTCTTTAGTCGATAAAAATTCAGATGAGTAAATGTTGTCATGGATATGCGAGTCAATTTGGCTACGTATATCGATCCTGTCATGAACCTATAATACGTAACGACAAACTCTACCTGCCCTCTTTCAATTGCGTTTCTGTTTGTTCTGTAACCTCTGGAGCTGTTTGAAGTTGGTTTGTTTCGTACAAGTTTAGACCATCTCTGTAAGATAAAATCATCAATTAGTGAGTCTATACGCAGAAACCGAACCCGAAGAATTGTGCCGTACCCAAGCTTGTTATTTGGCATGAAGAGAGATATTATCAGAACCGGTACAGACAGTGCAAGCGCAGCAATCGTCATGTATCTGTCAGAAGACGTTAGAAAACGTTCCTCAATGGCTGCAGAACACAATAGTATCTCACCCCATGACGTCTGAATACTGTTTTATTGATCCGCCCAAGTTAGCATGATATCATCCCCCAGCTTTAAACATGTCTCAAGATCGAGATTACTTACAGCTTCATTCACGGCTGTCCTTTCTGGTGTGCC
Organism: Talaromyces sp. PB3603; assembly: GCA_023625915.1. NCBI lineage: Eukaryota > Fungi > Ascomycota > Eurotiomycetes > Eurotiales > Trichocomaceae > Talaromyces > Talaromyces sp. PB3603. The sequence continues at coordinate 988,211 of JAMAFY010000011.1, forward strand.
CCAAAGAGGTAAGGTACCCGTGATGGAATTGAACATGGTATCAATTTCGGTTTCGTTTGTAGTATCAAGTCGAAATCGCAGACGCTCACGAAGTGTATCGGTATAAATTCCACCTGCTATTGCTGACCCGATACCATCACCAAGAAAAGCACTGAGACTGATCAACGATGTGACCTGAGCCAACTCGGCGTGCGGCACAACAATCTGCGCACCAACTATAATAATAGTCTCAATGATTCCGCTGCCTAGTCCTTGGACGACTTGTACGATGAATAGCTCGGCCATGGAGCTATCGTTATTCCGGAGACGAATCATAACCCCATATCCAATTAGACGGATCGCCGCACCTGCAACACCAAGCCATTTGAATGAACGTGTCTTGTACATGACAAGACCAACTACCATACCAGTAAGACATTGCATGACACCGTTGGTATAGGCCAGATAGATTGCATTACGGGCCGAGTAGTTGTGAGATACCAGCGACCAGGCATACAAATATGTGTGCGTAACGCCGAAGCCCATATTGTCCAAGATACCAAGAGCCACGCTCACGACGATGGCCAAGTTTGTAAAATACCTCACAGGAACGACTGGGTGTTTGGCAATATATCTCTCATAAGGATACAAGGCAATCAGCGCGACAACTCCCAGGGCCATAAGAGCATCTATCCATGGCGTTCTCCATCTGCTCGTGGTTGTGGCAGCGAGTGTGATCGGTATTAACAACATTGCAAAACCACCACCCAAGAGGAAAATGCCCCCCAGATCGATCTGCGAACAGAAATCATACAGAGTGAGCTTCTGCGTGAAGATGATTCCGGCCTTTCGAGCCCTTCTCTGAAACACCAAAAGCGTGATGATGATAAAGCTGGCTGTGAATGGCATCAAAATAGCAAACATTCCTATGCCCCAGCGCCACCCGATGCCATCAACGACACTGTCGACAATAAGCGCCCCAACCCACGGAGTGATCAAGAATGGTAGGTAGATGATGTTATAAGAAAATCCTCTCCAACGCATATTAGACAGGTCAGACACCATGACCGAATCTAGCAAGGAGGTTCCTCCTTGGCCGAGCGCGTAAAACACGTAGCCTCCTGCGTAGGTATTGAACGTAGTAGAGGAAGCGCAGAGTATATATCCCAACACATAACATGTGATGGTGAACATGTAGGCTTCTGCTCTGCCAAGAACATCCGATATCTTAGCAACGGGAGGTTTCACGATCGCCAAAATGATTCCTGTTGCCGTAGTCACGGTTGCAACCTTCGATAGTTGATTGAAAGAAGACGATGCATATGTAATATATGATGACGTTGATACATTGTCAAGCTCACTGAATTCAGATGTTACTCAATGTAAGCAAGCCAACAGGAACGGCGCAATATGACTAGAGACCTACAATATAATCATCATCATACCTAGCCTGATATTGAAGTCAGCATTGGGAATCGTAAACCTGAGAAGGGTATAGACTGTTTCAAAGAACCTACCCAAAATAAAGAAAATATTTGCCAGTCCGGCCCCAAACGACCTGGGCCGCCTCTAGTTTAGCAATACCGCCAACCTCGAAGCTCTGAGCGGGCTTCTCTGGCTGTCCATCTAGTTCATCAAGATGAGACGACAAGTCAGGTTCAGCTTCATGGATACTCTCGCCGGTTTCTGGTGCCGGCGGATGTCTAAATTGCTTTTTAAACTTGGAGAAAGACTCCATGTTTTCCGAAGGCGTAGAGGTCAGACCTGTGATCGACAAAGGTATAAAAAACTTTATATTATATTTTTGCTACGAGCCTAGATACTCGTTTTTGCTGCCTTTCAAGCTTGATTATTTGCGAAAGCACAATCAGCGCAAACCTGATATGCTTTCGCGTGAGAGACGAAGCACAACCTGGGCGTGCTACTGGGACCCTGGCTCTGACTGGGGCAGATTCATGGTTATATACTCAAATGCCAAAATACCTGGGTAAAATTCCCAAAAAGAATGAATGATAACAGAATGGTAAGAGTCTCCGAATCAGCGAGTGGTATTCCCACGTTGAATCGTAGCTGATAAGAATGAGCCTAGACTTTCCGGCTGGAATGTAACATTTTGGCAGAGTAATTCACATTTCGACGCGCGTTCTGCCATTTATCATACTCCATCTTGATATTGGCCGAGTATTAAGCAAGGACTGCTAGGGTAGCGGGGGTATGGCGGCACTGAATATACTTACTATCTTAGGGATGGACAGCGCGGCTTCGACGATTTTAGGGGCGCCCTAACGTCGACTCCTTATCAATCTATCTAATGCTATTGGTTCAAGGGAATGTATACTCCAGTCGCTCTAGTAAAAGATTCTTCTCGTCTCTCAAACTTTGATAAGAAAGTAAAACAACCAGATTTAAAACTGGCCTAGTCATGAATCTTGTCTTGCAGTGAAGTATAGCCCGACTGATAAGGTCAAACCGAACTGGTCGTCTTCGTATAGCAAGTGGTACTTGTTGCACAGGATCATCCTATTCGAGTCAGTTGAGCTTGGCATTAACTGATTGCTGGCGATTCCAATCTTGTCTGCTGTTGTTCGTCAGTTCGTCCTTACGTATCCACCCAAGATTTGTGGGTTCAAAAATATACTCCTCATTCGGGCTTGAGCAGCATCTAAGGGCTATTTCGGGAAGTCCGCTTCTCCCCAGATGTGGCTACTGATCTTGAAAACTTAAAAAAGCGTCAGTTTGAGTTAATGAGATATCCCTTAACAAGATGTTGGGGAGATGTGCTCCGTACTTACCGCAACTCTCACAAATCACGCGGGGTTGTAAAAAGCAAAGAGAGGGAAAGTCTCAGCTGATTCTTTGCGCTTTTTGATCAGAGATAGCATATGTGCCTTATTCTTATTAGTATGAGATCCGCAATGGACACCGTCTTTAAGCCAATCAGTAGTAGTGTATGTATCTCTTGTGTTACTTAGTTCGCTTAGCGCAGACGGCATAGGTGGCTAACCCGCCATTATTCGGCAACGCTTAGTTGCAGGAGGGGAATCGATGAGTGCCTTTCATTCTCCGAATCGCTTTAATGGAGGGGTTCGGTTGACTTGATAGTTCTCCAACTTCCTCTGCCCAAGGGCAACTATCAGGACCAAAAACATGGAAAAAGTCAAGCGTTATGACGGGGAGCAGTTAGTGGAGGTGGATGCAGTGGTTCGTGGCCGCCGAAGGCAGTCTAGGAATGATCAAATTTATACCGTGGTGATTTCTTTGATAATCATTGCGTCGGGACTTTTCTGGTACATCATTCCCAAGCCCGTGAATAGTAGAGAGAATCTTGCGTCGGAGGACCACGATGACACATTGTCATCGGATAAGCCGTTCAGCTGGAGTGAGGTATGTTCTGCAAAGGAAGATCATTCACGGTCTCGCACAGTTAATGGCAAATATCCTTCTGTCAATTTAGGTTGTTCCATCTTCCAGTCTGATATATCATAACTGCTTCGATGGCTTCCAGTGCGCAAGACTTGAACTGCCGATGGACTATCATCGTGCCGATGCATTGGGTCGTAAAGTTGCTGTCGCCGTGACTCGTTTACCAGCTAAGGTTCCAGTCACTGATGCTCGCTACGGAGGCGCGGTTTTGATTAATCCAGGTAATTTCCAATTTTACTTTTTTTCTTCCTCTTTCCCCCATTGTGGACTCCTCGAAGCAATTGAGCATCAATGTACAAGCTGTAGCAGATAATAACCGTGGTTGAAAACATTCAGGAGGACCGGGTGGTTCTGGTGTCGCTCAAGCCCTGATCACAGGCCGCAATCTTCAGACTATAGTGGACGCGGATGTTGACCTCCTAGAAGATGACGAAGAGAATGGCTCACTCTATTTTGACATCATCGGATTCGATCCGCGAGGCGTGAACAATACCACGCCTCAATTCAGCTGCTTCCCCAGCCTGCTATCAAAGGTCAATTTCGAATTGCAGGCGGAGGCCGATGGAATACTAGGCAGTTCCGCCGACTCCTTGATGAGAAACTGGCAGCGAGGAGCCGCGCTCAGTCAAAGTTGTTCCGAAGTACTACTTGCGCGGGACGACAATGACGCCACTGGCGAAGCCCTAGGTGAATATTTGAACACCGTGCCTGTAGCTCGCGATATGCTAGAGATCATCGAAAGACATGCTGAATGGCTTGAGAATGAGGGCCTTCAGAAGCAACGAGAAGAAGACAAATTCACAGGCTATGACGCTGAGCAGAAGATCGCTGTCCGTACACGCTGGAACCGTGGACAGGAGAAAATACTCTACTGGGGTCGATCTTATGGTACTGTGTTAGGCGCCACTTTTGCTACCATGTTTCCAGATCGAATTTCAAGAGTATTACTGGATGGCGTGGTCGACACTGATAATTATTATAACGGTGGCGGCGAATCTAGTATCACTGATGCCGACGCTATCTTTGAACGATTCTTTCACTACTGCGACGCAGCCGGGCCAGAAAAATGCCCATTCTATGAGAAAGGAGGTCCATCCCAAATACGACTATCCTACGATGCTATCGAATCCAGACTTCGAGCCAAGTCCATCTCCGTAGCGGCCTCGAGCAACCACGGACCTGAAGTGATCACTTGGTCGGATCTAAAAATCATTCAACGCATTGCACTCTATCAGCCACTGCGCGCATTTCCACTGCTTGCAAAGTTTCTGACGGATCTCAAGCGAGGCGATGGATCTTCGATGGCTTCCTTCAAACAGGGCAATCGTCCAATTACCTGTCTGTCGGAGGAATGCACTGGCGCTGGCTCATGGTCACAGCAATGTACCGGTTTCGAGACTAGCGAAGATTCCTCAAACCAAGCTATTCTTTGCAGCGATGCCACATATTTGAATAAGCTCAACTTGGATGACTTCCAAGGCGTATGGAGTGGTCTTACAGCTGATAGCAAAAGCATTGGAGACTATTGGGCCAGTGTATATTTGACCTGTGTGGGATGGAAACCACGGGCCCAATGGAGACTGAAAGGTCAGTTTACACATGCCGCTGAATCGTACAAATGTCAAGATCTGAACCTTTCGTCGCTGTCTAGGCCCCTTTGCTGGGAACACATCCCATCCTCTGATGTTCGTTAGCACCACGTTGGATCCGGTGACACCACTTAAAAGGTAATGAATTTCCACCGCCTTTGTAGGCAATGAGTCTTCCTAATCCACATGCTAACGTGATCGTCCAGTGCAAAGAAAATGTCTAGTCAATTCAATGGTTCGGTTGTTCTTGAACAAAATTCAGAAGGCGTAAGTGAGACCCTAGGCAGATACTCGACTTCCAAAGTTGAAAATCATTGACCACTTTCATCCAATATAGCATACGACCGGATCAGGCCCTTCTGTCTGCTCTGCTAGGGCTATTCGCAAGTACTTTCAGACTGGACAACTGCCAGAGCCTGGCACAATCTGCTCTAGCGGCTTTGAGCCATTGGTCGGCGCTCAACGAGAATCCACCCTGCTTCACGACATGAATGTATCGGATCGTCGACTATCCGAGGCCTTGCTTCAAGATACGATGACTTTTGGGCTCGCAGCGAAACCCGTGAACTAGAGTAATCCGGGGAACATGGAAAAACAGGCTCAACAAGCGAGCGTGAGTCCGAAGCAGCCTAGTCATCTCCCAACGTCCCACATTACGTGGAAGAGGCCAGCATCGAGCGAGGATGAATCAGAACTACTCTACCAAGCTCAGAAGTCATTCATTGCAAATCTTGTATATGAGACCAGCATAGGCTCAGGGGTAAGGCGTCATGACCGTGTTTTGTGTGATGTTGATTAGTTGATACCTTTGATAGCGTGGTAGGAGATAGAGTATACCCAATAATGAATGTCAATACAAACATGATTACTGACTACGAGAAAGGTATCAATAGTGCTGCCAGCTGAGTTCTAGAATCAGCATGTAATCCAAAAGAATGTAGCCATTGTAACAACAGTAGTGCGTGCTTAGGTCCTCTGAACCACAAGACACTCATTCATTGCACGTCCTGCCATGCCTGTCAAGAGTTGGTACTGACGCCATCTGCCGATCGGCCTGACGCTAACCCGGATAATCCTGATGACCCTGATAACCCTGGCAGCCTTAACAACCCTAAGCCTACGAAAGTCAAGTGGGCCCGTAGATATAGATAATTCTCCGATTGGCTCTCAATAGTCTGGCTACGTCAATGGCTGCCCCACCCTACGTCAGTCCTCGAGGATTGCCTAATCGGGCAGCCAGAGACCCTAATCTGCCATAAAAGCTCTTCTCTTCCTCCTGTGGCTTGATCCTACTTTCTACTTTCAGCAACTTCAAACCCCTGAACTTACCTTTCTTTGCCACATATCTATCATCGGCAGTTTAACAGATCATTCACAAAATGGACACTATCAACAAAGCAACGGGCTCCGCCAGCCAGCACACAGAGGAGCAGAAGCAGCAACTCTACAACAACCTGCCCGCCGAGGAGCGAGAGAAGAAAAGCTACTCCGAATGGGTCCAAGAGGCCTACCAAGAGCAATACGAAAAGTGGATGCCGTGGATTGAAGACCAGTACCTGAAATGGTTCGGCAAGGGTGACAACAAGGCTTCTTATGCCACCAAAGGTACATTTTTCTGTGAGATATTGACCGACGGAGATCATTGATGCTCACAACATATAGACACTCTGAATCAATCCAAAGTCACCGGTATCAGCCAAGTCGATCAAGTCCAAGACGACGTACACAACCTTGTAGGCAACCAGCTCGGCGAAAACGGGCTTGCCGCTCCTATCGGAAACACGGCCAGCAAAGAAGGAATCAACCGAATGGAGCGCAACGGCAAGGATGAGAAAGGATCGTATGGAGGTCCCGCGGCTGGATACACGGACTCCATGGTCAACAACGCAAAGGGCGGCGCTTCGTACGTGGGAAATTCAATTTCGAGTGGCGCAAAGAGTGCGGGAAGCTATATTGGAGTTGGTGGTGGTAGCAGCCAGACTGAGAAATAAGGCGTTCGCGTGTACTCTTGGTATGCTGTTGTTACATTTATGACTTGGGATGAGCGATGTTTCGTTTCCGTGTTTCAGCTTTCGGGGTTTATCTAATTGTGTATTAGCTAGTTATTGATAGCAACTTCTAATGACATGTCTTGTTAATTTCGCAACGAGAACGATCGCAAAGTCGCGAGAAAGTATGCGCTGAATGTAAATGCCAGAGCTTATTCATTCAGCTACGATGGTCGCAAATAATACCATCCACCGACATCAAAGGACACAAAGTCCACCCCTGTTCGAAGATAGATGAAAGAAAGAGCCCGAAGAGTTTATAGATGGCGCAAATGTGCACCATCTCCCACTTTAATATTTCATCGCAGGATTGATACCGAGCTGGTATAGTGGACTATTCTCCAAGTTTTCATAGTCCATAAACGCCATCGTACATTGCCGAGAAATTTCAACTTCCTCGCCCCTAAGCAATGCCCCCTTATCGTAGGTATCGATCGCAGTCTTTAGACTACTCGCATCATTGTTCACCGAAACCAGGTTATTGAAAAGCTCATAGGCATCCTTGATTGCCAGATTGCCGCCCTGTCCGCGGTGAAACGTCATACTGTGATGAATTGTGAGCTTCCGATGGTCTCAAACAGGATTGTGCAATTGTGCTAATTACCTGTGTGCCGCGTCGCCAATCAAAGTCACACGTCCCTGATGATTTTCCCACGGTTTGGTATGCCATATCCTCAACTGATCCTGTCTGATAAAAGTATCTTCAGGAAGCTTATCGACGACGGTCTTGAATGGATCAGCCCAATCGTACATGCGTGATTGAAGCTCAGAGAGCTGGCTGCCGGCGCATTGACTGTCATTGTTATCACTCAGTCTCCATGCTGCAAGAATGTAAAATAGCCATGTTTCAGGGTCCGCCGCATCGGGCTTGTCTAACAACGAGATACCCATGTATATATTGCGCGGGTGTGCAGCGACCTCGACGGTCGGACCGAGATTTTTATCAAGCCACTCGGCCGAATTCGCTGGCAAGCTAAACGAAAAGTTCATGAACTGACAGGGCAACACTTCCTGTGCGGCCTCATCGCCCAGTAACCAGCGTCGCACCTGGGAAATTCCGCCATCAGCGCCGACAATAATCGTGCCCATTTCCCGTGTACCATCGGCAAAGTGGGCAGTCACTTCGTCATCGCCATCTGGCCCAACGGTTATGTCCACAAGTCGCTTGCCGTATTGTACGGAGAGACCCTGTGATAAGTGGTGCTTCGTTTTCTTGTGATTGATTCGTCGAATACCAGGAAATTGATGTCTTATCTTCAGCTCACCTGTCGCGCCGTCCCGGATGGCTATACCGTATTTACCTGCTTCAGCTGGATCTGTGGTAGGATCTGGTTGACATAGATTGATCGACTCGAAGATCCTTGCCGGGACAAGTTTTTGAAGTAGCGGCAAAGCCCATGACATTGTGATACACCAATTGCGATCTCTAGGCGTGGTTTCTCGGTCAACAATGACGAAATCTATGTTCATCTATATGAACGGGTTTAATGAGGTATGTCAGCCAAAGCTCCGAATACTGTCGTTACTGAATTACTGGGAAATCGTTGGTATTGGAAAATTTGCCTACCTTTTGCAATCCATGGGCAAGAGCTAGCCCTCCCAGGCCTATCGCACAATAAGTCAATGAACGACCTATATTCGACGATACGGCAGTCACCTACCAGCTCCAACGATTATCACTCGCATGGGCCGTTTCGTCATCGTCACAAAGCTTTCTCAAAGGGTTGTAGGCCGCTACTTCTTTCACATCCGTGTCGACATCTAGGCAGATAATTTCAACCCTGGTGAAGGAGCCCTCTGTGGGATTCGAGGTGGATGTGGCTGGATCCAATCGCTTATTATGCCGACAAGTAAGGGGTACCTTTCTTGCTGATCTCTATTGGACTGGATGTGTTGAGAACATATGATCGGACGAAGTGCGGAGTTAATGTATTCAGACTGAAATTGCACCGCAGAGTCGTCCCGTGAACAAGAGAATCAACCATGATTGCTGCCATAGTCAAGGACACAGACAATTGTGTACCGTGTGCGAGCAAATGGTGAGACAATGTGTGCCGGTCGCCTCCGGTCCCCCGAGGTGGTAAGACGGAATCGTCTGCAAACAGCCATTGCCTGCAGCTCCGGTGTGTCCATTTCCGGTATGTGATTGGATCAGACAGTGTCACGATGCCTGTCAACAACCGTGCTCTGTATATCGGGATACACAAAAAGGGGGCAATCATCCTGCATAGCAAATGTACTTTTGTTGTCTAGCTGTGTCCGTAGTCTCCGAGTATGAAAGACGAAAGATCTATCTCGGGAGAGGAAGAGGACATTGCATTTCACTGAGCGACCTGATGTAACACATGATACATGATCAAAGGATCTGTTAATTACAGTCTGTCTTATTAGGGGTATGGCGAGAATAATTTGGAGAAGTAAAAGGATTGGCCATAGAAGAAACAGGGTTGACCATAAGAAGCCAATATAGGCGGGTTATAGCTAACACATTCAATGTGCTAATAACAGCCACGATGCCGGCACGGACACCTATCTGTATCTAGTTAGTCAATACGTAGTTGTGTATCTACCTACTGAAAATCTGACACAATACAACCTATATTACCGTATCAGAGCTGTATGGTACAGTTAGCGTAAAGTTTCAGCCTCAAAAACGGCGAGTCAAGAGCCAAATCAGGTGACGCTATTGGCCAATCGGGCTGCTTGGCAACAATTATGGGGTGGGTTCATTGTAAAACTGCATTGCCCTCCCCCACTCTCCAGGCACCCGCCCAGGCACCCGCCCAGGCCAAAAACCTCCTTACGATAGATAAATAGAGCAAAGGGCTTCGTCTACTCCTGGTGTCTCTTGTACTGCAGAGATAAAGACGAGCCTTACACGATGGGCAAACCGCCCACTATTCAGTCGGCCGCAGGCTCATCCTCGCAATCAGTCCATTCTCTGCAGCTTCTGGATCATGACGAGACCGACTTGCTTGTCGACGGTGACAACTATGAGAATCCTCCATCCTACGACGCAGCGATCAACGAAGACGGGCCGAATTTCCAATCGATAGACCGCGCTGATACTTCGCTTCCTAGTGCCAGGCTGATTGACGCCGATTACAGAATACCTGACGGCCGAAAAGCTCAGAGCGTGAGATCAAGCGTACGGAACACACATATTGTCACTTTGCAGCCAGAGTATACTCTTTATGCCGAGGAATTGGCTGGCTTCATGGCGCAGCAGGTACGCCTACCGCCGCGTCCTCAGATTGTTATCAATGGCAGCCACACCGAGACATCGACCAACAGCAAAGATAATAAAAAACAAAGTAATGTGGTCACAGACTTTCACTTTCGCCTCGATCTCGCAGAAACGCTTTTGACTGGGTGGGAAAACCTACCGACCACGGCTACACAACAGGTCCTTCCTCAATCAACCTGGTATCGAGCGAGCGTTTCGATTGATCACGATCAAAGAAAGACATACAGAGGAACGCGCATAAAGACCCTCGCCTGGAAAGGGTCCCAAGGGGGACGGCATGCACCATCTCCAGCTCCGCTCAATCGAGATACTCCGTATCGAGATGAAGAAGAGGGCCTTGCTCCCGTTGACGCAGAACAAGAGAGGCTGGTTCAGGGAGATAAAAGTGGTTTGCTCGAGTGGTGTCAGAGATACTGCAATGACCCGTCACCCGTCAAATCGTGAGTACCTCCCGGTGACTGGTATTCTTATCGATCATGGGTTCTATTGTTGACGGTGTCATAGATTCACCTTGACTCGTCACGTTCACAATTTCAAAGCGGGCTCGATGGCAGATTATTTAAAGTCTCAAATTCGAGAGACAAACTACAGGGGCCAGATCATTGCGAATATGGAAATCGTCAACGGCAAAGTTACAATCTACTCGCCGCACTGGGTCAACAAGCTGCGCAACAACTGGATGGTGTTTTGGGCGTGCATCATCCTGCAGTTATGGATCATTACATGGCCTATCATTTGGCTGCTGGAGAAGAAATATGCCGTGGTCTACTCTTGCTGGTACTCATCACACACCGTTGATGAAGACACCGGCGCCATCGCGCGAAGAGTATATGCTCGAGGTCGCGATGAGCACACTTTGGCTGAATTCTGGGCCCCGGCTGTCAAACAAGCAGCGTGGGCACGACGCAAAGACGACGAGGTACTCTTACTCCAAGATGCGGAACGCCTACAAGGTCTCACCACAGAACAAATATTGCGAGCTCGGACAAGTGAAACGGAAGCTGAGCTTGAACGAAGGCGACGGGTTGATCGTGGAGACGGCACATTTGTGGATTCGATGATTGGCTTGGCTCGAGGAGTGAGCGAGGTCCGACAGGACTGGAATATGTCGATGGGATGGGGTGGTAATACGTAATGGTTTTGTGCCTCGTCGCATTGTTATAGCATTGCGGCGTAGGTTGTGTTGTGTTGGCCTCCAACCATTGGTAATTCAGTGTTGAATCAGCATAAAACACCGTGCTTAAGATTTCATCCCGCTTGTAGTACAGAGGAAATATCTAGCTGCAGTTGCGGTGATGCCTCAACAGGCACATTTGATTATCGACCTCAACCCGGTTTCCTCCGTCCAACAACCCTGGTAATAATTCCCTTTCGCCCAAACTTTGTACTTCTCTTCCGATTCCTTTGGCATGTGTCAGCTCCGCTCCCTAGTACACGACATGAGCACAGCGTACCCAATACTTTTCAAATTCAACGCATTTGACAACCTCATCAAAGGACAGAATCATGTCCGGCAGCCCTACCATGAGACTCCTCTTGGGACTCTGCAGAGCATCGCGTATGCTCTTCAGCTTAGCCGCCACCGGCGTCCATGGATATGCCGTAGCCGCAAAACCGATTGCAGAAAGCTCCTTGGCAGACAAATTCTCTGTTTTGCCGCCCTCAATGATATTCACTAGCATATGCATGTCGACCTCCGTCATACAATTCTTCATCGCTACTCAAGCCGGAAGTGCTTCGACAAATATAGCATCTGCGCCTATACGCTTGAACTCCCTGGCGCGAGCGATGGCTCCATCCCAACCGACGACTAGGGCATCTGTGCGTGCTCGAATGGAATCGTCCTGTCCCTAGTCGCGAGCGTCGCAAGCTGCTCGAATTCGTGCGTAAGCTTCCTCGCGAAGAGACGACGGATCTACCCTCGGCATGACCACAGCCTTGAACCGGGAACACTTAGCAAATGTCCCTTTTGATTGAAAACTTTTCCTCAATCCATTGACGGTCATGGTAATTCTTTCGTTTCGGCCACGTCTGATCCTCAATCATTACACCAGCAGCGCCAGCTTTCACAAACGACTCCACAGTCCGTCGAACATTCATGAGATTACCGTACCCCGTATCTGAAAGTCCATGGCGCTAGATACAGCGAGTTCGGATCTGAAGATCAACGGAAAGTCAGCCTCCTCGATTAAGCGAGATGATAGTCCGTCGTATGAACAAGAAAACGCGAGTATCTTTGCCGGGTCTTGGTGTGCTTCTAGCCAAAGACTTCGCAACCGAGCGGCCTGCGGGCAGGGTATACGATCATGAACATTCTTTAGCCGTACAACAGTCCCGGACTGATCTTGTTCGGCTTGATGGCTTGTTTATCCCGTGTCGAACTTCTTTAAACTGGTAGGGCTCCATGCCGATGAGTAGAATCAGATGGTGTCTCGATCACTCTTTCCTCTCGAGAATGACAATCAATTAAGTTGCGCAAGAACCTCACGAAATCTAGCAGCGTGTAGTTCATCAAGTGGATCACGTACCCCATCGCATTCTCAGCTTTATGTGGACGATCTTTGCGGGGTAATATAGCCCCTATGGCTTGGTAGCGTATGATGCCTATCCGTAAATCGATCAAAGTCGATAGTTTCTAGGTACATGTGTATTTCCGGATCGTATAGTCCGCATTTACCATGCAATACCTAGATCCTCGCGGATCAGGTACAGAAAATCGTGTAGTATGGCTTCGATGGTAGAATGGGTATCATTTGCTTTTGAATTCTAACAAGATCTCTCGTCCCAGTCAATCTTGGATATGTATATAATATATCTTGATGATTTTCTATCCGACAGATCGTGGACGACAGTGTCAGACATCTCTAACAGGTCCGCTCCAGATGGTGAAAATTGCCTAAAAGGTAACGGCCTCTTCGCCAGACACCTTCTTTTTCTTCAAGCCAACGATTTCAAGCATTTCCCTCCAGAATCCGATATCCTTATCCAACGTCGTCAATTCATATCGCTCAATAGCCGGTCGGTCCCATACCAAATCCGCTTCGTGAGGCTTGACGAATTTGGTGCGCTTGTAAAACTTCCAGAAGAAGAAAAATACGATGGCTGCGAAGACCATGGCGTAGTGTGTGAAGAACGAAGAGATATCAAAGCTTCCCGGCATGAAGTTGACGTAGCCATAGCAGACGACGACGCAAATCTCGAAGCAGAGGGCAAAGACGGTGCTCCAGGGCTGGAAGTAGGCGTAGTACGAGAACTCGCGACGATTGAGTCCCTGGGCTTTACAAGCACGCCAGAAGAAAATGTAGTTGACACAGATAATGATATAGTCGATGATTCCACCGGCAGTAACGATGTTCACGAGCCTGAGATTGCAATTATGAGTATGTTAAGGGGTATCAACACGATGAGGGGATATGCAACTTACCAGTTGAGGACTTCATAAGCACCGTTAGATAGCTGAAGGAGAGACAGAAAAGGGAAGAGCATGGTGATCAACAAGCAGTAGATTGGGACACCTTGTTTGGTGCATTTCTTCAGGAAGGCAGGAGCGTGGCCGTCGTGGGCTAAACCGTGCAGGGTTCGGGAAGCGCAATACACGTAGGCGTCGCCAGCGGAGTAAATGGATGTCACTAGCAAGGCGTTGACCAGGTGCGGCAAACCGCTCACACCGAGGTTCTGCATGGCAATAACATAAGGCGAAGCAGCACCGGTTCCGCTACCTTCGTTGGCGATGAGAGTCTTGTCGTTGTACGGAAGCACGATTCCGACGCAGAGGGCGCCTCCAATGAAAAAGACACCGAAGCGGATGTATACAGCCTTGAAAGCGCGCTTCACCGTAATACGTGGGAGTTTGGCCTCTCCGGCTACCATGGCCATATATTCGGGTCCAACGATGGCGAAACTGGCAGCCCACAAAGCTCCAAGGAAACCCTCCCATCGACCCATGGCGCCTCCAGAAAGATATTCGGCAAATGGGCCCTAAACTTCCAAGTTAGAAGCGGGCTTTTTGAATAGTCTCTTTCAAGCATAGTCCTTGGTCGCGTGCGGAAAAGCTTACAGGATTGTTCCAGTACCGGAAACCGTATGCGTCGTGCTTTGGGTTGCCTCCCACCATGGTGACGAAGGTGAAAGCGAAGACTATGCCCATCAAAAGAAGCTTTCCCCATGATAGCCAAAATTCCGCTTCTCCGTACCATCTGACGGCTGCTAGGTTGATGATACTATATTAAATTGCAGCAGAGCCCAAGAAGGGTACAGGAAGCATTAGCAAATGCGTCGAAAGAACAGACCACCAGTCGGGGTATCAGATGATAGGAATCGGAAAAAAATGTGTAGGAGGCTTCAGGAGTACATACCCATAAGTCACAATGCAAGCAGCGCAAATGGCTCCAACCGGCACAGAGTCACTCCAAAAGCGGATGACCAAGTTCAGAGCACTAATCTCGAACGGGATCAAAATGGCTTCATACAAGAAAAAATTCCAGCCGGCCATGAAACCCCACGCATCGTCGACCCAGACCGAAGCGTGTCGGATGAAGGAAGCGTTGACGGGCATGTAGATAGCCATCTCGGCCATGGCGTTGTTGACCAGGGCGATCACACATGAATACAACCCATAGGCCAACAACAACCCGGCCGGACCTCCTGTATTCAATGCGCCACCGATACTGACAAACATAGCCGTTCCGATGGCTCCACCGATCGCGATCATTTGGACCTTACGATTGCTCAAGTGTCGCTTCAATCCGTGATTGTCGTCGATCCACTCGCCGTTGGTCACATCTTGCGTCTCCTCGGGACCGACGGCCTTATCGTCGGGGTATTTTCGCCCTTCCATGGCGTGGAACGTTATGTGAGACGATGATGTTCAAGTCAGGCTGAGGTGGGTAGGCAAGGGGAAACCAAAAAAGACACAGTAGAAAAAAAGAAAAGAGATGAACAGAAAAGAAAGACAACCGGGGGGGTAGAAACAAAAACTACTGCCGTTCTTTTTTCCTGCCTTTCTTTTTTTTTTCCCGTTCAAACTTTTCGGAATATTTTACTTTAGCATGTTCCTCTCTCTTTTTATACATTTCTCAATCAGAAAGCACCCCATGATTGAAATTACATCGTCTTGTCGGTCGACTTTGATAAGCCAATCGCGCTTGGATCAATAATTTACTAGCATATTCAGGGCCAGAAACTAGCCCCATGACCGGCTTAGCGACATGGAGACGAGCCAAAGTCGACTCCACCGGTACTCCATAGATGTAAGATTCCATACAGTAAGTTCACGCCGTCGCATGGACTACGATTGACGGCGTTAGGGAAGTTCCCGGAAATCTCTTCACTCGCCCCATTTGACATACAGCCTTGGATTAGTTGAGTCCCAGTTGCGAGTCACTAGTGATTCTTTTGACGTATCATACCAGAGTAAGCACGTTAACGAGACGAGGATAGCTAGTGGTTGCACCATACAAAGGAATTCTTCTCCGCTGTTTATCGTCTGAAAAGCCAACAACGTGTCTGCATACTCCGCACCGACTGCGAAGGCTGGTTGGTATGTGTTAGCCACCCCACGGAGCCATGCGATGAACACGCCCAAGTGGAACAGTCCCGTCCATCCCATGCACATCCTGGCACGCTGATACGGCGGCAGGACGAAACGGAGTGGCCGAATGCGCGTTTTGGTAGAAATTGCGGAGACTCAGCGAATCATGGCGTGCGCGATTTTGACGCTTTCACACTCAGTCGGGAATGGCGCGCGCCTTGGCGGCTCTGGCGTTTCTCCCAAAACGACTTTTCCTGCGTGGCGTAGCCACTGGTCTCATTGTGCCTGAGCGCACGTGATGTAGGGCTAGTCGTTGCAGGATCCGAGTGATATCCAGGGCACTGTGGAGAGTTGACGGTGATCAATTGCAAGACTGAAAGACGTACGTACTAATTCATGTGTACCAGATAGTGCCGGAATGAGCCAATTGGCACATTGGAATCGCTTGAATGTTTCTCCGGCCGATGCCCGCAAGTACGTACGAGTACGACGCATGACGTTACAATACAATACGCATCGTATACAAGTACTGGAGATAAATCTGCGTAACGATTGGCTGCTTACACAGGCTATGACGCAGCTGTGTTACAGAACATCCAATCATACCGCGGGAGATGACCTGTCAATTTCCCTAAACAGCTTAGTGCCGTGTATCTGATACCAGTTCACGGCCAATCAGAGATGGCAAATAGCTGATAAGAGCCGGGACTTGTTATCCTAACTGAGTGAAAGCCTTCTCAGACGTTACATCGACACTGCGACTCTTTGCGCCGTGTGTCTACAGAGTATCTACGACGCATCGAAGCTGATAACGTACGCGACTTCCTATCACAGTACTGCCGTGCGTTCGAGCTCAACTGGCAACGGCATAGCATGATTTATGGCGGACTATATGCTTTGAACCGTACGCCCTGCACTTGCAAAGTTCCTGAATGCCATCTACTACCTCGATTCGACTACGACCTATATGGCAACTACTTGCGCGTTCAGGAAGTTCAAGGTAGCCGACATCCAATTCAATTGCTTCGTCTTATCAAAGTATAGAGCTTTATCGAACGCCAAGTAATGCGACTCGCGCGATCGGCGACTTTTGAAGTCGTACAGACGTCTTTCCTTTATCTACGGACAGAGCTCAGAGTTGTCTTTACGCCTGCAGGCCATTGATCCTCCGGCCGTGCCACGACAAGGATTGAGGAAGTCTCCGAGTCTAATCTTTTTCAATTGCGTATCTCAAGATGACTAACATTTCTCACTTTCGCCGAGATTGGTTTGCTTTCATGTATCCTCCGAGCGATATGCGTTCCTTTGTAAGGCCAGGTCATCCTTTGCTTCGAGGATACCCCAATAACTAGTTAAAACAATTTATCGCGCGGTCCATGTCAGTACGTACTGTATATTGACCTTGACTGACTCCTAAATCCACGTTGTCTCGCACATAAGTGTAGACGACAATCATCTGGGGAGGATATCGGAACTTTCTTCTCTACCTTTTCTATCATTTACTTGTTGGGTGCATAGATATATGTCCTTTTCCATACTTCTATAGTTCGGTATACCCATCATTCTGGGTTTTCGTGTTCCATTGCCGCAGGTCAATTCCAATGCGGCCTCAGACCAGCGACCGACACCCACTACTCATCATCTAGTACAATTGCATTGAATGGACCTTCAAAAGAGAAAAAAGAGCCATGAGTGTAACTATTGATCACATCATGACGTCGGAAGTAAGTGCAGACCCGCTCCAACTTATACATTATCAGCCGATGCTGACATTACACAGGCTCTCAGTCGGGGATCGCTGGTAATGATCCAACGTCACAGAGATCTTCCGGAGATCTACAAGAACGCGCCGGCTGATTTGATTTCGGTAAGTAGTGAGTAATGGGACATGAACATTGTCGATCATCAGCAATCTACCGGCATATGGCTTCCGGCTAAATGCATTGATGCAAGAATGCTCTTTCATTCTACTTGAAACTCGGGGTGACGAATGATCCAGCAAGCTGCGGAAACAGACCGGCTCCGCAAACTTGAATCACGAGGTGAATAGGAGGGTTCACCATCTAATAAATTCCAAACGTATTCGTTTCAGCGCCGTTCTTAACCAAGCCGGCTATTGAGACTTCTCCGCTTCTTCTTCATGCATCGCTTCTGCGGATGCTTTTCGACATCATGGATTATCGCTGCCCAGCCTAATTCTTCATACAGCGTGACTGATTCATCGAGGAGGATTTATCCAGATTTTTTCCGATACGTGAAAATAACCCCAGATCTGCGACAGAGAAGCGCTTCATCACGGATATCCGCAAGGTCTCAACCGAAACTCCGCGATGGAGACCTTGAGAGGGGTCATTTGGCTAGAAGGCATTACAGGCATGATGAAACAACCGACCTGTTACTGTTAGATGAGAAGAATTGCAATGCTCGGTATATAAACACGTAGATTGCCCACGCCCGTATGCCTTGTCCAAACCCCAAGGGCAACCAGATAATCTGTTCATTATTCAAACGTCCATATTTTCACCAAAAGCCTTCCAAACTCGGGTACCACTATCCGCAACATGAAGCTCTCTCTGACCACGATTGGCCTTTACGCCACTGCCGCAATTGCTTTGCCATCAGAACTTACTCAACGCGCTGCTGGTGATCTCAGCAAGCGTCAATCAATCACAACCAGCGAGACGGGAACGAACGGCGGTTACTACTACTCATTCTGGACAAACGGTGGCGGGGAGGTCACATACACGAATGGTGCCAATGGCGAATACAGTGTGACTTGGGTCGATTGTGGTGACTTTACATCTGGCAAAGGCTGGAATCCAGCTAATGCACAGTAAGTACCCTCCTTCTAGGCTGGAAGCCGGTAGTCTACGTTCTCACATCGAGGTCTGCAGGACTGTCACGTACTCGGGAGATTTCAGTCCCTCTGGAAATGCTTACCTCGCCGTTTACGGTTGGACAACCGATCCCCTCGTGGAATATTACATCCTAGAGTCCTACGGCACATACAATCCATCATCGGGCCTTACCTCACTTGGCCAGGTCACCAGCGATGGCGGCACGTACGATATCTACTCAACCCAGCGTGTCGACCAGCCTTCTATTGAGGGGACCTCAACCTTCAATCAGTATTGGTCTGTTCGCACGGAGAAGCGAGTCGGCGGAACCGTTACCACGGCCAACCACTTTGCAGCATGGAAGGCACTTGGACTTGAAATGGGCACCTATAACTACATGATTGTGTCCACTGAAGGCTACGAGAGTAGTGGCTCTAGTACCATCACTGTATCCTAAACATTGCTCCACGGATTTGCTTCATTCATCGACATAGCACTGAATACTGGGCGCGACCAAGAGAACTTTTATACTCGAAACTACATGTGTCTGCTGAGATATAAACTTAGGGCTACTCGCTATATTGTCAGGTTTTAGTCCAACGGTTAGATATCTACCGATTCGACTTGCGAGCAATACCCATAGTACACTCATTCATTTTTGAACCCAATTTAGGCTGTATCTGACGGCATAGCAGTGATGTGTGTATTTAGAATAACGCTACACCTTTCTCCGTCGCCACTTGAAGTGTCTACCCACATATTCGTTCAGTAACAACAACTAACACGTCTCAATCAAGCATCGACGGCCTTTGGGAGAAACCAAAAAAAAGATCTTAGCCTCCATATCTTCATCGCACATTCCCTCCTTCTCCGAAATCCTTGCTTCTGGAAACGTTCGAAAGAACAGAGCGGTTGCAAGCAGTAACTCCATCCAGGCAAGATGCATACCGATACAGACTGGTACGAGTCAGTTTATCTGGGGAGGCCAGCATGCAGTACCTTCGTTGATTACTTACTGCGAGAGCCCCCACCGAATGGCATGAAAACGTGCTTCATCTCCTTTGTCGGATTTTCCCACCTGCTGGGATTGAAGCTACAATATTGCAAAAGACAAAGTTAGCCATGTGTGCCTATGTTCGCTGGAAGAAATCTTGGATTATACTAACGCATGAGGATCGGGAAACACGTCAGGGTCGCGATGCAGAGTATATGCCTGAGTGGATACCGTGACACCCCCTGGGATTCTATATCCAGCGAGACTCGCACCCTCGGGTGGTACGGCCCGTGGAAGTGCACTGGGGACCGCAGAGTGTATACGCAGAGCTTCCTGTATCACTTGATTGAGATAAGGCAGGTTACGAACAGCATCTTGTGTGAAATCAGAAGGCAGTGCGCTGACCTCAGCGACCAGTTTGTCTCTGACGGAGGGTCTTCGACAAACAGCCCACACAAGGTAGGTCAATGTAATGGCTGTCGTGTCGCTTCCGGCCACAATATATCCACCAGCCTCGGGAATGATATCCTGAAGCTTAAGCCCTTCAGGACCTCCGTTGATCATTTTCGTAAATAGGGTCTGTTTAGGGTTATCTGGGTTATTCTCGATCACGGATTGATAGTTTCTGATCGCTCGGTGGGCATATTGAGCCATGCGCCGCCCGGCTTCCTGTACTTGTTTGAACAGTGGGATCGGTAAGATGGCAGAGTATGCTATCAGCGTTGGGAATGTGACTCTAATGGCCATGAAAGAAGACACATTCTCCAAGTCTTTGACATATTGAGTTTTCTTGATTTGCGGTTAGCTTTTTTGTTTCTCCATGATTGTTCGGTATTTTGGGATATAGCATTCCTGGTTCTATCCTCGTGGTCAGACAAAACACACCTCACCGTTTTCCAACGTCTGAAATGACTGGCCGAAACTCAGCTCCCCAATAACGTCTGTGGCCATAAATGTCCACCACTTGAAAACGTCCACCGACCCACGACGAGACATTTCGCCATCCATTTGTTTGATGGTCAGTTGGATACGGTCCTGTACAGCCGGTTCCACACGCGCAAGATTGGTATGAGCCATCCCCGCCGATAGAAGACGCCGACGTACAGCATGATGCTGAGGATCCGTTGTACTAAAAAGAGTTTTGATACTGCGATGTCCTATGTTGCTGTAGAAGTCGGATTTGCGATAGTGGCCGCCCACTCGGTGTATTTCCTTGACTGCGTCGATTTCTGAGATGTCGAGTTCGTAAGGACTGACTCGCACTACACGACCTTTTGAGGCGAGAAAGAGCATTCTTTAGCAGATGCTAAATCTGGCGATCTTGGACACAAAATTACCATATTTCTCATGAAGTTTGTGAACGTATAAAGGCCGATCAC
Source organism: Talaromyces sp. PB3603 (assembly GCA_023625915.1). Lineage (NCBI taxonomy): Eukaryota > Fungi > Ascomycota > Eurotiomycetes > Eurotiales > Trichocomaceae > Talaromyces > Talaromyces sp. PB3603. The sequence continues at coordinate 1,009,237 of JAMAFY010000011.1, forward strand.
CCGAAAGGAAATGGTATTTGGCGACAAGGTCAGTGTACTTTGATATCCGCGGCCCAGGATAATGTGATAGAGTACCATTCTCTGCGCGAAAGATGCAGATAGACTCGGATCATAAGCTCAGTCATCGAATAATCAACCGGGTTTTGCTGGGACTTACCAATCCTAGCACCACGAGAGCGCTGATCAGTATCGCTGGCGGGGTTCGAAGTATATCCACATATTCTGATCCCACCGGCATGGCTCAAGATCCTTTGTTTTTTTAAAGACGAGCCAAGTAACAGAATTCACGATAGTCTATCTAATACACCTTCCGCAATTCTCTCTGGTGAGGTTTCCGTGGAAGAAACTGCTTGCCGCGCGTGCCTAGGCAGAATGTCAGATAGTATATGAAATTGTGTGGCAAATGTAACAATTAGGTCTTTCTATATATCGTTTTTCGTGTCAGTAGAATCACCACCGGCAAATTGTGCTCGGAGTTATAATTTGTCGGGATCATGGCTCCCGGTTGATTCGCCGGGGTTTCTTTGAACAACCAACCAGTGGACCACCCTTTTTTGCATAGCATTGATCATGATCTACAGTCAATCACTGAGTATGAACTTGCAATCTCATATCTTCATCAGACATATGTGTTCGGGGAAGTGCCGGATTTGTTCCATGTTTCAACCGCCTCTACTTCAACGCAATTTGATCGAATACCTGTAGCGAAAGTGCAATGGACAAAGCAACGCCGCATGCATGGAAATCTACTTTCATGTCCGACGCCGAAAGGACTCGGCTGTTAATAAATAAAAAACCTGGGATTGCGCTGGCCAATAGTTCAAATGCACTAGCATCCTTGCTTCTTGGTTGCAGCTGCGGATGTGATGAATGCATTCATTCCTTGACAACACAGGGATACTGTGGGACAAGGCTTGTCCCGTGCAAGCTTTACAATGGCCTATGAATTTCCTTGCAGCTCTTCCAACTTCATTCTTAAACAAATTGAGGAGGCCATTAGGCTGATCGGGTCATCGACAGCGATGCTTCAACTTCGATAGGAATATTTCCCATCACTTTCAGAGGTGATCGTCCCCCTTGTCAACTTAACTGGTCCTAGTAAGACTTGGGGTTGAAACAAATCAGAGTTAGATGGTAGAATTAACAGCATCATCTAAAGCTTCGGTATTTTATCGTCGTAATTGGTAGTCCTTCATACCTTTAGCCAGTTTGGACCTATTCTTCTGTGCGAAGGTCAAAAAGAGCTTAGAGACGACCACGCCGCCCGTCCTCGGCAATTTTGAGTATAGGCTTGAGATTCTTTGCCTGAACTCTTTCCCATAGTCCACCGAGTCCCTTATCTCTGCCTCTTTGATCTTCTCTCCTGAACCACTGTTCAGCGCTCCGTATCCTCTCTGGAAAAATCTCATCTAAAAGAGCATAGTCTCTGCGCACCAACCCGAGGTTACTGCCAGAAGACTTCCACACATTCCAAAAACCTGTGAAGTTTTGTCTCGTAGTCATAGTCGATCTATCATTCGGATCAGCGCTATATCCCGCCGAGCCTTCTGAGATAGGGTTCAAGGGGCCCGTCTTCCAGTAGGTGTCAAGATCTGTGTCAATATACCGAGCCGGGTGGCCAGTAACTTTTTCAAAGGCTTCCGCCAATTCATCATACCCTAGGTGCGCAATGGCAACCTCAAGGTCCATCCCATTCGCACGGTCCGCGTGATCAAACAGCCAGCGGACATAATAAGCGCAATCTTCGAGGGCAACATGGACCACTGCTCCGGCACCTAGTGGCACGCGCCACGTGACGATGCCATCTTCAACTGTCGGGGTCATTGGTGTGCCCTTTGCAATAGTCATCTCCATATATGGGCCTGTAGTGAATAAAGCAGCGCCCATTTTGTGACCATTATCTTTGGTCTGCTGCAAAATCCACTCCCCCATCCGACCTTTACCATCGTAATGACCAGTCCGGAATTTTGGATCGTAACCCGACTTCTTGTAGACATAATCAAGATTTCCATAGACCAAAAATTTGATACCAGATTCAAGTGCCAGCTCGTAGCAGCGAATGGCCCAGTATATTTCTCCCTTCTCTCCTGTGTTGAATCCATCTAGATTAACGAACGCGCCATCGCAGCTTCGAAAACCTGAGCGGAGAGCTGTTTCATCGGCAAAAGTGCCTTCCACAAATGATACATTAGGCAAGGTACTGAGTTCTTTAGCACGAGCTGAGCCCGGATCGCGAGTGAGGATCTTGCAGTGATATCTCTTGTCAGAGACAAGGCCTCGAATGACGGGAATTCCCTGGGCACCAGTGCCACCGATGACGAAGATAGTCGAGGTTGTGTATTGGGACATTTCGAATCGTTAAATACGACTAAGAATTGGCGTGCATTCACTGTAGTGTCTCTGCTGCTTTGAAAGGTAAAATTTGCGTCTCTATGAGGTCTGCTATGCGATACCTTAATCGGCCCAGAACATTCCCTAGAGGAGCATTTGCGGAAACTTGTCTCTCGACCTGAATAAATAACTCATTACTTACCAGTCATGAAAGGCTCAAGGAATAGTAATCAAAAGTGGATGTTCAGTAATCAAGCAATAAATGCGCGAACCTGTACGCATTAGGTTTTTACCAGTGATCAGTAATCACTGACTCACGAATGATAGAGTGATTCATTTGAAAAGACATTCGATATCCCTGACTGAGATCTCTATAGCAACGGCTGTCTAGGTAATACTGCCTTCTTAGGTTGTTAGTAGTCAAGAAAATTCTTACTATGCTATCGCGAATGGGGGAAAATGAGTGTAGATGGACAGGTTGGTTACGCGCAAGAATTGTATAAGAGGAACGGATTGACACGCATGCCCTCTAAACCTTCTATCGGACAGTCCATAAAGTGAACTTCTCTTAGTTTAAAGATCAACTCTTGTTGGAAATGACTGCATCAATGATCATGCGACAACAGGCTGAAATCACCTGAAGCAATGTTTGGCATCAATTCTTAGTATCTAAAATGTCATTCTTCATTGTTTGAGCCGGAAATGATATATGTTGTAGATGCGTAACATTCCATTACGGTGCGCGTGTAGCTAAGCGCATGATTACGCCTATTTCCCTGATTGGACTTGCTCGATAAATTTGATTGAAGCATCTTCGTGAACTTGCTCTGAAATCCTGACAATGATGAAGGCATAGATCTAGTTAAAGATCATTGATGATAGTACCATCTGGGTGTGTAGTCTTGACATACCTAAATGGTTCGAAACACGAACGGAATGTACTAATGGTATCCCTCGAACGTGCAAATTCTATATATGAATTGGACCCTGAACCGAGAAAGGAGTATGCTGACTTGAAGCGTTGCATTGTCTGAAACACGATATAAAAAACTGTAACGCCGGCTCGAATCATTCCGACCATTTAGGGCTATGATAAGCGGAGCAGGATGATCCTGTCAGGTAACTACAGTTCCACAATTTCCAAAATCACTTTAGGCAACGTTTTCGATAACAGAGAAATTCTAGGCTATTACTTGATTGAGTACTCCGTAGATTGCTAATGGAATTGGCATTGGCATGAATCGAATCTATACATAGTAAGCAGTGCTGTCGCTTCTAGCCCGCAGTGTCACAGACCATAAGTCTCAGGGGAACTCTGATCATCACTTTGGCGTACATTGCAGATATGGGGCCAGAGCGGGATGTCATCTCTGTTAATGTTACCTTGTAAATTCTAGACAGCATCTTTCCAAGCGTCGTTGTTTGGAATTCGTCAAGAGCTGAGGCAATATGCCGTGTTTTGAGTTCGAAGAACGTGTTCCAGTACTCTGGAATAGCACTGGAAGGAATTCTTAAATAGTGAATATCCCTTTCTTAAATTTCCAATGATGGGCTCAACAACCATCAAGAATCGCAGGTAGGTTCCCAATTTCAGTCATTCTTTTCAGTTCAAAAGCATTCACTGTTGTGTTTGCAATTTCCCTTCGTTTTTTTCTTGGTTTGGTCAAGCAAGATCTGCGATCAGCATGGCACCACAATACTCTCATTTACAATCATACCTGTGGATATTCACTTTCTTTGTCTGCCTGAGTCATTCTTTGAAGCTACAACCAATCGTTTCGACAACTTCTACTAGTCTTACTGCAGGAGCAGTACATTCCTTGGACCTGCAAACGAGTGAATCTTTCTTATGGAGTGGTATGTGCCTAAATAAATCTGCATTTATATTTCCGCCACGCTGACATACTATGATTAGGTGCAACTGGTAGTCAGGCAGCTCTCGCAACATTTACTCTCTATACGTCGACTGAAACAGAGAGTATTGTCAATCTTGAACGGCTCCAAGATTCGACCTCGTCTATCCAGTGCTCAAATACCACAGTAGCTCTGCACTTCAATGATACATCGGCTTATGCGCAGCTGCATAGTCGATGGAGCTGGACCAACCAAGCTGTAAATAATACTCTCATCCTGGTTGCAGGTGCTGGTCAGTGTGGCTGGAATGAGGATCGTCAACCCTTCTCTATTTCATCCATCGATTACAATAACGCAACCTCAACGGCTATTCTGTCCGGCTCCCGTGTTGAATGGAATGAAGTTGCATCCAACTATCATCTTCATGTAGGTGCAGTGCCTCAGACGGACCTAGCTCGGCGCGACTACACCGGAGACTATACTCTCGATTTCAACCACCAACTTGGATTTGGCAACTGGTCTTTCCCAATCGACCCTACGTTCTCAGTCGGTGTGACTTGCAAGACTTGTTACACTGCAGGTGATTTCGCCTTTGACTTCGATATAAAGACCGAACTCGGTGTCCCCGTGGACGCAAGCCTAAATATCATCCCTCAAGATGTGTCAGTGGTTCTGGATCCTACAATCTCGCTTAGCGGCAACATCGGTGGTAGCCTGTCTTTCAAAGATACATTTCTTCGGATTCCGATTGATGGCATCACAATTGCTAGTATTGTTGACCTGGGCCCCGAAATTGCTTTCACAGGAGCCTTGAACATTGGGCCCTTGAAGGGCACTGCATCCGTAACCACTGGCGTGAATATCAGCGTCGAGAATTCCGCTGAAATGTACATTGACCTTCTTTCACCGTCCAATTTCAACGCTTCCGGATGGACTCCACAAGTTGCTGGATTGACACCCACTGTCTCAGCTTCAATCGGCGCGGGTATTTCTCTGAGTCTACTAGCTGATGTTGAGTTCGACTTGACAGTACTTGGTAAGAGAACTTCAGAAAGCCAATGAAGATTATCCATTGCTTACTCCAAGATGTAAAGGGAAAGGATTGTCAGCTGGAATTGGATTGCAACCTCTAGTTGGTGCAACGCTCTCGGCAATTGACTGTACGTTGTCCCTGGTCTCTTCCATTGGCACTAATTTCTCCCGTTTTGTACTGACAAACATGAAGCGCCTTCTGGAGCTTGTGCCAAAGATCCAGATCATAATGAATTTGGAGTCCAGTTGGCTCCGTCGGCTGGTGTATGGTTCTTGGCCAGTGTAAGTGATGTGGCCACCGTGACTATAACGGTAAGTTCGGAAGTGTGCAAAATGAGAGAGATGGCTGGATTGCTAATTTACCTCATCAGTCGGAAACTGTTTCTCTACCTACGGACTGTATTGGTCTTGGCTCCCCCGCGACATCTTCGTCACCTGTAATTACGGCCTCCTCTTCTGCGACGGTGACATCCATCGCGAGCGCAACATCCTTGTCGGCATCCTGGTCACCTTCGTTGAGCCCGTCCAGAATCCCATCGAGAACCCCTTCTGCGACCCCTTCAATGACTCGTGTCCCTAAATTATTCTGATTCCACCGCAGCGAAGGCCGTTGTATTTTATCGGGCGGTGGTAAGATGCTTTGTGGAATTTGCATCGATGGGGTAGAGACCTCATCTTTCGTGTAGAAACATGTGCATTTATTCGATTATACAAGATAATGCATTTCAATGCATTTCAAATCATTGAACTCTAAGCCGATTTGACTCTTGAACTGCACGTCTCATCACATGTACTGGAGCAGGCCTTCCGGTAAATAATTCGAATTGAACTAATCCCTGTTCAAGCAGAACATCTAGTCCATCAACCAGGACCCAGCCTTCGAAGGCTTTCGAACTCATTTGGTTCGATAGTCCCGTGTCTTTTCGTTGATAGGCGAGCTATAAAATATTTCGTTAGGGTTTGAATTGACTTTATTCGAACAGGAATATAAAACCTACATCAATGAACACGCCTCCTGTAGGACTTTGAAGCCAGCGCTCTGGGAGAATAAAGTGGTGTGACGCTTCGTTTTCATCAAAAGGCGGAATGCAGGACACGATGACAGTAGGCTGTCTCATTGTGGTTGGCCAGTCGGACTCTAACGTAGTTAAAACTTGCAGTCGAGCTGCATAAGCCAGATTCGATGCTGACTTTGACGCAGCCCATTGGTTATAGTAATCAGCAAGGGATTCGGCGTTTTTCGAAGTTCGATTGTAGATGAGGATATTTCGCATTCCCAGCTGGAAAAGTGCGTATATAGCCGCGCGAGCCATACCGCCAGCTCCAATAATGAGTGCTGTGCTTCCCTCCCGAATGATATTAGCAGGAGACATGTTCCGATGAATACACTCTCGAATACCAATATGGTCGGTGTTATGACCTTTGAGTATATATCTGAGGTCTCCATCGCCTGGTTCTGAATATTTTTCTATGATTATAGTATTCACAGCTTGAATGTCTTTTGCTTCAGGACTGATCTCATCAAGAAGAGACAAAGCTTTCGTCTTATATGGTATTGATACAGCGACTCCACGATGCTGCTCGTTACGGAGGAGGCTCCATATATCTCCAAAATCGTCGCTTTGCAAGCTCTGGTAAACATGTGGCATCCCCAAAGCTTTGTAGGCGGCACTGTGCATAGCTGGAGATGGACTGCAGCGCAGGCTATTTCCGAATATTGTGAATGTGCGCTTTGGAAGCACGAAACTGCTATAGAGAGCAGTTTGTGCATCTCGTATAGTAAAACCATCTCCGGGCACTGATGCGAGGAGCACCGGCGAAAGGATTTGATTAAAACAGACAGAGGTGCGTCCGTTTTGTCCGGTGTTATAGGCGATAACTGGAAAATTGAAAGATTTCATCATATTCATCGCTACAGAAGTAATCTTGAAGTTGTCACTTGGAGTTTTCGCCGTAGATAATATTCGTATTGCCGAGAAGCCAAAGTTCATGGCTCTTCTACAAAGGTCGGATATATGACTTGTTTGCCAACCATAGTCCACATAGTATGATGCAACGAACTTTGTAAAACCTCTTCGAGAGAGCAACCGCCGTAGAAGTTCATCAGATAGTCCTAGATAGACTATCATCATGTCTGGAGCGGCGCGAAGACCGGCCTCGAGAAGCTTGAAATAATCATGCATGTCGTTGTGTCCGGGATTGAGTTTAATATCGAACATTACGGGGACACGTGAGTGTCGCCAAATGATTGCAATCTGCTGTGACAGATCTTCTGGCGTTAATTTAGCATCGGGACGAACATCGAGATTTATCGCATTCGCTCCGGAGTCCAGCAGTTCATGGTCTGCATCACCACTTCTTAGCCATGCTTGAGGAACTTGTAACGCGTATGTGTATGCGGGTGTCAAAGGATCATCCGAATAGAGACGGTCTGTCTTGATATCATACAAGTTGAAAAGGAATCTTTTGAAAGAGTGAGCTGTCTCTTTCAGCTTCAGATACGATGCAGAAGCAGTGTCCCCAATGTTCGTGTCTTGCGTAATGTTATAGAAATCAAAGTTCGAACACGACTCGTAGAAATCGTTGCCTGTCCGGAACGGAAGCTGGAACTGGTCGTCATCGCAGAACAGCATTTTCTGAATATCGGCTCTGTCTCTTCTCACATACACGACCGGGTGGGTCTGAGAGAATTCTTCTAGCAAAACTTTCTGCCGTTGCCCTCCCATTGCACCGATTCCAACGATAACGCACCCAGACCCATGTTTTATCAGTATTTCCTTAGTGACTTGGAACTCAATTTCGCGGTATTGTGCTGAATTATAAGTCTTCAGATAGGCGTGAGGTGATGATCCAACTTTTTTAGCAAAGTAATTATCAAAGTGGATGAAAGTACGATGAAGAGTCATGGACGCTATTATACCGAGCGTCCTCTTCCCAGCTCCGAAGAATCCAACAAGCACCAATGAAGCCTCAGAGCTGAAGGCCGTACGGCCACTATACCGAGCCATGTTCACGTCGTTTTCAAGCGCGACACGGGTCCATTATGCCTTGATCTGACATTGTGAACGGGTTGAGTATTGCGAGGGCCCCGAGACAGGAATCGATGGCAAACGATGAGGGCACCCGGCCGAAAAAAGTATGGACTCGACCACGGGCAAGTTTGACGCGGATGGAGGAGAATGCCGGTTTAGAATACAAGCGACCACGTGACGTCGCTGTTGGAAGCAATTCTCCTCCCCACATTTTGCTTCACCAGTTCACCAAGGCCACGACTAATCAAGCATATGGGCCCAGTTCAATGATTGCGCGCGAGCAGTATCTCCTTCTTCAGCCACTCTGCGCATATGCCGCCCGCCAAAAGACAACGTATCAGTCGCGCATGCGAGCCATGTCGCAAGCGAAAGTCGAAATGTGACGGGGAACAGCCATCATGTCTCATGTGCCAATCAGCCGGGAGGAAGTGCATGTATGCTAATAGTACAAAGCGAAGAGGCTTACAGAGTGGCTATGTACGGAGCCTTGAGACCTTGTTGGGTCTCATCCTGCGATGTCATCCCGAGACCGAGATTCAGATTGAGAGACTACTCCGTCAACAGGAGGCAAAAGATTGTCTACAAGGTGGTCGTGACGGTGAGACTTGCATGCGGTCATGGCGTGCTTCTCCGTCTTTCAGAAAAATCAATTCTGTTATACAACAGCAACCTGGTGACTCCGACGATGAAAGTCTGCCACCCGAGGACGATGCAGGGGATTATCCTGTCTTAGTAAGACCTCACGATTCCGATACAGAAAACACCGATCCTAGGATTTCTTTCCAGCAAAGCAATGCTCTAACAACCCCTCACACACATTCGACATGTGAGCCGGCAACAGAAAAGTCTAAAACAACTACGCTGAACACTGTCGACCTTTTCGAACAACCCTTTCCATCTCAGACAATTGAGCTGATGGAGGACTATTTCACATTCACACATTCGTGGTTTCCTATTCTGGAACGCCGGAAGTTGTTAAAAGTCATGCATGGCCAACCTGGGTCTATGGCTCACGGTCGACAGATCAACGACATAGGCCATCGGATGTCATTGTGGGCGCTTATTGCGTACACACTTGCAACTCGGCCTGAATCAAGTCTTACACACAAAAAACTCAATCCTCAAAACCTGGAAACAAGTATTAGGGCTCGTGCTATAGTTGACGACCACGACTTCAGTATAGGCCATGTTCAAGCACTCCTAATACTTACTCTATTGCGTCTCAAACACGGCCATTTACACGCCGCTTGGGTATTAGTGGCCCAGACAGTAAGAATGATAGACGTTTTGGGTCGTCAGCCACAGTCTGGAAGGTACAGGCAGGTTTTCCAAGGATGTATCATATTAGACAACTTTATCTCTACGCTGCTCGATCGGTCACCTTGCCTTTCGGAAAAAGAGATTGAAAACCAAAGTTTCGTGAATACTGATGACGCTGAAGAAGATGAAGGCCTCGACGAATGGGACATCTGGACGCTTCCGCCACAGATTGCTGCAAATTGCAAGGAGGGGGTCCCGTCTAGAAGCCCACTGCGCGCTCTGAGTACATTTAGACTCACATTCGACCTCATGCGTTTTTCCTCAAAATTCTTAACTTATCAAGTAAGTGAGCAGGGGGCCATAGACTCACATCTGCGGCAGCTCCAAGACTGGCGGCTTAATCTTCCTGCTCATTGCCAGTGGACTGACTCTCCGGATTCGCTAAAACCACCCATTCTGATTCTTCACTTGTTTGTCAACTTTATCATGTCTACGCTACTGAAGAAACGCTGTAGTATGACCATGGCTCCTCTGGTGTTATACACCGATACGGCTAAATCCTCTGCAGAATTGCTGGAGAATTATATTCAGATGACGGGAAAGTCTAAGGTGCCTCCGTTATTCTTAGGCTTTGGGACACAAGCTAGAAAAATGATTGACCTGTTCATGTTGACGAACACTGACGAGGCAAGTGTGAATGTGAGCAAAACACTAGAGAAAATTATGGACAACACTTCACAATCCGATAACCCGGACGACCGAGAAGGTTGCTGGAAGGGACTTCTTTTCCCAGTTTCCGCAGACTCTGCACTTAGAAGTCACGTTCAATTAGACAGGTCCTCAACATACCAAACCCGTTCGTGGGAAGAATCAGATATATATTCGGAGTGTGTGGGATCAGGCGATCTTGTGAATCACACGGGCGTGACAGGAGAGGTTCCATTTGAAGCTCTATGTGAGCAAATTGTGGCTACGTATCCATTAGCAAGGTATGTTAAAAGAGCAAAGCATACCATATAATTTGATCTCTTCAGCCTCAATCTGATACTAGTGACAGAGACTTCCCTGACCCGTCATTTGCCCGAAATTTGGGATTCATGGATGATCTAGTAGATGAAGATCTGCTTAGTTATCTAGATCAGCCTATTGGGAAAACGGCATAGGAATTATAACGGAAGATTTCCTGCCTGCTTTAAGACATCACAAGTACACCATGATGCGGTAGAAAGATCAACCTGGTTTACACATATATGATTATAGTCCTCAACGCGAGATACCTAGGTCATCACTGTGAGATTGGCGATCCGGAAACCTTGAGGCCAGCTATTCTGCATTCCGTTTCATTATCTGTGCCTCCACGATTTCACCCAGCTGCTTCGCTACCAGTGATAAATCCGAAAACTTATCCTCGGTCCATAGTATGTGCTGCGCAATCCCTTGCCAAATCATGGAAACGGTGCCTGGTACTACCTTCCAGCCATTCTCCTCGGCGGATTCATAAAGCGAGGTGCGAATCCTAGGATGGTAGCACATCTCCAACAAGATGCCCTTGTCAGTAGGATCTACTCTTTTCAAGAATTCCTGGACTATTGCATGTGCACTTTTCTCGCCCTCTGTTTGAGGTTTGAAATCTGGGACTGCGCCCACAACATAAAATGGTGTCGGTAAAGATCTTGCTTCTTCAAGAGAAAGAACCGGGCGTAGTTTCGCGCCAAATGACATACTGGACTCCGATGCCGTCTCATGGTTTTTGTTGGTAGCAAACCAAGCTTGAATATCACTGATTTCACTCTCAAGACGATTTACCATGTAGATTTCCTGCACGCCCAGAAGATAATGCAAAGCATAAACTGCACTTCGAGCAGCTCCTCCTCCGCCAATGATCATCGCTGGCCTCCCTTTACTAGCCGTGTGTTGCTCAGTAAAGGATGGCAACGTGAGGAAGGATTGTCCGATGCCAATGTAATCAGTATTGGTTCCAATCAATCGATTTGTGCCGGTTTCCCGGTCCACTCTAGTAAAGATTGTATTTATGGCTCCAATTTCACGAGCCTCCGGCATCACATCGTCGACTAGAGACATGAAATTCACTTTATGTGGCATGGTCACTGCTGCTGCAATTGTCTTCTCATTGTCCTTCTGTGAAGAAGTGAAGAGGGCTAGAAGATCTTCCGGATCACTGGACTCCAGTAACCGATATTTCCATCTCAAGGCTTTCTTTTCAAACATGGAATTATGAACCAGTGGTGCAAGAGAGAAATGCAGAGGATAGCCCAAAAGTGGGACGATGGATTGCATGCCATCCGATATGGTTTCTAAGGCTGATGAGCCATATTTGAAAGACTGATGTAGGGTTACCGACAAATCGTACGCCATGATTGAGTTCGGGCGCACTTTGATCTTTGGATTCTTGTGTAGACACGCTAAAGATTATGTTCGACATTTACTTTTTATACACGCGAAAATCTCTTTCATCATGCTCAACATGTCCGAACGTCTAAAATCATTGCCGAAGCAAAGGTCGCTAATACTAGTACATTGATTCCTTACTTTCGGAAATAATGTACCACTAATCGGTCGACGGAGTCTCAGATTCCAGGATTAACTATTCCCATGAATCACATTCGGCTAAATTCATGACTCTACATACTCAAGTATGCAGGAATCACTGTGCAACAGTCAAAAGTAACTTAGCATCTCTTGATTGCCAAAGACTGAATCCACCTCTACTCTTGTTCTGATAGTTTCTACGCCAGCTATATGAATAATGATGTTCCTGACAATCAAAAAGAATCGGAAATTCTCTTGCCGGAGCGGCGTAAATACTTCAGAATTGATATCGACGTGACATGATCCGGCTACAAGCATAACTGAATCTCTACTGAGCTTTTTCAGTCGTCTTACCCGGCAACTTTTTGATCAAAAGTGGCGAGCTTTCTTCGACTTTATTTCCAAATTATCCTATCAATCTAGCTTTTGGGAGAATAGATAAGTCAAGACATTGTATGAAGCTATGATAAAGTCATTTCGGAGTGAAACTCTACTCGTCTTGAGGTTGTTGTGGTCAAAAATTGATGTTTGGACTTTCATCTGCGGCCTTTCGGAGAACGGCCCAGGCCTCCTGTTCCGGAATATGTCGAGCCTTTTCCTCACCACACCAGAGCCTGTATTGCTCGTTTATTTGATGAGCAATGATCATTGTGCCATCCACAGTATTCCAGTTGTAGCGTTCGCCTAGTTTCAGAATGCGAGTTCTTCGCGGCTTAAAGCACATGTCTAGAAGTACCCCTTTAGGACCTGATTCGAGGAAGTACACTAGGATATCTCGAGCTGAAACTTCAGCAGGTGTCTGTGGTTCAAAATCCGGCACAGTGCCAACGACATAAAAGGGTGCTTCTTGAGATTCACGCGCCTGTTCAACTGACGTCAGATGTATTATGGAGAGACCACCGTCGTAACTTTTCGTGTCGTGTATCAAAGCTTTCACCTCATCTTCGTCACGATTCACGACATATATAGGATTGCATTGTAGTTGATCATAGAGAGCATATACTGCTGCACGAGAGGCTCCGCCGGCGCCGATTATGAGAGCCGGTTTACCCTTGCCTTGAGACGTCGAATCCAATAAGCAGCCTTTTATCCCGCGCCAGTCTGTATTGGTCCCACGAAGCTTGCCGTCTGCCGTTTTGTACACATTGTTGCATGCTCCGATCTTTACGCAGTAGTCGTCGAGCCCGTCCAGGTGTCTCATGATTTCTGTCTTGTACGGCATGGTTACCACGCCTCCGGCAAATGTCGGTAGTCGGAACAAGTGCAGAGCATCTTGAACGGTCTGGCATTCCTGAGCAATAAATTGCCAGCCGTAACCCAATGATTGTGCGATATAATTATGCATAGGCGGAGCAATTGAGTGCATGACACCGACGCCCACTAGGTAGAAGAACGCTCGTTGATCCTGCGGAGACAAAGTCGTGGAGGCCATGATGAGTAACTGATTTCGATATAGATTATTCAGCAGGCACGCTGATTTTTCTTTGATCGACTTGTGTATTAGCGACGAGGGTTTCGCTATTGTATAATCTAAGAATCAATGATGGCCATATATGCTACCGGATGGAATATCCATGTCCACATTTCAATGTCGAGCCGCCAGTTTCGGCAATGAATTTAGCCACATCAGCTATGTACCAGCAACAAGATAGGGGCTCATACTGCTCACGTAAGAATATCCAGTCGATCAATCAGAGATTCAAGGGTTATTTCCAGATTTCTGCGTCCTCTTTCGGATTTCGGTCTACGCACTATACATCGACGGGTATGTTATGAACCTAAGTTTGAGCATACAACAACAATTATGGGGTATCCTTTCCGGGGCCCCAGACGCACTGTGTAGCATGTCCTTCTCCACAAGTCAACCCTTGAGGTGCCATAGAATGCCACACATTCGATTCTTACCGCTCATTGGAAAGTAAATTCGGAAAGGAGCGTGGTTCGCCGATGACTGCTGGGGTACAAATAGGACCTGGCACGCATACCTGCCCCGAGGCCGCTCAACTATTCATTTTGTAACCATCTGCAACGAATTATCGTCTGCCTCCTACCTACAACTCTGGCGTTCAGTCCTTTTCAGTATTCACCCTCATCTCCTCATAATGGGTTTCCTCACGCCAAGAGACCTGTCCTCTGGTGATGTGCCCAAGGAGATCTACAACTTCCGTATATATCTCCTCGCATTCTGTGCGTCCATGGGATCTGCCATGTTTGGCTATGATTCTGCATTTATTGGAGGTAGTATTGGTCTTGCTTCCTTCACATCCCGCTTTGATTTCACCAATGCAAGCCCGAGTGCCAAGTCTGCTTTATCAGCCAACATTGTCAGTTTGTTTCAAGCCGGGTGTTTCTTCGGATGCATCTTTTGTTGGTTGGCAACCGAAAAACTCGGTCGACGCACCATCTTAATGGTTTGTGGAGCAGTATTTAATGTCGGAGTCATCCTTGAGATTGCTAGTCCCGATATCCTCGGCTTGATCTATGCCGGTAGGGTGGTTACAGGACTCGCTGTTGGAGCATCCTCCATGATAATTCCAACGTACATATCGGAGTGTGCCCCTCCAGCTCTTCGTGGGCGCCTTGTTGGTATCTTCGAGATATTTATACAAGTCTCCCAAATAATCGGATTCTGGGTCAACTATGGAGTTCAACTACACATTTCAAACTCTAGTGATACGCAATGGAGGTTGCCTTTTGGTCTTCAGTTTGTTCCAGGCACTCTACTTCTGTTGACAATGCCTTTTCAACCCGAATCACCTCGATGGCTAATGCAGCAGAATCGTCACGAAACTGCGAGGAAATCCCTGGCCCGAATTCGAAAACTCCAAGAAACACACCCATACGTGGTATGGGAGACAGATCTGATCAGTACTCAGATCGTTCAAGAATCTGAGCGGAAGCCCGCCACCATTATCAGCCATCTAAAGGGCCCATTTACAGCAAGAATATGGCCTCGATTACTGATTGGAATGGCTTTGATGCTTCTGCAAAATCTTTCTGGCATCAATGCCTTGAACTACTACTCCCCGACCATATTCCAGTCCATCGGATTCTCCGGTGACAGTGTCAAACTACTAGCCACAGGCATTTTCGGAATTGTCAAGACAATTACCACGATGGTATATATGATATTCATCATTGATCGATTCGGCCGAAGAATCCCTATGATGATCGGCTCGATTGGTGCCGCCGTCGCCATGTACTACCTAGGAGCGTACACGTTGCAATCAGGAAGTTTTTCAGGAGGAGCACCTAAAGATGGAGGCGCGTACGTTGCTATCGTTATGATCTACGTTTTTGCGGTGTTCTACGCATTCTCGTGGAACGGGATACCCTGGATTTTCTGGTAAGGAAGCGATGTTCTTGATTCCCTGATGCAGTGTCATCTCGCACCATTCTATAGCAGAAGTTCCCACCACGGTGATTAATTTGTCACAGCCAAAGAACTACATTCTGCTTGAACTCGCTTTGGTGACTTATGCACTTTTCTTACACTTCACTGACAGTCTTCTTCTTAGTGCTGAGGTCTTCCCAAACGAGTATCGATCTGTTTGCCAGATGTTCACTACATGCACGCAATGGTTAGCTCAGTTCATGATTGCTTATTCCACGCCTTACATGATGACAAACATCAAATATGGAACCTTTTTCTTTTTTGCTGCATGGGTTTCAGTTGGCTTTGTCTTCGTGTATTTTTTCATGCCAGAAACAAAAGGACTAGCTATTGAGGATGTTGATATCCTCTTTTCCGCGAAGGGTACTGCAAACGCCAAAAGGACGGCTGTACTGGACATACTTGCTGCAAGGCAGGAGGCCAATATTCCGCAAATATTGGACGAAGCCAAACCCCAAGCAAAGCATATTGAGCACTGAATTGTTTCACCACGAGCAGCTAATTATGTCGTGCGGACTGATCAGTCAGAGAGTATTATAGGGTCCAAGTCAGATTGTAATGTGAGTAAAAGCCTCACGGTTCCTGTTCATACTTGCAATTCTTCAGCACAAATTATTCTCCAGCAGAGAATTCATAGCATTTTGGCTCCAGTTCTTGATTGAATTCTTTAAGCAGATCGTATAGACTAAAAAGCCAAAAGGAGATAATCGTAGTTGCGTAAAAAACTAAAGACAGCTCCTAGTTGCGTCGCCCTGTAAGTTCCATTTACGAACGACATCAGGCATACGTCTAAGAGCTTATGAGACTTTGCATGCATTGGTCAATCGTTACCAGGTTTTGAACGTTGAAAGCTGGAGCTGGCGCTTTTACCTCACGAGTAGTGATTTTAGAAGCATGATTACGATCACTAAAGTGTTCTCTATTGTTCAAATAATTCGAATTCGGCGTACTTCATCTATAATTCAATACAATCCCCATCTAGCCACTGCTTCGCTTGCCAGTAGAGAAGGTCATGCTTCTTGCCGTTTACATTATCACCTTCTCTCCTATGTCCGGGCATATCCAGAAGCACTTTGACTCCCATGGTAAGCTCCTGACAGTAGGCTAGGTATCTGTATCCGACTGGGTACTCCCGGAGCTTTGCCTCATCCAGCTTTGGGATTTTTGCTGGGTTGACTGGAATCAATTTGTCTTTTTCGTACCAGTGACGAACAAATCGTGCTGTCCAATCACCGCAATCCCCTTTCTCCCAGAAGAAGCAGAATCGACAGTCCGATTCCGCATCGACCTCAGTTCCATCAATTTCAAATCTTTGTGTTATAGTTGCTTTCATTTTAGTCACCGCACGTTTGGCGTCCGGGGTGATGTCCGTACTTGAGCCGTGGATTCGATGCATTATGAACACACCTCGATCCATGCCGGCTTTTGATGCATTGATGAAATCTAGATGGTGTGTTTTTCCTGTCCAGGTCGTGAAGATGTATGCATCGGGGTGGAAGATGGACAGCAAATTCTCCCACTCACAGGCGTCTCTGTTGAATATCTGCAGATTAGCTACCGTGAAAACCTAAGTCATCTAGAGACACTGAGTCAAGTGGGCATTTTGTCAACGTACCGATACATAGGCCATCCTTCCGCCAGCTCTCTCAGTTTGTAACGCTCAAGAGCGAGGCTATCAGGGCCATTATTACGCACAGCATGGCTCGGCCTTGAGCCTTCTGGCAGAGAATGTAGATCAACCATGGCAATGCTTCGTGATTGAGCCCTGTATGCCCTGCGATGGAACGTGTTTCGATGAAGACAAAGCACTCGAATTCTCCAGTGATTTATTTTCTGTAATTTGAGGATTTCGATGTACGAAGCCTGTTAAGACACTGTGCCAGTACCGCATGGTAAAGGGCAAAGATCCGCGGCTAAATATAGAGCCGTATGTGCAACCATCTCCATCGGCTAAGACTTTTCACTGATTGCCATCGCTTTAAAGGCTAAAAGAACTTTATGCGATTGCCCATCACATATAAGCTAAGTAAGCGGACTACTAAAACCGACGATTGTGATTATCTTGGATAAAGTGTCGACGAAATTAGCTTCCTACGGGTATTGAAGAGTCTGAATTACACCAGACTTGACTATTGATATGACTTCGGTATCGCCTTTTGGTATCGACCCAGTGTCGAAACGATATAGCGCTGGCAAACAGAGTTTCATCGTTGCTTTAGCATGCCCCGACGTTACTCATCTTGATCACGCGCGATTCGAGAGAGCCTTGTATGGAGCTGATGTTATCGAGCTACGGATAGACCATCTCTCTCCCGATGGCACTTCATCTTCCTCCTTGCCACCACCACCACCAGTGGACTACGTGATCTCGCAAATTCAAGCTCTAAAAAAACTTTCTACTCTGCCTATTCTATTTACTATCCGAACTGTAAGTCAGGGGGGAAGGTTTCCCGATCAGGCAAGCGAAGAGGCTCGCCAGTTGATGTTGGCCGCGATAAAGACCGGATGTGAATACATCGACATAGAGGTCACATGGCCGGAGTCCTTAGTGTCAGATATCATCAAGCAAAAAAATCAAGCAAAAGTGATTGCGTCACTCCATGATTGGACCGGAAACATCGCCTGGACCTTGGCCTCGTTGAACGAGCCCTATCATAGGGCATTGACATTCGGAGGTGAGCAAAGCCCCTCATGTCCATCTTTGATCGTTATCAAAAGCGTTATTGATATTGATTCTTCATAGATATCGTCAAACTAAGTATCCTTCACACCAAAGACAGCGACAATCACGAGATGATGATTTTCGTGCGGAGTCATCAAGAACGCAGTCAGAAGCCGATCCTCGCAGTCGGCATGGGATCGCATGGCCAACTATCCAGGGTGTTGGCACCAATCTCTATAGTTACTCATCCTCTACTTCCGGTTCCTACGGCTCCTGGTCAAATGTCTATACGGAACATCAATCAAGTTCGACATCTGATTGGAAAGGTATCACCAAAGAATTTTGTTATATTAGGACATAACATCACTCACTCACTATCTCCGGTAATACACAACGCTGCCTTTGCGGAATTGGGGTTACCGCATAAGTACTCAATCTATGAAACACCACAACTTGATGATTCGGTCAAAAATCTTCTCAGGAGGGGGGACTTTGGGGGTGCTTCAGTCACCTACCCGCACAAGCTGAAGATTCAGCCAATTCTCGACTCGATATCCGACAATGCAAGAATAATTGGCGCGGTCAACACCGTTGTAGTGAGAGAGTCCGAAGAGGATCCTACTCAGAGAACATTGGTGGGAGAGAACACAGACTGGCTTGGTATAAAGAAATGTATAGAAAGAAGCGGAACTCAACTCGGTGCTTCGAGCTGTGCTATCGTGCTGGGAGCCGGGGGTGCTGCCAGAGCCGCCATCTACGCCCTTCGGGAACTTGGCTGCTCCCGTATCATTATCGTCAATCGCACAGTGGAGCGTGCGAAAGATCTGGTTTTGAGTTTTCCTACTGTGGATTTCACTATCGAGAAAAGTTTAGAGGGTGTTTCAACGCCAGTGAGCTGTATAGTTGCGTGTATTCCAGCAGATGATATGACCGAGGTCGACATTCCCCAAACCATTTTTCAGTCGCAACAACCTGGTGTACTCGTTGAGATGGCTTATCGACCAAAAATCACTGCTATGATGCAAACTGCTCGTCGCTTAGAGAGGTGGTCGGTATATTCGGGCTTGGATGTGCTCAAAGAACAAGCATATGCGCAGTTTGAGTTATGGACAGGGTATCGTGCACCGGTCCTGGCAATCGCGGATGCCTTGCACGTACATGAAATTGAGACAAGGCTGTAAAACCTGGATATACAAAAACATACCTAGTTGTTACCTGGAAATTACGAAACGACAAGTGTCCTTTTTCGATTATACTTGGTTTATGATAGTCCATGCGACGGTTCGTTACTGACATTTGTAGATGTAATTCATTAGACTTAAAAGACATATTGTCGTTGTTTCGGTCACGAATATAGCGCGGGATTCATGTGAAATGTTACTCGAAAAGATTCTCAATCATGTCGTTCTCAATACTCTAGGTTTTTGAATACTAATCAAAGTTGGTCCCCTCAAGTGTACATAGCAATGAATCTAGGATATAACAAACGTATTGTCTAGATTGCGGGCAGCTTCCATACCACTGTCACTGATACACAAAAACCTTCATTGTCGAAAAGAAAGTGGGAGACAATTCAAGGCCAAAGTCGGATACTATCAGGATAGGGAATTTCCCTTGATCAAGCTGGCGCTATACGGACATGTATACAATGGCCTTGCCAGCGTGACTCGAAAAAGATGTGGCCAGTGAAAGATGGTGGAGGTCTGAAATTATACTCTCTCTCTCGCCTCCGCATCTATCTTGCGGATCGCAAAGTGCATCGCAGCCTCGTACCCGTACGTGCCCAGGCCAACAATACAAGCCACTGCCTTGTCTGATAGATAGCTGTGATGGCGGAAAGATTCGCGGTTGTATACATTTGTTATATGTACTTCGATAAAAGGAATTGCCACGCCAACAAGCGCGTCTCGGATAGCGATACTTGTATGCGTGAAAGCGCCAGCATTGACAATGATGTAATCGACCTTCCCTCGCGCTTCGTGTATACGATCGATGATAATCCCTTCGTGATTAGATTGCAGGGCTTCGAGATCTATCTCATTCTCTGCCGCTATTCTAGAGCAGTTACTTTGAACATCTGCTAGTGTTGCGGTTCCATATAAATGAGGTTCTCTGGTTCCCAGAAGGTTGATGTTTGGTCCGTTGATGAGAAGGATTGACGGCATGATTCTGGAAGAGTAACGAAAGGATGATTGCTTGTAAGAACTTTTCGTTTTCAATATGTGGAATTGAGTGAAATTTGAACAAAGTCTTGCCGAATTAAAGAAGATATCGTTTCGCCGACCTTGAAGAAAGTTTTAGGGATAAATGACACCGGCTATTATGTTTTCCGACATTTGTCAATCATGGTGATTAATATTCCCGTCTAAACTATCAGAAAAGAAGGAATTCAAACGAATAATGAGATTGTGATGGATGGTAAAGGCTAAATCTCAACGTTGAACAGATAAATAGCGGTATGATTGTCCTATGTCACCAGTCACGTCATGTAAAATTATTTTGTGCTGTCATTGATGTATATCCACGGACATTAGAATATCCATAACACGAAAAATGAGACTTTAAAGTAAGTGAGGCATCAATTAAAGTGCAAGTTCTGATTTGAGTTTCTTCCACGCTGCAATGCCTCTCTGCGCATGGCTATGTGGTACAGTAGTCTCGGTATTCGCAAGAGTACGCGAGAACAGTTCCATGGACACCCAACCGTCGAATTGCAAGTCCTTGAGTATTACTTTTGCAACTTCGACAGCTGGAAGATAGCCTCCCTGGTCAGTCTCGTAGACAAAAAGCCGAGCATTTCGACTCCATGACATTCTTGCGGGTTGACCCTCTGCATAATACGGGTGTCCTTTAATCAGAGGCGCCGTCATGCGTTCTGCATCAACGACCTGCACGTAGAACACTTTACGCATATCAATAGTCTTGCGTAGCTTTTCCATTGATAACCTTAGCTCTTGCGCTGCATTCGGTGTCTTGCCATCCAAGCTTGTAGGATCCGCCCAGACTCTGCCTGCGATGTTGAAAGTGTCCAAACAACATCCAAAGTTCGGTCGATCGACTCGTTCAACGATCTCCCACATCTTGTCCCAGGTATCAATATAAGTTCCCCATGCTAGATTCTCGTATGCAAATCGGACAATTGGAGACTCTTCAAGGCCCAAATCGGCCACCTCTCGCATATCCTGCACAATCACATCCAGGTCATTCGTAATACCCTCCTGCAAGAAATTTGATGGTATTTGGATGATATCTGTTCCGAGAATCCTAACGATTTTGAACCATAGCTTCAATTTTGTGATTCGTGACGCATGTTCCTGTCTATCGACGAGGCCTTCATAGAACAGAAAAGGCTGTAAACCGATGATGATCAATCCGTTGTCGTCGCAGATCCCACGGATGGCTTGCGCAGCTGCCAGTAGGCTCCCTTCCTCTTTGTTGTCGCCATACTCACTAGCAAGATACTCCAGATCTTCGTAGAATATTTCAATCCCCTCAAAGCCGGCTTCCGATGCTTGCTTTAGCTTTTCAGGTAGAATATGAACCCAGGCGCGACCCAAGGACATAGACGCTATGGCTGGTCGGCACGGCATGATGGCTCTCTTGTCGCTGTGATATTTTTCAATGTATTTTCAATGCGCCTTTGCTTTTACTGAAGACACAAAGATGCGAAAGTGAAGGTCGTTTGATTCCTCGAATAAGGACAAGAACCGAGCCGGATTTATGACCGCTCCTGATCTGTTCACTAAACTTTCCCCTCAATTTCGGGTTGTGAAAATGAGCCCATATTCACGGCCATGAATTTACCCGCCTCTGCCATTCTGCCCCCTTGGCAAAGCCCACTCATGTGATCAGCACAGGAATGAGAATAAGAGAGATGCAATCCAGGGGAAATATGTTTTTTGATGGTGTGAATAGGTATATAAAGAATTTACACTTTGGGTAGATCGGCATCAGGCATGCATAGCACGCTTTACTTCGTGTGACGAGTATATCAACTCTTATTATGAGCGAAGATCTTTGGGCCATCGCAAGTGCTTTGTACATATACATCGTCCGATTTTCACCAGAATCATCGGATTAGACAAGGGGGTTTGCACCGCTAGGCAATTGGACCTTGAAGACCAACGCCTGACTGTCCAAGTTGTAGCCACTGGCATCAGCATATGGGTAACGGCCGAAGTTCATGTACCCTATGAATAACAGATAGAGCTGTTAGCATATGAATTTCGAAGAAGAAAAAAAAGGGGCTCGAGATCGCGATTGCTATCATCGTTTCGAAGAAGAAAAACCGGAGAGAGATTTTGTTTACCATTTTGTGTAATGAAATCATTGTCGCTGAATGAGAACATAAAATATTCATTCTTCTCATTCTTCCCGTGAAGATCCACCGGAAGCAAGGCGAGACTCTCCCATTTCTCGTTCAATAGAGTCGAGTCCTGATCGCCGCCATTGTGAACCCCAAAACGGTTCAGTTGACTGTTGACATTGAAGTCTAACCAAGTGCAGTATTGAGCCGGTGTGATATCCGAGTTCAAAACGCCGCTTGGTGAAACAGTGCCATTGTACGCATCGTAGAGATCGGATTTGATGTTAGTAGCCGAAGAGATGTCAAAGACGTCGGCATTTCTGTAAACACTCTCAGAAGAATCTTGTCCATGGCCGGCATTTTTGTCACGAGCAAGTATAAGGAACTGGGTATCCGAGATGTAATGAATCTCAGATTGGGCAGCAACCTGGTCGTCGTCGTCGTAGAGTGGCAATGGGACTACGTACTCGGCAACGTACGTAGGGTTGATTTTGGTCCATGTAAGATCGTACTCGACCAAGCGAGCATAACGTCTCTTCTTCTTTTTGGTGCCACCGTCCTGGTTGAGGGCCGACTGGGTGAGAGCGAAGAGCTTGGTGCCGTCACTCGAGATGGTAAGACCCTCGAAACCCTAAATGTACGATATGGAACACATGAGATTTACATTCAAAAAGTTTCGATAATATTACCAAGGTATGGGCACTCACTTGGTTGTTATCTCTTCCAGTCGGATTATCAGAAGGTTCAATCTCAAGATCCGGGTTATAGATTGGCGGAGAGTCGGCGCTGAAGCTGACGGAATTGTTGCGCATAGGCACGAATGCGGCAGGAGGCTCAATGGCCTGCAAGAGAAGTCCATCTGCGGAAAATTGATAGATATAAGGTCCGTATTCGTCGCTAATCCAGAAAGTGCCATCGACCCCAAGAGCTAGACCTTCGGAATCAAGCGACATATGAAAGCCACCAGCACCAGCACCACCAAAGCCGTCGCCGGTGTACTTGGCCGATGGGACCTCCGGAAATCGTGGAAAGGGGATGATCTCTGGATAAGTCAAATAAGGGCCGTTGGCATCAGCGTCCAGACCAGTCATATACTGGCCATAAATGTCGCGCAGCAGAATGCTATCTAGGTACTTGATTTGTAGATTAGGTTCTGAGGGTTTTTCGACCGTTGCCTTTTCATCGATTGTAAGTGTCAACCACAATTTGTAGATACGACCCTGGAAGTTGAGGGTGCCGTTGGTGTTCCAGCCACGGTCTATAATTCGCGGACAGGTTAGCGAGCGATACAGCAGAAGCTACACGGCGACTGAAAAATTAAAATACTGGAACATCGAGGTTTCGGAGATGATACCTGGTAAAGCGTACATGACGCCTTCGTAGACCTTTCCTTTTTGGGACCATGTGCTTTTATCAATCGCAATGGAAGATCCGAGACTGACACTGTCGCCGAAACGGTCTCGAAAATCGCTGGCTAGATATCCATAACCGGCCAACTCTTCATACACGTATGTCTGTCCGTTACAGACCGTAGTGTTGACGGCCGTTGATTTCGTCGCTGGGGCTGCGTTCACGACGCTGCTGGTAACTGCCAGCACAGTAGACAGATACCCCAAGGCGGAAGGCATACTTTGCGAGAGATTGAGGGTCAGCGGTACAGGGTCTCATTGTAAAAAGAAAAGCGACCTGCACAAGAGCAAAGATCTCCTTCTTATACTTGACCAACCGTGGATTTGCCTTCTTCTGGATTCTTGTTTTCAATTCCCACGTGCCTTTCATTGAAGTTCAAATTTCTGTGCTCCACCGTCTAAGTTGCGGTTGTATGGCTCGGTCGGCATGGCGGGCTAAATAAGGCTAAGGGCCGTGCTGGGCTACGCTGAATTTGAGGCTAAAATGCTCTATATCGGCGCTAAGCAACGCGACCCGTCGCAATCGTGGGGTCCAGCAAGCACGAGGAGTCGTCCCTGCTTTTCACTGGCTATGAATGAGAGCTTCATGAATCGGCTGTCTTTCCGACGTAATCTCCGGCCAGAAACCTAGCCTGATGGAGAGCTAGGGTTACAGCCACTTTTTGGCCCTAGAGCTCCCAGCCGGTGATTGTTTTCTGCGGACGGAAACAAGTTCAATTGGAGATAAAGTCTATGATTAACATCACAAATGAGGTACTGAAGAGAAAAGTAAATCGGTCATACACAAAACCTTCAAGCTCATGTCTATCTGACCTCCACTATAGACCAGAAGATTTCGTCATCTGGCAGATGGACTCTCGAGCGCAGCGCTCCTAGCTCTCTTGTGATGGCTGAGGCTACCTAGTTATCATAGGGTATGCATTGTATGAACAACTTCCTTCATGCTGGATATCGACTATCAAGACCTTAGAACAGCGTCAATCAACTCGGCATCTCGCAGCAACTGCTCGTCACCTAGGCGTGGTCCAATCAATTGTATAGCGACAGGAGCCCCTGCCATAAGATCCGGATCATCTAACAGATACAGTCAACGATTAGCTCTTCTCAGCTCGGAGAAAAAAGATGGTCAACGATTCATTGGGAATCGGTCTCGAAGTGTAAGGACGACTTACACATGGCTTCATTTTGCGCGTCTAGCTCAGACTGAGGGCTAAAAGATGGATCTTTTGGATCTTCTCCAGGGCTCGCGGTCGTGAATGGAACAACAATGGCCGGGTACTGCAATCTCGTCAAAAGATTATTCTTGAGTGAGGTAATTGCAAAGATCAATAGACTAGAGTAACCCACATCTACCACGTTCCATGCTACGGTGTACATGTAATTGATCCATTCGTTAGGTTTGACTGCCGTATGTGGTCCGGCCGGCCCCAAGACAACATCGACTTTTGCATTTTGCCACGCATCGATCATCAGCTTTTGCAGCTGCATTTTTCTCGCATTCAAAGCCCACGCTTCTTCGAAGGTTTTTCGTCGCTTATCCCAGAATCCAGACGTGAGCACGGAGGGCACCGGCGGTTCTCCGGCTTTTTCCATTTCTCCCTTGGCGTAGGATAATCCATCCAGGGAGAGCAACTCGTGCGACACGTCGCGAATTTCAGCAAAGTCCGGTGGAACGAAATCCCTTACCTGAAACCCTGCCTGCTTCAACTTTGCAGTGGCTTCCTCAATCGCGCGACGGACAGGAGGATGCGGTGTGCATCCACCACTTTGTGAGAAAAATCCTATCACCGGCCTTCTATCTGATGTATCGCATTCTGATTTTTGCGGTACGAGTGTAGGGTCGTATAGCCATGGTTTTGCGTCGCGGACAATTCGGTAAAAGAGGCTCAGATCTCTTACTGACTTTCCCATGGGTCCACAGACGGCTGGAATGCCAGTATTCATTCCTGGCCAGTTGGAAGCCGCGTAGAAGATCATGGGAAATATGCCATTGGATGGCTTCATTCCATAGACCCCATTCGCTGCACAAGGGCATCTGTTCCTTTGTCAGTCTGGAAGTCTCATTCGAGGATTAGATCAGGCTGATAATGAAGATGGAAAATATTAAATGTCCCTGACCTGATAGAACCGGCTACGTCTGTGCCTATCCCCAATGCACTGCCATTGAACGCCAATACTGAACCTTCTCCCCCACTGCTTCCGCCACAGTTGAGATGAGAAACGACAGGATTTTTGGTTTGGCCAAATACATTATTGTGAGCTTCGGCGGCTAACATACTCTGTGGGATATTGGTTTTTGCAATGAACACCGCGCCTTCGGCTTTAAGGAGTTGTATCAAATATGAATCGTAGGTGGCTGGGTCGAAGCACCGAGAAATATAGGCATTGCTGGAATCATATCCTTTCAAATGGAAGCACTCCTAGACGACTTTAATGTTGTGATTCCAATAATGGAGCCTATGCATCTAACCTTGCAGGTCATCGGCACCCCGTGCAAACGGCCCCTTGTGTTCCCTGTCTTTTCAAACTCTTCATCCAATTTCTTAGCATCCTCGATAGCTTCCAGGAACCGAATCTCGGTCAGGCAGCTCAAAAGTTGTTGCGCAATGGCCGCTCGTTTGCAATATGCGATTGTTACTTCGACGGCAGTATATACACCCTTTGCAATTTCGGCAGCCAAACCCGTCGCGTCGTAGACCTCTGTTATTTTCAGCTCTCTTGGGGATAGCAAACCACTAGAAGCAGCCAGTGGTCTCAAGTCGATAGTGTTTTCGGCATCTTTCATTGTTTCCTGGGAAAGCCTCCACTCGGAAGGGATTCGGGACAATTGCTCAGCTTGCTTAGCGGTCGCAATCTCTTGCCAAGGGCGTGAAGAGGATATAGAGCCCATGCTGAGAAGATTTTGACAGTTTTGGGTTCACCAATTGACTGGGTGTATCCGGTGGAATGAGAGTGATTGTTTCACGGTGATATGATTTATATAACAGTGCAGACAGGTCCAAGGCTGCGGGACCTCATAATTGCTTGATTTTGGACCCACATAGGTATAGTCTCAGAACGATTGGTAGCTTGTCACAAGACCACAAGAAGGACAACAACCTCAGAAACTCCAAGTAATCTATCTATTCGTTTCTAGATCCTAGATCCTCAAGGGATTATCACGTCTGCGAATCCCCGGACAAGCACAGTGCGCGATAAGATAAGGACAAGATAGCATAAGGCCATTTCGGGAATAGCGCCACAGAATGGGATGTTGCCTGAGGCTGGCCAGGTCTCCTGCCTCAGGCAGCAGACTCTACCTCCAACCCTAACGTGTCCTTCACCTTATCTACATCTATCTATGTATCTATCTGAATCTTGCCAGAGAAAATACTGCGCATGCTATCGATGACACTGTCCGAGGAGCTGTTCAGCTGCATGCTTTACTGCCTAGAACTGGTATCTATGCTATCTAGAAATGCCATATGGTCACCCCGCACTCGCTTACTGCGATGCCCGGAGGTCGGCATGGCCACTCATCCATACTGGCTGACTGCAACTATGCCAGTTTCTAATCAATGAAAGGGCATAGACTAAAACATTGATTGGGACCTGGTCCATCATTTGTCTCCGCACGCTAATTCTATGCTCGAATCTCTTATCTCCCATGCCCGCGTCGGCCGTTTATCCGACTTCATACTTTACCCTAGGCGGCATGGTTCCGCACGAAGCAGGCGATAGCTTAATAGCTATCTACGACGAAAAGTCACCAGTCTCTTTCGTGTGTAGTACCTGAATCGGCTACGTTCATTCTACACACTCACCATCTGACCACATCCATCATGACAGGCATCTGGACAGAACACGTATTTTCCGTGAATCCGGACACGTTCGACATCCGAAGAAGATCAAAAGCTGGCTGTATTGATTGTAAAGCAGCGAAGGTCAGATGCGACGAAGCCCGCCCCTCGTGCGGTACCTGTGCTCGTCGACAACGTGTCTGCCGGGGCTACTTCCGCTACGGTGCACAGAGAACTGCTCCTGGCAGGAAAGAGCAACGACAATCGGCTATACATACAAACTCATTTGACGTTGGGCACCTGAATGCTCGCGATCTCGTAGTGTCCATTTTCAGGTCAGATGAAAACGAAAAAGATATACCAGGACACCACGACAAGCCTTCAGGTGTCGGGAATGCCAAACGTTTGGATCTGAATGAGGAGATGGACCTCCTCGTTGCTAAAGTTTCGCATTTTTTGCAGACATCGCTGAACCCATTTCCACGTTCGTTGCCGTCGATTCCCCCAGGCGTGATCCCTGAAGCCGATGGCCCCACTATCAATGTCTTTTTCAACAGACATCCGGCTGAGATGGTAATAAGCGCGGAATTTATTGACGAAATGAAAGCTGCGACCTTGTTGGTACTGCAGGATAGTCCTGCGGCAATTGCAGATGCATTGTACTCCGTCGGGAGTATTTATCTCAAGGAAGAGGGCCAAGATCCCTTATTGCCGCTAGCACTGGACCGCAGAGCAAAAACCCTAGCCCGTCTGAGAGGGAAAGATCCGAGCTGTGAGTTGGAGCAAATACTAACCATGTCATTGGCACTAGCAGCTATGGAAGTACGTATCCTTACCTCCAGTTATACCTGAGACCATGTCATTTAGTGAATTACTAATTCTTCATGAACAGCTTATTGACACAAAATGTGAAGCGTACGATCATACGTTTCCCATCATAACGGGATATGCGTCGCGCATAATCAACAATTATCTCGCATCCGATCTAGTATTAGGCCCGCTTGCCAAGTATTTCATTCGAACGCTGGCGAGACAGGACATGATGCTGTCTCTGACTCAATGCTCCCGGAACGCCATCCCAACAAGCACGTGGCTTGACGAGTACGCTCAAAAAAAGGCCGATAAGTTCATGGGGTACACCACAACCCTCATGCCGATACTCGAAGAGCTGTGTGCACTGGCGGAAGACATGAGCCCAAAAGCAGACACCGAGCGGGCAGTGGCCGACGGCAGAGAGCATGCAGAGCCAAATTCACAATCCCTCACAAATGTATCTTCTCTCCCACAACGCATAAATGAAACACACTTTAGACTCCAGATTTGGCGCCCCAGTATCGATCAAGGCGTGTCAGCCTCAACGTCGAGACGATTGCTAGCCCACGCTTATGCTACAAAGACCGCCGCTCTATTAATGCTACACCGCTTATTTCAGCCGGCCGGGAGCTCAGCAGAAGCTGATAATGAAGCATTTCAGATGGCGTGTGAAATATTAGTCCATCTGAATGGAGAGCCCGATGATGTACGACTGTCAACGTGGCCTGCCTTCATTGCAAGCTGCGAGATGCAGAGCCAAGATGATCGAGTGATTGTCATTGATATTTTCAATGCAATCTACAGCACTAGAAAGACTGGTACGGCAATTCAAACTAGAGACTTCATTATTAATAGGGTTTGGCAAGCAAGAGATTTCGGCAAGGACTGGAACTGGATGGCTTTGAGTAAACAATATCCTGGAGAATGTGTGCCGATCTAGAATCGAAGGTACTTTTTTTTATGAACAAGCCGCAATTCACTCCAAAATTATCCATTGCGGACTGGTGCTTTGTATGAGGGGCACATTATACTCACGCTTATAAGTTGAGGACACCAGAAAGAATTTCGATAGAAGGGAAAAATATGACATTTGAACAAGCACTCTGTTCCGGTACAGACAACAGTTGATAAAGTGGTGTCTTGGAAAGTAAAAAGGTACGTAGTGCGCAAGATTCGTGCAGTTGATGATTAAGATATTTCAGCAATTTGCCCCTAATTCTAGAGTAAAGCGCATCGTAGCATCCCTAGTAGCTAATTTATCCCATCAAAACATCGCTCCTGCAAATCTCTGTATAAGTATTCATTTTCTTAGTATCTCATCGATTTTTTCAACGTCTCTAAGAAGCTGCTCATCACCTAGTCTTAGCCCAACAAATTGTAGAGCGACGGGTGCTCCAGCCATCAGCTCTGGGTCGAATTTTTCATAAAAGTCACCATCCATGGCAGACAATGGCCTCACCAAGGCGTCCTTGAAATCTTTCGTCGGATCGACGTTCGTGATGGGCACTATAACAGCAGGGTAGTCCATCGCATTCCACGCTACTGTGTAAGAGTCGTTGGTCCATTGGTTTGGCAGCATTGCAGTATGAGCACCGGCAGGACACAATACAATGTCTATGCCAGAAGTGACCCACTTTTCGAGCATCTCCTTTTGCAATTGCTGCTTCTTGTGGTTCCAAGTCCAATTCTCTTCAGATGTCTTTGCAGGTAGGTCCCAGAATCCTATGTCTCGTACCGCGAGTACTGGTGGCTCACCTGCCGTCTTCAGCTCGTGTTTTGCATATGATAGACCATCCAGGGTGAACAATTGTTTTGAGACTTGATTGATGGCGGCATAGCTTGGTGGAAAAAATTCCTTCACTTTGAGACCAGCAGCTTCCAGTTTAGCTACTGTCTCACGAAGTGCTCGGCGAACGGGTGGATGGGGCGTCAAGGTATCTGACTGATATATCACGCCTATAGTGAGACTTCTATCCACTGTTCCTTGCTCGTAGACATGTGGCATGACGGCTGGATCTATTAACCAAGGTTTTTGGTCACGAACAACTCTGGTCAGGAGTCTTAGATCTCTCATAGACCGGGCAAGAGGCCCGCATACTGCAGGTATACCAGTATTGAGCCCTGGATGGGTTGAGTTTGCGTACTTCAAAAGTGGAAGGATTCCGAATGAAGGTTTATAGCCATATACCCCATTGCACGCCGCTGGGATTCTGACTCCAGTCAGCGGAAAAGGAGTCTCGTCTGCATAGTTCTTACACTCACCGGATCGAGCCCCCAACATCCGTGCCAATACCGATAGCACTTCCATGATATGCCATTACGGCGCCCTCCCCTCCACTAGAGCCACCACAAGATAAATGAGCCACAACTGGATTTCTAGTCCTGCCAAACACATTGTTATCCGTCTCCGCCACAAGCATGGTTTGTGGGACCTATTACAATATCGACAATTAGAAGACCTTTCAAGACAAACCAAAGTGAGCATATTTATACTCCTTTGCCGAGCCAGGAACTCACGTTGGTTTTGGCAATCGCAACGCCCCCAGCTTGCTTCACTATTTCAACTAGATAGGCATCATAGTCTGCCGGGTTGAATGTTTTTGAAATATATGCATTGCTTGAATCATAGCCTTTGAGATTGAAACACTCTTTAAAAGTCATAGGAACCCCATGGAGAGGTCCCACGACTTTGCCAGTCGTCATATAGTGCTCATCGAGTGCTTCGGCGGTTTTGATGGCCTCGGCAAAAGCTATCTCAGTCAAACAATTCACAAGCTGATGAGCGACGGCAGCGCGTTTACAATAGGCCGTCACAACCTCGACTGCTGAGTATGTCCCAGTGGCAAGCTTGTCAATCAGGGATGTGGCATCTTGCTCTGTTATTTGTAGCTCCTTTTCGGAGAGGATACCGCATTTCCTTGCATATGGTCGCAAGTCTCGTTCTTTGTCAGAAGGCAGGTCCTTCAATTTCCACGCTGCAGGAATACGTGCGTCTTGCTCCGCCTTTTTCGCATCGCGAACCTGTTCCCATGAAGATTGATCCATGTTATGAGAGCTTATCTGTCTTCTCAGCAGAATGTGTATAGTAAGAGCAGGATTGTATAAACCTTCGGAAATGTTTTCTGGCTGTTTTGTGAATTTTCAATCTTGCACTCGGCCAATTTGGCCTTGATCGTGATAATCACAACTTCACTTGATGATAAGGCGTTAAAGCTCTCCTACGACTACGACCAAAAACTGGAGTCATAATTGCATCTGGACAAAAGCTATCAAAAGATGGGTCATGCTCGTCGAAACTTGTCTTTCAAAATCCGAATCGATAGATTCGGCTGTAATAGCCAAAGTCGTGCAGCAATTGTTCACACTCGCCCTCTACGAGATCTACAGCAGTTCCCAGATGGGCATCTTGCTATCAGGGGGACGGCGTATAGAAGCACAAGGCCAGGTATGAATTCACATGTATCTGGCCAGAACGGCATCTGGTCCGTCTGGCTTGTTCTGGATGATATGCGGAGCCGTGGAAATAAGAGGATGAAAAAGGCGCTAGTTCGTTTATGGACATTTTGCTATCTTTTTCAAGCGGAGAAGTGGGAATTCTCGTATCGTTTTCTCCACACTAATCTAGCCCTACTTCCCGGCCTGGAATTTCTGGTGTCTAGTGACGGCTCTCACCCGCAAGATGCTCGAAGGTTTGAATGGTGAAGTTACTCAACTCTGATCCAGTTATTGGGCTTCTGTATGATAGCATACTGTCTCCCAAGCCAATCTTCTGTTCTGCTGAATGCTGCCTTCTCTAGATACCGCGACTTGATAGAGTTATTGATTCGACTAGCTTGATAGTAGGAAATCTTAGTCTGATACCATATCTAGCTCACAACTTTGACCTCGACCAGTCATTCGGATGAGCTGTTGACAGTCATTATCTCTCTCCATCCGAAGTTATAAGTATTGTATGATAACCTGCTAACTTTCACTTGAATCTTAAACTTGTTGTCAAGATTTCGTTTTACAATCAACAACTGAGATTGGTTGCCTATGCGCAGTTCGTCATGGCGACAAATTTGAATGACCACATCCCTGGGACGATCCACCTCATTGATCTGGATCATTCTTTGCAGACAAAACATTCGGGCAATGGAGATATTGTGCTCGTCCCTACACCATCATCCGACCCCGAGGACCCGCTCAACTGGGCACCACGCCGAAAGCTGCTATCGACAATCTGCGTCAACCTGTAAGTCGAATTCGGATCTTATTTTCTCATTAAGATGAGATACTGACTATCTTCTGTAAGATACACTTTCTCAGTTGGCCTGATTTCTGCAGTGATCGCCTCCGTATTGGTTCCGTTGTCTGAAGCGAGTGGAGTCTCAATAAGTAACCTAAATGCTGGTTCGTAGCTACACATCCGTACTTGGAACTTATCTTACTGATGATTGCTCAAGGAACCGGATATGTGTTCCTTCTTTGCGGCTGGGGATTGCTATTTTGGCAACCGTTTGCTTTGCGTTACGGAAAGAGATTAACATATCTGATATCAATGGTCGGTACCGTAGCGTGTCTCGTTTGGAGCCCATATGCCCACAGTAATGGCGAGTGGATAGCGAAATGCGTGGTGTCGGGGATTCTCGCTGCACCTATTGAGGCTCTTCCCGAGGTTTCCGTTACTGATGTGGTGAGTGACACTTACTGAGGCCCATTCCACCGAGTAACTAACACGGAGCCAAGTATTTCACCCATGAACGTGGACTATATATGGGCTTCTATTGCCTAACGCTTTCTGGAAGTGCATTCTTTGCACCCGTCATGAGTGGTTTTATTGCTGACTATGGTGGGTGGAAATGGGTCTTTTATGTCCCTGCAATTTGGTCCGCAGCTGTGACCGTGTTTCTCTTTTTCTTCATGGAAGAAACCAACTATCAGCGCCCATATATAGGCGTCATACAAACTTCTGAGTCTTCGATATCTCAAGGAGCGGATGAAAAGGAACCAACCTCCGCTACTATGGCTGCTGAAGCGCCAGTGGCTCCGTACAAGACAACTAAAACTTTCACACAGAAACTGTCATTGTGGCAGACATGTACTGGCGAGAATCCAGTCAAGTCAGCCGTGCAGATTTTGAAATATCTTAGCTGGCCCGTCATATTCTACGCTGGATTCTCATATGGAAGTTATCTGATATGGTTCAACGTCATGAATGCGACAGCATCAATTATTCTGGGCGGCTCACCGTATAATTTTAGCTCCTCCATGATAGGACTGAGCTACATTTCTTGCTGTCTGGGTGTCATTGCAGCGTGAGTTTTTTCTATACCTCTTGTGTTCTGACTGACTTGAGCATACAATCAGGGCTCTTTTCACGGGAAGATTCAGTGATTACCTTACCATCAAGCTCGCTCGGCGGAACGGCGGAATCATGGAGGCAGAGCATCGATTATACCCATTTCTTCTTACAACTGCAATTGTCCCTGGAGCCCTGATTCTTTGGGGGGTTGGAGCAGCCCATGCTATACATTGGTTTGGGTTGATTGTTGCCATGTTCTTGCTAGCATTCAGTAGCACTACCGGAATAACTCTGAGTGTCAACTATCTCATTGATAGCTATCACGGTATCAGTGGAGACGCGATGGCAACCGTCATTATTGTGCGCAATACCATGTCTTTTGCTATCGGTTATGGCATCACGCCGTGGATCGAGAACATGGGGTATCAAAATTGTTTTATTACAGCAGCGTTTGTGGGATTGGCCGCTTGTCTTGCCTTCACGGTGATGATCGTATGGGGAAAGTTGTTTCGAGAGCGCCGAAGCGACGAGTATTGGAGACTTGCCAGAAAGAGTGCTGGTACACCATGAAGAATTTTCCCGTTAAGGCTAACGAGAATTTGTGTTGAAATTAAGCCGTCCTAGCGAATAAAATGAAATTTAGGATACACTCAGCTATGGCTGTGATTTGGTACATTTTATTAAACATGTTCGATAATCAAATTTTGTTCAATGTTGTATTTGGGTGTGAGCCCTATGTTCTAACATTTCCTCTCGTTCTCATGTCCCGGCCAACTCATTCCTGAATGCTTTAAATACTCAGGCATGCACTTAGTAGTGCTGCGCCACATTTCTGTGGTTCAATGAGATTATTCTTGCTACAATTCGATTCACTGTCCTGGATTACCGAGTAGTGAGATCTACTTGTTCGCAAAGAGAACCTGAGCCACTTGGAAGCAGAGTAAATCAGATTTCTTTTCGTTGTCATCTTAATTTAATATTGACCGTGTTGTTTCATGCAATGTAGGCACACTTGAGAATAGATAGTCTCAAGCCCGAGTGACTGTGTTACCGAATGAGGTGGATTTACTATAAATTATGGTACATGTTATTTGGGGTCGCTATTGATAGGCGAGACCAGGGGCTATGCTTTGAGTCTTCTTGAGGATAGGGGTTTTAACCCACGATCACATAAATGGGCGAGAAAATGATTAATCATCTGATCATAAAGCAAAAGGAGAGTAAAAGAACCCTGACCTCAAGCCCTGATTGATATTTGGCATGTCAACAGGACAGTCTGATTTAATCGAGGGAAGCTGGAATGCTGTCGAAAGTCACATGACAGTGTTTTAGCATTCAGGTATCATTCACAGATTCCGTTAGAGAGGAAGTGTGGAGGACATTTAGATCTGACGTTGGCATTTTATCTGGGACATGAAGAAGAACAGAGAGAACGGAACTTCAGCATGGTTACTGCAGGTTATCATTTTGATTTGTTCCGCCACCCGTTTCAGAAATATATGATACTCTTTGGTTCGGAAAAGCTTCAGAATTACGTTCTCGGATTCTCAAATGTGAAACCCTGGAGTACCCTATTTTAACTACTGAGTCTAACACGTTAAGATCAGTGATTGTTCATTAGCAACGATTTCTTAACGAAAGACTGTATTTCTGAAATTGTTATCCAATCTTTGCCACTGTCTGGTGAGATGATAGGACTTTCCTAACCGAGATTGGCTAGAATTTTAGGAATAAGAGTCTCGTCAAACTCCCACAGGGTCGTCTGAAAGTTACATGAGAAAGCGCCTCCAGTCCACCAAGTTGATCGTTGCCCCTGCAGTCCATTGAGATCTTGAAAGAAGCCGGCCTGAACGTCTTCGACAGACACACGGGCGTGCATGGGCCCATGGGTTGAAAAGGAGACCCAATGAATCTGCTGGTCATTGTAGGTTTCGGCTAGCCTGCCAGCCTTGAGCAATATTTCGAAGTTCTGCTGCATCAAAGCCTTAGCACCGACCTCATCAAGAGTATCGTCTCCAACAATGATAACATGGAACAAATTATCACCTCCGAGGTAGCTGATCGTATTCGTAAATGGAGCGTTTGGAAGGATAAGATAGTTGTCGGGGGCAGCACCAGCAGCCATATTGGAGTACGACATCGCTGCTGCAAAAGCTGAATTGTTCACAATACCAGAGTACTCTCTACTGTAGGTAAATCTTGAAAGCACGGTTTTCTCGTTGTCGTCCAGATCAAATGGTGCCATATTTTGGGCTGTTGGCTCGATGGCGATCAGTAGTTGCCGGGCAGTAATGAGGGTTACTTGGCCAGTGGCGTTATTTTGGACCGTGAGGAAGACTCCCCAGGTGGTACGAAGGCTCTGCAGAACTGTGCTATTGTATAACACATCGTCGCCGAGGTCTTTCTCAATAGCATTGTAGAGCGCTTGGTTACCTCCCGTTGCAGGATGGTACGAGTCAAGCTGGCCGACCATGGCCTGTGCCATGTATGTACCGAATGCCTGCAGCTCAAACATGGTCGTTGCTCGGGTCATGTTGCCGAGGCCAAGTCCTGTAGTCTCATAGATCAAGGGAATTGCATCCTCGAGTCCGTATTTGGTGATGAAATCACCGTAAGGAATCAGAAAATCCTTGGGAATATCGACTGGCTGGGGAAAGTTCCAGTAGCCTGGTTGTAACAGATCTGTCCATGGCTGCACCACTTCAAGGAAGTTTTGAAGAGCGGCTACTTGATCAGTATACGAAGGTAGGGTGAGGTTAACGATTTCCCCAGTGTTGAAATCAATATACTCCGTGGTGACGTTTGCTTGGCTTAAAGAAGCCGTTTCGATGCCAAAGCGCTCGAAAAAGCCTGTTGCGTTGCCTAGATCTAGAAAAGACTCAACACCGTAGTCATACGGAATACCCGTAGCAGGATCAACATATGTGTTGACCATACCACCCTGCCCAAATCAGCAAGCTGTGTCGGTTTTTACATGATTGACCAACGTTCGAAGCATCGTCCCAGCGTGGATTGCCTTACCAATTTGTCTTGCATCTCTACGATTGCCACGCTCTTGCCAAAATCATCGCGAAGTCGGACGCCGGCGTAGGCACCAGATGCACCTCCACCAACAATAACAACATCCTTGACAAGGATGTCTGGGAGCCCGGAACCGCTGGTTAGTCCTTTCGCCACGACTATCAAAAGCCACAGACCTGCCGTTCTTAGCGGTGACATTTTTATCGCTGATGAAACGATATACAATTAGTAAGAAGAATGAAAACCCGAGCTTCAAAGCTATAGTTGGGAATCTGAATCAAATCCCGTAGCCCGATTCAGAACTAAGCTGGAAGAGCGCGATTATCATATGATACGAAGGATTGTATATGCTTAAAACTGCGTTCTGTACCTGAAAGGCATTTGACCGCCATGACTTCGATTTTTTCGTGTCATTGACACGTGGACGTACGAAAACAAGAACAGAGAAACCCAGAAGAAAGTCATGGAAAGGTTTCCCGTTCCTTCCGGTTAATTCAATACCTGCAAACACAAAGAAATATGGGTTTTAGGCTGCATTAACAACATCGACATCCCTGCACTGGCTACGGACCACACTGCCTATTAAATACTAGACAGGGAGTGTCATTGAGCTCAACCTATCAAAAGTAGGCACATTCTAGACGGTATGGGGACGACCTTCCGATCCAGTTTTGACTTTCTCAGGGCATCGTAAAGTACCTACCTGTAATGGTAGCACGTCCCTCTTTTGTCCACTAGACTGACCACTTTCGACAGGAAACCCGTTGGGACAAATTCGGATCGATGTCCGTCATTTCAAGCCCATTAAAGCGATACTTATTTTCCGGCTTCAAACCTTCACTATTTTCTCCGCACAGTCCATTATTTTCAGATGCTCAATCAAGTGATGCTCTGGATTCCGATCACTTGACATATATATCTTGTCTCCCAATCAAAATGCTATTTTTGTCACCCTGGATATTGCATCTAACTACAATTCCTCGAAACCTGAG
Organism: Talaromyces sp. PB3603; assembly: GCA_023625915.1. Taxonomy (NCBI): domain Eukaryota; kingdom Fungi; phylum Ascomycota; class Eurotiomycetes; order Eurotiales; family Trichocomaceae; genus Talaromyces; species Talaromyces sp. PB3603. The sequence continues at coordinate 1,046,956 of JAMAFY010000011.1, forward strand.
TGGCCACTTTGCATATGTAGCTACGCGAAGACGAGCGAATCCTTTTAGATCCGAAAGATCGACCACCCCCCCCCTTCCCCCAAGCAACCAATATTTGCCTATAAATTACGGTGCGCAGAAGCAGGCGCCGTAGTAAATGCCATCTAAAAGTCGCTTGCTTCACAATCCCATTTGAAGATCGATAGAAGAGGCAAAGGTATACTGAATTAAGCTATTCCACTAGCTTCAAACATGTCTAATCAGATTGCGGTTCTTTCATTCGTACTATGGATGAAAAGTTTCGCACACTGCGCTAACGTCTAGAATTCATCTGAACACTGGATCACCCAGGATTTAGCAAAGCTTTATTCAGGTAGTTGATTTTCTTCTCAGGTTGCCATCACTTTATGCGGGCTGTTTATAGCTCTTGACTTACTCCAAGTGAGTCCCAATCGCTAGTATATCTAATCATTGTGGATGAGCGTCAGTACGCCTCATTTGTGCCACGTCTGACCACAAAGTGGAGGATGCCAAATGCTACTCGATACAGTGTTTTATTACATCTGCACTAGTAAAGACCGGTATGCCTCATTCCGCTCATACAACAAGTACACCGTATAGGCAAACGGATATGAACGATCAGCTCAAGCCTCAGAGTATTTCACGGGCGATTTATCCGTTAATTTGCCCATTCCTACTATCTGAAAACTATGAGAAAAGAACAAAACAGAAAAAGAAAAAAAGAAAAAGCAAAAAGCAAAAAGCAAAAGAAAGATGCGCTTTACTAAATTGGAGTCGCGAGCTCGGGTTTACCTATTGGTACATTGATACCTGTCAGATCTAGTAAGCTTGATCCACAATTGATACCTTCGGCAACATATCCAGACTCGCGGGGACACGGTATGAAGGCGTCTACCCGATGGGTTTCTCTGACAACAGGATGATATTATATAGATCTTGTGATCACATTGGGTTAGAGAATCAGGTAGTATGTTATTAAATATAACCAACGTATTGTAAATGGTAGTTTTCTGGTTTGGACCGGATGATAGGTAATAGTGTAGAATCTACAATAGCAAAAGACTAGAGCAGAACGTTTGCCTCGTTATGCGCTATCCTCTTTGCTATGTCCTCATTGCTCCTATCCAAAGGCTTGTCTGAATGAGGCTCTACTCTTTAGCCAGGCCCAAGAGAAACAAAGTCAGGAAGCTTATACACACTACATGTCAAGACACGTAGAATTCGCCAAAATTTAAATAGGAGTGGTTTCAGAAATCAAAGCCTAAGGGCTCGGCCGATTTCGCTTTGGAGACAATTTGATACCCGATCAACGATTGTACGAACGAGTTTGGTAAAACGTACTTATCCAGAAATTTGAGAAAAAAGCTGGTCCAGGTGGCCGTGGCCGTAGCTCCGCTTGCTTGATGATAACCGGCAGTTACGTCGCTTAGACGTTTTTCCTGGTAGTCCTTGAAAGCATCAGAAAGTGTTTGTTGACTCCATCGGTTCTGCGCATCATCAACGTGTCTTTCGGACATAGCATGGAGCACATTGATAAGGACAACGGCGTCTGCAATGCCGTAATTCAGGCCGGATCCCGTACTGGTCGTAAATTTGTGTGCTGCGTCACCGACAAGTACAGCGCGACCACCCCAACTCCATTGAGATAGTACTCCTTCTTCTAGATTGACAAGTCCAGAGCTCAATCGTGCCATATAAGCATCTTTCAGGCGAAACCCCCCTGCTTTGAACAAAGGCAGATGTCCCCATTCTTTCACCAGAGCGGCTTGATCACCGTCGTCATACCTCGATGCCTGACATGTTGGTTTAGGTAGTCTTTTGTATACCGCCACTGTCGAGGTGTCTTCTCCAGTGAATAATTGAGTCGCGATACCGTATCCATGAGTTTCTGTCGCAGTTCCTGACTCAAGGAACGGCAAACAGCCAGTTGGAAATCGTATCCATAGCGCTAGATAGGTGGTGACGAACGGCTCGCTTTCGTTCAGGTAGGGAGTATTTGTCTCCAATGATAATTCTCGCATGTACTTTCGTACAATGCTGTACGAACCATCAGCACCAATCACAAAGGTACCATCATACGTAGTTCCATCGGTACACGTTACGGTGACACCATTGTCCGTATTCTTAATCTCGGATACTTTCTTATTAGTCAAGATTCTATCCTGAGCTTCTCTTGGTAGTGCTTGCTGGAATGTTTGTAAGAGGTCTCGTCTGCTCAAAACGCTAGGATAGTAGCCAGTACTGCTTCACGTATGAGTAAGAATATCACAAGCGATACGAGAAACACACGTACCTCTTCTTCAAATATTTGAAAAACTGCAATTGACCCATGGCACGACCATTTTGATCGATTCGTTCGATCCGATACACTGGATTCCAGATTTTTGTCAAGGTCCCGAGAAGGCCCAGTTGGTCTAGAGCGTGCATTGTCATGGGCAACAAGGTCAGATCTGATCCGGTCTCAACCACAACGTCCTTCCGCCGTTCTAACAGGACGAAGTCAATATTTGCCCGTGTAAGCCCTAAGGCCACCACGAGCCCGACTGGTCCCCCGCCAACAACAATGACTTTTGGCTTCTGCATATTGATGGGGTCGATACGTGCAGAAAGTCAGTGTGGTATGCGTATTTCTGTGATATACAATCTCAAAAACAAAGGTAAGTCGAGGGTCCTCTTTGTGCCTAAATGGCATTCATATATCCTCATGATATTGGACCGAGACTTTAGCGCGCTCGCGGCTAGTGTTCAAGCCAAGGAACCGAAACTTAATTGTCGGTGGGGCCTCTTTCGCATCAATGCGAATCCGAAGATGGCAATCAATTTCTTCGTGAAAACTGCCTGTGACCGGAGCTGGGAATTTACCTGCCGTGACTTTGATTTTGCCAGGAAAGAGGGGCTTCGGAGGAGGGGAAAATCGCGACTTGATTGCTATTGCTCACCTTCCGAGCTTAGAATTAAAGATGGCAGATCGCTGCTGCTTTCTGCGAGCAATGCAGAGCGTGGAATTCTCAGAAAAGTGTACCAAGTAGGCTCTAGGACGTGGATTATGTCTCTTATAGAACGATCTCCCACGCCCACGAGCCACCAGATGTTCTGCAGAAGCTTCAGGAAAGTTGCGTAGTGAGCGAGAATTACAAGGGCCCGAGGCCTTCCAATGCGCGCCAGTATCAGAAGTCGCTGAGGTATTAGAGTGCTCCATGTTATGATGCGTAGAACCATGATTGAGTCCATGCCTTTCTTGAGACTCTCAAAAAGCGCTCCCAATGCTCGTAAACTTTCTTGGTACGTCTGCACCTCGGCCGCGTCTTCTTCATTCTTATCAATGAAAGACACCATGAGAAGCAATTGTTTCGGTATGGCACATATTGCAGCTTCGGGATCCAGCGATGGCCTATAGAATAAGGGTTCCATGCCACTGCTTACAATGGAGGTTTCATTGGTGATCTTTATTATCGACTGAATGCCTTGCCATAGACTCATCCAATCCGGAAGGTATAAATTCTGCCAATCCGGATCCCGAAAGAAGTGCGTTGACAATAAAGGGCGCAATACCGAATTTGCGAGGAGGGCGCCGAATACTTTCGGACGAGGATCTGCGATAGCCTTACGATAGCCTTCAAAAGAGCGGACCCGGTATACGAGAGCACGATTTGGCTCTGATGTAAGCCCTAGACTGTGCATATGTAGACTCGCGAGCTCTAGAATGGAGTCCATAAGAAATGGTGCCTCGAAAGCATGTTGTACCATAACAGTTTGCAACATGGTATTCATGAAATTCTGGTTCCCATCGGCATACGACAGTGACTTATACGTAGCTGATGTATAGAACCACAGTAGCTGCATATCAACCCCATCAACCCTTGGAAAGACCGACGGTGGCACTTGGCAGGTGCTTGTCAGTCTCTTAGTGGGTGATCTGTGTAAGGCACGTGAAGTCGGAATGACCGGCGTCTCAGACAAAGCCTCATTTCTCAGAGTGACGGAGCTGTATTCGCATTTTTCCCGGCGCAGCCCACACGAGCGACACACAGGACGTTTCTCGTCGCACTTGACCTTGCGCAGCTTGCAGTTGGTGCATCCTAATCGGGATTTCTTATGTGGGCGCTTCGCAATAAATGCACTTGTTCGGTCGGCCACTACCAATGCCGTGCCCGCTGGTTTGTCCGCCATCTGCAAATAGATACCGATAAACTAGGTAATTGCGAATGCAACGTGTACGAATCGAATAAACGCGATATGTCTGACGTTGAGACGAACGGCGCGATCAAAAACCGAGATTTTGCCATTTCGGACAGGATGTTTGAGCTGGAGCGGGTCCTGCTAGTTAACATGAGGACACGGCCAATAAAAAGGTACATAAGCTCGCATTCGGACTCGCATTATTGCGCATCTCCACAGAATTCAACTAGCCCGAAACAATGTGCTTACTATCCAGTAGGAATCGCCAACATACATGATCCACCTTGAATCGCTTATTCTGTGGTGTACACTGTATATGCGTAACTATCCAGCGACTCATGAAACGAACGTTCAAGTCCTATAGCGAATACAAGACTAAGGATCACCTTGCATCACGGTTTGAGTTACCTTGCCAGTTGAGCACTCTATAACAATTTGTCCCTTCTTGCAATGTATTATGAACCTTGATCCCTCCGCCTCATATGTGCCGGCTAACTTCTCACGCTGGATGCACTGTGAAAGTCCCCAGACTAAATAGAATTCCGGAGTATTATTTCATGAATTAGACGCCTTCTCATCGTATTGCTCATCTGAATGAGTACGTTTCCTAACCTTAAATAGCGCGCTACGCGTGGCCTGTATACTGTACCATATTGAGATTACAAATTACGGGCAAGAGCACGATTCAAGTACTAAGAGTGTGTCATTCTATCATTCGATACCCAAAGAAAGAGGTTGAATCTAGCACACTTGAACAACATCAGTCTTATTTGATTAAAGGTTGCAGACTTTTCCCTTGTCGTTATTTACATTGATACACCTTCTCTCCCATAACCAGATACTTGAACCCCGATATCTGTAGATCCTGGAACTGAGTATGAGACTATGACTATACTTACGGCAAGTGTACCCCTTTCTGACGAGCACGCACATCTCTGATGAGATAGTAAGTGGTAACAGCAGTCCAGACGAAGTAACCAGTGCCAGGAACCCACCCAGCAAACCAACCCTCCAAAGCAAAGGGACCGGACGACACGAAGGGGGTTTGACCAACGAAGAAGAATCCAATACCGGCGATTATAGCAACCCAGCACGACCAAACAGGAAATACTGGGTTTTCGCTACGGTCAAGCATACCCACAACGCCATGTGCGACAGCTTGTAAGGTTGATATGATGAATGTGCCATTGAAAAGCAAGTAGGCGTAATCATTGAAAGCACGAATGACTTGATGATCGGCATCGGCACGCATGGCGGGCATCATCCAGGTTACCGGCGTGAATATCAAGGCCCAGCCGGCTAGCACGCCGCCTAGGACGGAAATCAGGGTGAAGACTGCGCCATCTCCTTCAATGCGGCGTAAGACGACGGCCAATTGGGCTGTGAAAGTGAGCCATGTGCCGCCGACAATTGCCGAGATGGCCATGCCATACAGAATCCGATGCTGGCGTGAGAGGTAATATTCGGCAACTTGGTCGGCGGTGAAACTGTAAGGTACTGGTGGTTGCATCCCCGCCAAAAACAACCAAAATATGGGGTAGATGACGATGAAGGCCACTCCGCTCCAGGCGGCAGCTAGTTCGAGTCTGAGCTTGGAGTGGTGGTCCATGATTATGACGGTCGAGAATTGTGATTACGAGAGGCAACGATCTTTGGAGGTGATACACGATTGAGGAGTTGCTGCTAGATGCAAAAGCCCGGGAAACTAATGTCTTTTAAACCTGGTTTAGGGCAGAACTTTGAAACACTGACCCAAGAACTCTTAACTCCGAGGCTCGGTTGCTTGACTGCTGATGGCTGCATTGCCCTTGAATGCTCGTACACGCCCGACATTTCAGTAGACTCGATATCAATGCCATTGCTAATTTCGAGCTCAGAAAATACGCTTGCAATGCATTCAGTGCGGCATGAAGTTGTACATTGGATGCTCATAATTCTACAACTATATGAAATGATTTTACTGTATGAACACGCCCAGCATGCGATCCTTGGCTCAAAACTAACTTATTGATAAATAGATACATGTATTACATGACTCCATGCTACTAATATATCATTGGCTTTGGTCCACGGACTACTGTCTAAATCCGAGCCGCGGGGTGTGTTGACCTAGGTAATTAGACAGGCGCGGGTTGGGTGATCTTCCTTTATTAGCGGCGCGTTTTCATCAAAATCTCGAGATCGCAGATCAAGCCGCAGTCATCCTTTCTTATAACAAGCCCCGCCGCGACATGCAATACCAAATGAAGCAAACGCCATTTCTCACAACGCCGCAAATCAATCGGGTTTGTTCATACACGTGATCGAGTGCTCGGAGCTCTTCCCCATTGAGACCGTGATTCCCAACAAGAACCGTGACTGTGAGCTCCAGATGCTCTAAAGTACCTAAACAGTATTGCAGATTCTGCCAAGCCTGCGCGGGGGCGAAGTCTAATTGAGATTGTCTTGATTACCAAGGGTAACCTGTTCATAGGATCACTACATATACTGTATATTCGGAACTCAGTTCAAGTCAAAGAATATCCATCGGCCCTCGGATCAATAAAAAAGCGTTCATGACTTCGAGAAGGATACCCACATCATAAGATTGTAACGTGAGTTTTCGCGTTGACGAATGGTGGTTCGATCTAGAATGACCTAGGTATTTCACTAGTGGAGGAGCTCTACTGTCAATGGGGTAAAGTTATGTATAGTTCCTTGACGTCGAAACCGAAAGATCTTCAGTTCTCAAGACTTTGATTGTCAAAGATAGCCTCATTTAGCCAAAATTTTATTTTTCGATTAATATTTCTGCGTTCTTCACGTTGGGAAGATGCCATCCACGGAGTCGAAAGCTCTTGTAGACCTTTTCATACAACTGGGAAAATATCTCAACAGACCAGATTGTGATGTGGGACTATATCGTCTGTTACTCGAAGAGCTTCACAGTGTCTCGTCCGAGCCAGCAGAAGTGACCTATGAAGAGCTGCAGTGTCCCGGAAGCGTTCGGAATGCCATTCTATGCAAGCCTATGGGTGCATCAATGTCGCACATTATTCTGTATCTGCATGGTGGTGCATTTGCAGCCGGCTCTCCAGCGAGCTTGCGAAAAGTCGCAGCTCATCTAGCTAAAGCGACCGGTTGCTGTGCGCTACTGATCGACTACCGCCGCTCGCCGGAACATCTTTTCCCAGCACAGATAGAAGATGTAGTTGCTGCCTACAACTGGTTGATTGAGGACCGTGGCTACTCGAGCTCCAGCATTGCAATTGTTGGGGATTCAGCGGGAGGAAATCTTTCAGTCGTCACGTTGATCAAGCTTCGTCAGCTCGGTTTGCCTCTGCCAGCCTGTATTGCAGCATTTTCACCCTGGATTGACATGACACTCAGTGGACAGAGCTACGTCACTAGAGCCAAAGACGACGTTCTGGTAACAAAAGAAGCTGTTGCCCGGATGAGGGACACATACTTTGGCAGTAATGTCGTCCCGGATAATATCCTAGCGCGTCCTTTGAACGCGGACCTTCATGGTTTCCCGCCCATGTACTTAGTGGCAGGGAGAAATGAGGTGGTGAGCGATGATTCGGTGATGTTGGCAGACCGTGCAAGGCAGGCTGGTGTTGAAGTTAAGCTTCATCTGCATGAAGAAATGCAACACATATTCATTTTTATGGCTGGAAATGCTCCGGAGGCCATTGAAGCTATAAATGAGGTTTCAATGTGGCTCAAAGAAAAGCTAGCTATGGGAGCTTGATTCTGGATGGAACTACCTACCCAGTCAAGTTCATCAGAAACTGCTTCTCAGATGTTTTCAAGATACTCTCTTTGCCAATCATGTTATTAAGTCGAACTGAATTATTTAGTAAATCATACTTCTTCTAGCCTGTATGATCAGCCTAATTTGGGATACCATCAAATAGAGGTGCAAAGTACGTTGTGTACATACCAAGCGACTGCCGTGTCTTTGTCTCAGAGTAGACGTAAAATCTCAATTCAAATAGAGGTTATGAAACTCATGGTGAAAAGAACCGCTTACATCTGTAAATGTCCAAGATAGATCGACGCTAAAACGATTGAGAAAATCGGGGAAAAACTTAAAGAGGAGATAAGGTCAAACATAATCGAAATAACAACTTGGACGAGCGTGGCCACCACTGCACGCTTCCATCACGTCAGGTGTCTGTATATGGCCTCACTCTGTAGTATTGAGAGTGACAACCAGAACGCAAGTCGTACACCATGCTTGCTTGAGCTTTGCTTTGTGAAAATGATGAAAGAAATTAGTGCAATGAGCATCTGATGCTCATGTTACCTCACGAAAAGCACCAGGGTGATATAGGCTTTCGCAAATCGGGTCGTCTCGATATGGTCCGGATTCAGTTGGGGATTTTCAGCTGTCTGGCGTTGATCATTGATGCACCGAGCAAAGCTTCAACGAGATTGACTTTTATGCACAATATCCCGATCAATGTAGTTTGTGCTCTGCGCAATCTCTGAGCATAACCCGATCCTCGGGAGACCAGATGTAGGAAATCTTGTTTGGGGATATTACGAATCAAGATATTACAGACTAGAGAAGTACTGAACCATTCCTTCCAAATATGATTGATTCATCCACGAGTAAGGATTCAATCTTAAATCGTACTCTCGTCACTGTTCTTGATTTGAATACCACTGATGAAAGAGAGTAGAGAAGTTAAATAGTCCAAATACATCAAACGTAATATTAATACCACAAACTGAACCGTGTCAGCCAATAGCAAAGCTTGCCTACGCAACGATTGACATGAAATATTGCATACACTGAAAGTTTAATCTGCCTTCATCACAATGACTGCATCCTCGCTGCAGTGCCCGCCGCATCTGATTGTCAAGATGAGTGACCGATGACTTTGTATGTTGCATACCACAATCGAACTATGAATGAACATCATAGATTTGAGCATTTTACAAATTTGACTGATGTCTGTCATCCTGAACCACGAGGCCTTTTGGTCCATTACGATGCTGATCTCGCAAAACTCTTCGTAAAATCTTACCGCTGGCATTTTTGGGTAAGCTATCAGCAAATTCAACTTGTCTGATCCACTTATATCGAACTCGTCGGTGTCGGACGTAATCAATAAGCGCTTGGCCAATTTCTTCGCTCGGAGTAATACCGGGCTTCAGTACAATATAGGCCTTTGGGCGTTCACCACTATATTCGTCGAAGACTCCCAATACCGCGCAGTCTGCAACACTCGGATGACCATGTAAAAGATCTTCGAGCTCGGCTGGAGCAACCTGCTGGCCCTTGACCTTAATCATCTCCTTGATTCGGTCAACAATATGGATAAAACCTTCGTCATCGATGCGGCCAATGTCCCCTGTATGTAGCCAGCCGTCCGAGTCAAATGTCTCGGCTGTTGCTTGGGGATTAGACAGATAGCCCATTGCTAATTGTGGACCTTTTGCTAGAATCTCCCCGTTCTCGTCAACCCCCAATTCTTGTCCTGTATTTATATCGATTATCTTTAAAATCGTTGACGCGCATAAAACCCCCCCCGTGTTGGCATATCGGAAATCATATAAAGCTGGCGGATGTGTTGATATACAACCACAAGATTCAGTCATGCCGTAACTTTGACGAAAGCCGATCCCAGGCATTTTCTTTTCCAGTATTTGAATGATCTCTTTACTGAGTGGCGCGGCGCTACAAGACAAGCGTTTGACACAGCTGAGGTCATATTTATCCGCCGACGAATCGCGCACCAGCCGAATCAGAAGCGGAGGAACGAGAGTAAGGTCGGCGATTTGGTAGTCGACAATCGTCTGTAAGAAAACTTCCATTGAGAAATCTGCAAGCATGATGCACTCATCGTTGTTGAAAACTGGCCAGTTCAAGAAACGTACGAGACCACTTACTTTTGCTGGTCAGCACTTATTTCCTCAGAATGAGCGATGAGCGGAGTGAGAGATGAGAATGTAGGGATTCATTCATACTATGAAATAGAGGAAGCTGAGCCAGATACTTTTTGGCGTCTGGAGGAGCCACGGCCTTTAATTGCTGACATTGGGCGATGACATTCTGGTGCGAGAGCATAACCTTGTTACTAAGAATCAGCATGAATTTTCTAAAAACTATCGAGGCCTTACGAGTTCTTGAAACTTACTGCTTTCGGTAGACCCGTTGTACCGCTGCTGAAGTTAAGAAAGCCACATACATCCTTATTTGTCTTGCCGCTTGGGATGCAATAGGTTGGAGATTGCGCATTAATGCCGTAGCTTTTTCCAAGCTCTATTAATTTGGCCATTGTTACATGACCGGAGACGCTACCCTCCAGAAGAAACACGTGCTTCTCAGGTATTCCGACCTCTTTCGCCGCAGCCACTACCCTACTGATAGACTGTGGTATAGTGAAGACGAACCTGGATTTTGCGGTTTTCAAGGCATGGATCATCTCTTCGCTACTATATGCTGGCGAAGCACCATTTACCATTCCACCTATATACGCCGTTAGCGAACTCAATTATCCATTGTAAACAGCCATAATACCTATTCTGAGGACCGCAAACATTGCTACGGGATACCAAACTGTGTTTTGACTGAAAATGGACACCACATCTTGCTGAAACCCGTATATTCGTTTCAGCGCCGTGCTTAAATGGATCGCGTGCTCCTTGACCCGTAAGAAAGTCAATCGCTCTTTTGTCCTACCATTGGTAAACCCTGCTATTTGGTTGGCAGGATATTTGTATAAGGAAGAGAGTTGCTGATCTTCAAATAGACACTGCCACACAGTAACATTCGTTGGAACTGGAAGAATGTTTGATCGTTAATAGTGAACCGCGGCGCTTAGGTACAGTAGTAGTGAAAGTACTCACACGTAATGTCTGGTTGCGTAGAAACGAACACCATTCTGGACCTCACAGAACTGTAGGAGATAGAGGATAGCGAGAGTTTCGATTCGATAGGGAGATATTTTCACTTGAAATGGTATCATGGTTAACATGTAATTAAATAGTTGAGGAACCAATGCTGGCTCGTATTATCCGACGGTAATAATTTTTACCTCGGGGTTGCCATCTGAGTGTACCACCACGTCTCCGAGGTCTAGGCACATACTCAAGGATGAGCAGCATTCATTTTGTTCCGGACGGGGCTTTTTCATTCAATCAATTTTTCAGACCAGAGGTATCTTTACTAATCGTTGGTATTTATATGCTCAATCTGTCGACTTCATGATAGAATTTATGGCTTCAAGGGACTAAATATTCTGCACCTTATATCCCAGTATTTTCAAAACGACTCGTCCAATTCCAGCTCGTTCGCAAAAGTCAAAAACGAGCCACAACCTTCCAAGGTCATCAAAGATGTCATGCTCATTGGCGCGTCGAAAGCCGCACAGTCGATTGACTGAAGGAGGCTGCTGGAACTGTCTTCGGTGATTGGATCTTGAGTCAAAGGGGCGTACGACAGCACAGGACACGAAGCATTTTCTAAGCTTGTATTTAAAAAACCGTTGTTTTCAACGGACGAAACATCGACCTCTTGCTCCCTCATCGTGGAGTCGACCGGGTTTCCCAACCCTATAGATCGGGTGCTCTCAGGTTGGCTCTTCTCAGTAGTATCATCGGTGTTTGATTGGTAAATGGAGGATTGTTTCATGTCAATTTCTTCCAGTGCGGTTTCAAGGGCTTTACACAGAGAAGAAGCCGGTGGATATGTGTCTATCTGCTTCAGAACCTGAATACACACTCGCAAGTTGGTCCTTCCCAGTGCCTGAACATCACTATCGCCGTTTTTGACGTGAAGCAGATAGAGAATAGACGCTGGAACGAGGCAGATGACACTGGTATTCGGCAGGAAGAAGAGAAGCCGGTGACTGTGCAGAAACTGGTACAACTTTGTAATATGGTTGGCTGTCTCATGAATCCGTCGCCATGACATGGCATTTAGTTCTGGAATACTGACACTATCCGAATCGGACAGGGGAGCCTGCGGGCGGTGCAGAACGCTCACAGCTGACAGATATAACCCGGTTAGAATCGCGCGATGCGACACAATAACTTCGTTTTCTGTGGCATCAAACAGAATGGGAGAAGTGGCAGAAATGAGCAGATCAGACGAGTATGAGGTGTACCAGCGCCGAAGGTCATGATCACAGCGAACGATGGCGCTGGGATCTGCCACGGCTGCCCGGGGCACGCTGGGAGTAGCTCGCTCTTCACCAAGACCAATCCTTGTTTGGTAGGTGGGTGTGATGTACTGAATGTTTATTATTTCAGTTACCATGATGCATAGCTGAGTCAGTGCTAAGCACAATTTGGCTAGGGATTCCCGCACTGAGATGTCCTGGATACTGGGAAGGGGGCCAAGCAACAATATCACCTCATCTGGAATAGGACCAGGTTCAAAATCAGCCAATTCTAACATCGGCACATCCACATCGCTGTCATTGATTGGAGGAATCTGACGCAGAGCGATGCTCACCAAGCGTACACGCATATAGTATGACCACCAAATCCGCTTCCACAGTACTTTCTGCTTACTACTTAGAAAAGGAATACCCGAAGGATCTCGGGTGAGCCCGATTGCTCGTCCGTGAAAGATGGCCATGGTGAGCAACTGCCACACATCCTTGGCTGAGTTTGGTGAGTCATACCAGCAGGTCATCAGTAAGATGCTTTGAACGATGACCGTACGATCTAGTTCGTAGTCCATATCACACAGCACTTTGACCCTTTGGAAAAAAGTACGACGAGCGAGTCCGCGTTGCGAGTAGCCGTGATGCCGCAGGTAATCCATATCAACGTAAGCTGTGGCGGCAAACATGACTGCAGAAAAGAGCAGGAGGCTCGTGGTCGAACTTGACGAGTTTCGCTCAATCACAGTGAGGAATTCCACGACATCGATCAGTGGTAAAAAAGGATGAACGTATTGAACATAACAACGGAGAAGCTCATTACGCAAGGTGATGTGAGGTATGTCAAACGCTCCCTTTTTCTGGAGATACTCGATATCGTCGCCATCGAGATGGGCAGGGAGTGGATGGATGAAGCGCGGGAGAACTGGGGGAGGGCCGCGCAATGTCTTTTGCGAGCGAAACGTGAGATGTGCTTGTATGCAACTAGCCATGAAAGTATATGTTATTTCTTTGAATTCCCATCGTGGTAAAACGTATTTGTCTATTTTGCGGGGAAGGGGGAGGGGATTTACCTTGGTTCAGGGTCAACTTGGTAACATCCCTTCGTGCTGGAATGACTTAGTATGTTCTCCAAGCTCATAAAGTCTCTCCAATCCTCACACGAACTCGTCGACTGGTGCACGTCTTCGATATTAGTGGGCATTGGAAACGAATTCCGTCTTTTCTTTCTAGCTGGAGTAACGTGCGAGTTTCCAGATGGTCTGGATGTGCGGGAACTCTTCACCACATGACATTCTAAGCCATCCAGATAACAATTGGTACAAGTAGTACCTTTCTGTGCGGCATCGCATCTAACCTTTCGCATCCGGCAGCGAGTGCAGGCTTTGGGCGCCCGCTGTCTCACGACAGGGGCCACGGCTGGATCAGGCATGCTGTACTAGATTAAACAGCTGTGCTGTGAGGTAATGTAGGCGGAGACACAAAAAAGGATCTCGGAACTCTTCCAAGTGAGCGTATGAAAGATTTAGAAAGACGGCGGGCGCCTAAGGTACTGCGGTGGAAAGACTTTATAGATTTAAGGCTTATAGTGTACATATACGTAATACCAATACAGTCTACACCAGAATACCGGAACTCTCGGCGCTAGCATTCCCCGCACTGAGATGGCCCATTTATTTCGGGTTTTATATTGTGGGGGTGGGTCTTGGTCTGCTTGGTGCCGCAACGTTCAGTATAGAGTAGGCCATTTAAGGCTGGCTGCCGTTTTGGAGAAAGTTGGGAGTCATTCTGATACTTATCACTCAAACCACAATCAGAATGATTTCGGTATACCGACGATATCATGAAATCACACTATGCTTAACTTAGTATCGTACCTCGTTCATTTGAGCGAATGCTGAATGACGATGCCAGCGGATAATTGAGAAGAACGTAGAACAGCCAGTATCGGCGAGATGGGCACGGGGCAGCGAAGCAGTCTTTAGATCCATGTGAAATGCATATTAACAATCTGAAGGCGGTGTCCCGTGGTAACGCTTAATCACTAACTACGTGAGCACATGCCCGTATATCTTAGGTATTTCTAAATGTAATCGCATAGTATAGTATTACATGTAAAACTTAAATATACTTGCTTATATTCCAGCCGCTTCCTTGAGATTCAGAAGTTAACCAATATCTCCCCTTGCCGTTTGATCTATCACTTGGAACGAATTTGAAGCTCGGCTTTTTTTTGTCAAATTGGATGTTTCGATGTTGTGGGGTTGGGTATTCATCTTGGTTAACCTCAATTACAGATAGGATTGCGTACTACTGGCCTCCAACACGGATCGCGGTACTAAGGTTATCCGTGGAAGGGGGTGATGCTGTTACAATACATGACATATGTTTAGTTTTGGATGATTACCGGGGCCCGTGTTCTACTAACATCGACGTTCAACGACACTGAGACACATTCGGCTCCGAAACAGAAAAACTCTGGCGTATACGGCCAATCCGTTTTGAGGTACATCCCCGGTTTTTCGACGTAAAAGTTGAATAGACCTATAGAGTAAGAACTAGGGTTCTTATTCCTGATGACTTCTGTGCGGCGTTCACTGCTCAGAGTCGAACCGCCAATGCCTACAAGACAATATCCAAATTGCCAGAAAGGGTAAAGTGTTATGCGTACTACAGAAGTCTTTTCACTTCCCCTCGGACCTCGGAGGACACAAATTCAAGGAACGTCAAGCTCTCATTCGCCACTTTACCCACACAGTGTGTACGTTAGTCGCAAGATATAAAGTACCCATTAACTTACCCCCTTCAGCATCTTGATAGAACTACATAGACTCAAGCAACGAAGATGACTTTGCAATACGACCCCGAGTTCAAACGACTAGCAGGCAAAGCTCTTGACTTTGAAGATATTCCAGCCAATGATGTTCAGACACGACGGGAGAGGTATGACCAGCTCTTCAAACGATCGGAGATTCATTTAGCCGACGGTGTCGAACAGGTAGTACACCATGTCACGGCCTCCGACAAGCACCAGGTCGCCATCTACGAATTTCGCAAGAAGCCAGTCACTAACACCGCCCCAGGCTGCGCTGTACTGCACCTCCATGGCGGTGGATACTTTTCTTTCAGCGCCGCAGACATGGCACAGCCCTTATCCAATTACGTTGCAAAAACAGGCGTTCCGATGTTCTCGGTGGACTATCGTCTGTCCCCAGAGAGTCAATACCCGGTGCCACTGGAGGACTGTTGGGTAGCTTTGAAATGGCTATATGATCACACTGAGGATTTCCATATCGATCCTACTCGTATTGCAGTCATGGGAGAAAGTGCGGGAGGGGGTCTTGCAGCAGGCCTAGTTCTTCTAGCGAGAGACAGGAAGCTTTTGCCACCATTGGCTAAACAGATTTTGATCTATCCCATGATCGACGATCGCACAAGCGAGGACTATACTAAGGGCCAAGCCGTATTTGGGATGAACGATGTGATTACTGGCTGGACGGCATATATTGGCTCAGATGCTGGGACAGACAAAGTGCCTATTTATGCCGCAGCTGCACGAAACAAAAACGTAAATGGACTACCCCGGTTATATATAGACTCCCCTCAAATCGATATCTTCCTACCAGAAAATGTCGAATATGCGCGCAAGCACCTCGCGGCCGGTATCTCCACAGAGTTTCACGTCTACGAAGGTGTTCCCCATGCGTTTCAAAGATTTGCACCGGAAGCAAAAGTTGTACAGGCCGCAACCGCTAACCGTGTTCGCGCCTTATCTAATTTTTGAAATATGTTTGCAATAAAAAAGCAGTTGCAAGAGTGTGATGAATGTGGCTAATAACATGAAATTGCTCTCAAGATTGTTTAGTCATGTCGATAAGCGACAAATAACTCTGTGGTGTGAGATACATGTATCAGATGGCAATATTCCGTACACTAGAACTGGGACAGAACTCGACTTACTGATGCTGAAGTACATTTTTCGCCCGGTAAGTGCGAATATGCTGCCGCGGCGTTATATTCTGTCATTCGAAAGATTCTTTGCGAAAATACTGTCAGGATGAGGTGACTCTTGATCCCAAACCAGCTTGTTCTTAATCGCCGAATCCTTAATTAGATTGCACATGCCTCGAACAATTGCATCAATCATGTGCACTTCTCAGTGTTCGCTGAGGGCTATATTCGCCCCACAATCATGTCAAAACACGCCTCCTCACAGTTGTCAGCCATACAATCTGCAACAGCATCAAAATCAAATTTCTGTAGTAGGTCACTATGACCTGCGTGCAAAGAAATTTTTGCCGCCGGAAACCACTATGCCGCGCGCCCAACTTCATATTAGGACCTGGAATCTGAAACATCAGACTTGAGTACAGCAGATTGGTCAAAGTCTATCTGCAATCATGGAGATGTGTTAGTATGAGTATGGTTGGGGACATATGTGCCTTCTGAACAATACATAGAAAATTGACCATTTTTTATTCAATGATACCGAATTCCCAATGTTCTAAGTACTTTTACTTTCTGACAGTGGTAGCTTGCACATTCATTGGTAATATTATCCCGAGCATTGAACACCGTCACCCAATTGTTCCTTTGCATCTTGTATAACCTGAGGAATTGTAGTCGCATCAACTTGTCTTTTTGTGTTGAATTAGTGCAGGTGCGCCGTGAGCCATCTTACAGCTAGAGGTGGTGTTGAATATTTGAGTCCAAAGCAGCGGATACGACTGATATAGAAAGTGAATCCAACTGTTAAGCCCTCAAAAGTTATTGGAACCAAAGATCATCAGATAATGTCCTGGAATAGCCGGAAACAAAGATTTTGTGCTTCGAAACTGGTCGAAGTGCATGCGATGACACGTCATATAATGTTTCCCGGTCACGGGCATGGCTAAGCGAGATTCCCTGCATGACAGGACCAGATTTCTGTTGGCAACTTTGATGCCATTATCAAGATCTAAAGGGGAGATCAGAAGCTCACACTGGGAAGAGCCGGGTCAGGTGGTGTGCAGAACGCATAGATGTTCTGAATGGCCCAACCATGAGGTGATCAGAGGGGTTCGTATACGCCCTTGTCGTGTTTTAGTTGCAATGAAGGCGAAAAAAGATAAAATTCGGTTGCTCGGTAGCATTCTAGCGAGACTGATCTTCTGATTGGACGTACAACTGATCGAGCACCATTGAGGAGCAAGAATAGGGATTAAGACTAGCCCAGGCAACGCCGAGCTAGAGAGCATGGTACCAGTGACCATAAGCCGGAGTACTACACCTAGGCACGGAGTAGACAATTCATTCACGACCAAACATGAATTGACTTGGACACGCCTCGGCTCGCTGTAGCAGCGGCCCGCGGCAGAAGTATCAACGGAGATTTTCCATTGCGTGATACTGTCGCTTGAACCTTGCGTGATCATATCTATTGGCTTTGACCGTAAAGCTATTAGGTTTTTGCATTTATCATTCTGAAATTATATATAGGGTGGTCGCATCACATTAATCAATTGGTTCGAGAAAGCGTGTATAATCTCCCTGAATAACCTTGTCATCTTACCTTAATACGAACACTGCTTCTTATCACTGAAAGTAATTCTATTCCACATGAGTTTGGGTGTTGGACTGGCGAGTCTAAAATAGTTCACCATGCCGAAAGACTATATCCCGAACTGGAATGACGAAGCAATACGGCCGGCGAACTCAGATTCACAACTTGGCTGGGCTGGTGTGCCTCTAGTCCAGACTCTGGGCTATTACGGGGTTATCAAAAGGGCCTGGATTCCGAACAATGCAGAATTAGGCTTCGATCCGGAATATGATGCGGTGGATGCCGACCAGATAGCTACTTCTTTCGCGAAGAAGCTTGGCGCAGCTTTTGAATCAAATGATACGCAAGCCGTCCTAGATCTCTTTCATCACGATGGCCATTGGAAGGATGTTGAACTTTTCACCTGGGATGTGCGGACTCTCCGTGGCCACGAAAATATTTTGCCCATGTTGAAGGAGCGCCTTTCAAAAACGGCACCCAAGAATCTGCGTATCAATCGCGAAGCGCCGCCAATCGTGGAGACCCTTGGGGATGATCTTTCTTTTATCACCGCTCACCTTGAATTTGATTTCGGTCACGGAACTGGATCAGCCGTATTTCGACTAAGTCCACTTTGCGCCACAACTGGGTCAGCCGAGGAGCTTGCTGATGTGAGCGTATGGAAAATATTCACAATGGGAACGTCCCTTGAGACAATACAAGGCTGGGACCCGGAATATGGAGATAAGATCAGATGGCAAAAAGGAAAAGTTCACGACCCACTGGGGAAAGTTCATAGTTATACTGAACTGAGAAATCGTGAGGTCAACGCCGAGGAGAGCTTCGATCCACAGGTCCTAATCATCGGCGCGGGACACTGTGGTCTTGGAATGGCTGCACGACTTAGAGTTCTAGGAATCTCTCATCTTATCATAGAAAAAGAAAGTCAAGTGGGCTGGAGCTGGGGCAATCGATATTCTTCGCTTTCGCTACACGCACCTACAACCACCAATCATCTCCCCTGTGTTCCTTTCCCACACTGGTTTCCTGTCTTCCTGCCTGCTCAACAACTTTCCAAGTTTCTGAAGAGCTATGCAGACATCATGGATTTAAACGTATGGACAAACGCTATTGCAGATGGAAAAAACGCTGTCTATAACGAACGAGATGGTCGTTGGACTATCTCAGTCACGAAAGCGGACGGCACTATTTTTGAGTTCCATCCACGACATTTAATTATGGCTACTGGTATTTCTGGTACCACACCAAATGTTCCCGACATTCCCGGAATGAACGAGTTCGTTAACAACGGTGGAATCATCAATCACTCAGCCCGTCACCGCACAGGATCCGATTGGAAGGGAAAAGAGTGTGTCGTAGTTGGCGCTGCTACTTCCGCCCATGATATCACTTATGAACTTAGTGAACACGGTTGCAATGTCACTATGATTCAGCGTAATGCTACGCATGTGATGTCTGTTGAGAAGAGTATTCGGTACTTCTATCGGAATAGAGACCTGACTAATCGTGTTGGAGGACCTCGAGTTGAGATTGCTGACCAATTCAACTTCCTGCGTCACCCTTTCTCAGTGGAGTATGAGTTGCTCCAGCGTGGTCAGCAGAAGGCGCGTGAAATCGATCATGATCTCCTGGAGAACTTGAAGACTATCGGATACCGTCTACACGATGGGTACCATGGAGGTGGTGCCTACTCGCTCGTATTCTTCGACTACGGCGGCTATTATTGGGACACGGGGTGTTGCCAATTATTTATAGATGGGAAGGTTAAATTGAAGCATTCTGAAATTGATCATTTCACAAAAGACAGTGTTGTTTATAAAGACGGTACCAGGCAGAAAGCTGATGTTGTTGTTTTTGCTACCGGCTACCTAGACTCGAAAAGCTCCATACAAGCTTTTATGGGAGATGGAATGGCAAAGAGATGCAAAGAGCGCTGGGAAAAGGGCAATGCATTTTTTATTGGACCAGAAGGCGATTCAGAAATTTTGTATAGGCCGTTACCGCAAAAGGGTCTCTACTCAATTTTCCACCAATTTTCATTCAACCGTTTTCACTCAGCTCGTCTCGCGCTACGTATCAAGGCGGAAGAATTAGGCATTGATACAACACCCTATGGAAACAGACCGCTTGGTCCACCCAGTGTGTCTGCTGGTCGTCAACCTCGCCCGGAGAAAACCCCATAATAAGAGATAATCTTCTGAGAAGTGCCAAATGTCTGTGTATCCTATTGCCATAAATTTTATTTCACTCGCTTCACTTTGGTTTGCGTCGAAACAAGGTCAGATATTTCTATATATTGTTGTCTAGGGGGCTTCTCTGGCTATGTCATATTTGCATATGTGGTCACATCGCATAAATAGATTAGTCCGTATGCCTCGGAAATGCTTAATGCTCAGGATGCCACATAATTTACTTATAGAGATTTCTACAGTTTAATCATAATATGGCTTTTCGACTTCGTTATTCCTATTTACTTGTAAATGAATCTGTTATTTATTGGCATTCATAAAGTGGGCCACGATTCCAAGAATGTGATGGAACTCTGCTATAACCACCTCAATGAATATGGTTTTTTGTTTTTAATTTGTACGTTTTTGTAATATACTTTATGTTTTTCTAAACGATTTAATCATTTAGATTTAATTAAATATAATTTTTCCAAAAATATATTACCAACTTTTTTATAATAAATAGATTTTAGTTGTATATAATATATATTTTTATCACGAATTAAGAATGAGAATTCGAATTTTTCTCTTGGATCAGAAGGCGCTTATATGAATCTTTAATCACGACTACGTCTCTCGCGCAGCGTTATCTTCTCGATAGAAAACATGCAACTGCACTCTGCACAGGAGGTTCGTTTCCACTTCGTGGACGTTATTCAGTACTTAATGGTTCATGGCAGACTCGCAAATGATGAAGCAGGAGTAACAAATCCTACACTACTTTGCTATGAGATTCGCTCTGCCTGTCTCTGCAGACATGTTAGTATTGATAATGATCTATATGATCTTGAATAGAGAACTTTGGGCAGGTGTCGTGGGTGTCGGTTCGAGCCAAACAGTTTTTGTCAGTGTTCTCATCGCCGTACCATCTAATCCTACGTCATGTTTCTCTTGAAAATAGTAAGATAGATCAAGATTATCACAGCAATGTGGCAATTTTTCCAGCTGTTATATTTGCCATAATAGGCTTCATTTAGACTCTTGCTACGATGAGTTCAAGACACGGTATCATCATCATTGTGGTGCTCAACCGCTTATATTCAAGTCATCGAAACTATCTTCTTTCCTTACACAATCCTCAGGTCATCTCTGCAGTGAACACATTTCGAAATGAGAATGCTCAAAGTATGTACCATACTATACAGAGAGATTGTAATCATTTATGTTTGGTTGTGCTATCATTTCATAATAGTCCTCAGTCGTCCAAGGCAAATTGACTGCCTGCCGCCCGTGCTCGTTCACGAAATACCCAGCACCATCGGATTCCCAAATCAACTTTCTTGTTTCTGCATCTAGCCTTCTATTATAATCATCATAAACGGACTGTTTCACGTCGATGGAGCGAACGTCCTCCTCGATCATCCATACGATGGATTGCACGATACATCGGCTCCACATTTCTGCCCATGAATGAATAGCAGGACCCCCGCGAGGTTGATGATTTGGTCCATACATTGTAAATAAATTGGGATAGCCAGGGATCGTAAGACCTAGATACGAGCGTGCTCCATCTTTTTTCCATGTTTCACTCAATGTGATACCATGAATTCCCGTGTATTCAACTGGATAGAGGTAATTTGTGGCCTGAAAGCCACAGGCCAGGACAACAACGTCAAATTGGCGCACAATACCATCCTTGGTAAGGATGCCGTCGGCGACGAATCGATCAATATTGCAAGTGACTAGTTCAACATTGTCGCGAAGCAGCGCATCATAGAAGCCATTATCGACTACCAGGCGACGCACCAGAGGTGCATAACGCGGGATTACCCGTGGCAAAAGAGGAGAGTCGTGACCTAGCTTTCGTACTATATATTTTGTGAGGTCCTGGCGTAATTGATCATTTTTTTCACTGACAAAACCACCTTTTCTTCGCCATTCCGGATCATCCACTTGTAAAGGTGCAAGCTGGTTACTACGGACGTAGCCCGCATAAGCATGCCAATTGCGATAATACGGAAGCGCATCCAAAAGCCAATTCAATGGTTGAGGCATTGGTTGTCCATATCCATCGTATGGACCGATCCATTGGGCAGTCCGTTGATAGATACTCAATTTGGCCGCTTCCTTCGCCAAATGTGGAATTACCTGGACGCCACTCGAGCCATTTCCAATGATTGCAACTTTTTTTCCGCAGTAGTCAACGTTATGATTCCAATTAGCTGTATGCCAAAGACTGCCTCTGTAGGAATCTATACCATCAATTTTAGGCAAATTGACTTTCGAGAAAAGCCCTGACGCACTGATGATAACATTTGGTCGCGTGGCAAACAGTTCCTTTGACCCATCTGGAAGCTGAACAGTCAACTCCCAGAGTTTCAACGAATCGTCCCATCTAGCAGCTACCACCTCGCGCTCAAATATCATGTGCCGCTTCAAGTCATGAGCGGCCGCGGTCTCAGCGAGATACTTTCGAATTTCCAAAGCTGACGGAAACATATCTTTCCAGAGATGACCGTGCACAAACTTATATTGGAAAGTGAAGCCGATGGTATCAACTCGCGCTTCAGGGTACGTATTTTGCATCCAAGTTCCTCCTACGTCCTTCTGCCTGTCTATTATTGTGAACGGAATGCCAAGTCGATTAAAGTATACAGCTGCAGATATTCCATTGATTCCAGCCCCGATAATGACAACGTGGTATGCTTGCAGTTTTTCGTAGGAAGGCTGTTTGCTCCAGCTGACATTACGCGGAAATTTTTCAAATCCAAGCTCCTCATGACCCAATCTGCGAGATTTCTCGCTCAAAGGCTCTTTATGGAATATACTCATGAGCTTCGCGGATTCGTCTTTTGAGGGTGCAGCAATATCATTTGCGCATGACAAGTCGTTCTTCATTGCGATTTTTTGCGCCGCCTGCTGGGACAACAGGTAATGCACAGCCTTCGATTTGACAATAGCAGCGTCCTCATCGCTGAGGGTGTAATCTTGCATGGCACCGCCCCGAACGCCCTTCTTCGAAACTTTCATTATAGTGAGGTCTGGATCGCTAGTCACCTGGAATAGAGCGAGCCGTAAGGCGTTGCTGTTGGCTGCATTGACAGCTCGGCGGATATAGTCTTCACTCTTCATGCAGTCGTTTATTTGACTGGGGTGGCACCCATCTAACGTTGTGATGGTAGCAGACATATTTGTCACTAGGTGATTTGAACCTTTCAGACTCATACCCTTTTCTAGATTTTCCTGGTTACCAACTTTGCTCCAGAATTCATGTTCTTTATGCACTAAGATATCGAGCTGTAAGATTCAAATGTGAATTGTATGATGTTGTTATGAAAGGAATGACCTCGGAGACTCCTCGGGGCTCGGAATACATTATCATCTTTCCACCAGCACAATTCCAGTAATACATTTCATGATCTACCTAGTGAATCTGAGAGTGCACATGTCATTCCTTCAATGATGTTGACTTGTATCAGCTAATCTACACATATCGTATCAGCGTATCTCCGAGGCGTGTACACGAGCCACAGTATTCCGAATCTTTATTCTAAAAACATAGAGGGGAAAAATGCGGGTAGTATCAAGACTACCTCCAGCTTTCTTGTGAAAGAGCGATATATGTTCAGTACATTAATTGGCTTCCATTTACGTTGATCAGATTCGTGATACGAAGGTACAACTTCGGGCAAGACCCGAGGCAAGGGGAGGTGACTGTATTCATTTGCTCGCCTTTTTTGAGCGTCTGGGGGGACCATCCCTAAATTCTAGATCAATTTGAATTCTCTGTCACGTTGATATGACCAAATTTTCATAGAGTGATTGTCACCGCTGAAAGCATAGTAACCAGATATACGGATAAATACCTGCCAGTTGACACGAAGATAACACTCAACCTGACTCAGCAGTTCATCAGATTGCTAGCATTCATCATCTACTGTTAGTGTGAATGAGAAACTAGTGTACCGTATCAGCATGGGGTATGGGACCTATAAGCTGGCATTCAATTGGAACTCTTTTTTTTTTTCTTTTTGCAGAATGTGCAACCACAACATGCATGGTTCAATGGACTCGAGTTCAAAACATATATTCGGTCAATCATCTTTGATTTTATAATTGTTCCAATTCGCTCCAGTGAATTAGTAGGTTCTGACATACTGAAAAACGGAATGTCTTGCTTTTGGCCTTGAAAGTACTGTGGCTGTTATACGTCTGATTTAAGGGTTGTCTGTATGTTATTTTGTCTTAGAGACAGCCTTTGGCAGATTTCATCTACCATCTGACCCCATCTACTGCAAATTTGATGCCATCATAGTTGCAACTGCTAAGTGATTTTTTGTCATGATTGACGGTTCAGAATCCACTTCTATTTTAGGTAGCGCTCTTAGAAATATACTGGTATTTCTAGGTGACGATAGCCAATATTGATCTGTTCTATACTTTATCTGTTTATTTTTGTCCACCGGTAGAGTTTATCAGAATACTCTAGCTTTTCCCGTAGATCGACGCTGCGCGTTGATCATCAGAGCCGGCGGGAGGTGAATCTTTTACGTCAACGATTTTTTTGTGTTTCGGACTAGGCAATAATACTTGCGACTAAAGCGGTCTTTTGCAAACAAAGTTTCAGGTCATCTCGAGAACTGACCGAGGATCGATTCGTGTAATTGGGAATGGAACAACGCACCATTCTTGATCCGAATCAATGGATCAGCTTGAATGCTCCCAGTCAGCACTTGATCAAAAGATAGGCTATTGTTCGGCCCTCGGAAAAAATCAGAAGATTTTGGCCGGTTCATCCATCGACATATCAGTCTCTTTTGAAAATCCCAAGTTGCTTACACACTCTAATACTCATTCTTCTTCGCACACCCGCCAACTATTGTCCGAATAATCAATACAGGCAGTATGTATGAGATTAAACTTCAAGAAGAGTCCTTCGCCAATCTCAAAGACAAAGTCGTGATAATTACAGGTGGTAGCAGTGGCATTGGCCTCGCAGCTGTTAAATTCTTCGCCGCAAACGGCGCAAAAGTCATATCGGCAGACTTGACTGACTTGCCTGAGACCATTGAAAATACGCACTTCTATCGCGTGGATCTCACGGTATGGAATTCACAGTATGACTTATTTCAGTGGACAAGAGATACCTTCGGCCGCATTGATATAGCATTTCTTAACGCTGGAGTCTCTGAGATTGAAGACGTGTTTGTGGACAAGTTTAACGAACGAGGCCACCTAGAGGAGCCAGAATACAAGGTCATAAAAATCAACCTCATGGCTGTTATTAATGGGACGAAGCTTGCTGTGCACTTCATGAGACAGCAAAAAGAACCAGGCAGTGTCGTGATCACAGGCAGTGGAAAATGTGAGAATTAAATGCGTTCCGGGTTTTTATTTACAGTATATCTCGTTCTCTGACTCTAGCTACTTCAGGCTTCAATGGCGTTGGGGGCACTCCAATGTACGCGGTATCAAAACATGGTGTAAGAGAGCTCACAATACCCCAATTCGGTCCTATACAAGTTTGCATATAGACACTGATTTATGTGTTCTCGTTTTGCATCAGCTGCTAGGACTTATACGAACTTTACGGACCGATGTCCCAAGTGAATTCAACATACGAATCAACATGGTCTGCCCATTCTGGACAGACACAGGAATTCTTTCCCCTGAACAAAGAGAGAAAAGCCCCTCCGCTCAGCAGTGTATGCAGCCAGCCGATGTCCCTGCGAAGGCTGCAGCATACCTGTCTACTAATCAGGATGCGCATGGAATGGTGATCTATGCCGCGTGTGGCAAATATACAGATATTGAAAGCGGATTTTACTTGTCTCGACCGATTTGGCTCGGAGCAAAAAATCATCTAGATAGGGTGCTTTTTGAAGAGGATAGCCTGATGTCTACAGCAAAAACAAAGTTTTACTGAAGCAGAAAAAGGCTGTGTCGGATGACGGAGATGTTGTTCCTTTTTGACTGGTCTTTTCTCGTCTGATTTTTTCCATGTGAAACGAGTTATCTGAAGTAGTTTTAGTAACGGAGCATTCCACTTCACTTTCTCCACGTGGAGGCCCTTTCGAGTGTAGTAAACTCACTTTCTGAAACACACATCAACGACTGTTCTCCCGATGTATCTGTCGTTTGTCATAATTAGCACCTCAGCTCAGTATAATTTGCCTGAGAATGCGATTATGATGGATGGAAATTCGTTGACAAAGCTCATGTGTAAACACAGCTGGTTCGGCCCTCGGAGGTTAGGGATATCGCTAACGGAGGGATTTTTCTTCGTGTAAGTAACGCCGAGGTACCGGCACCGTTGGCTAGAGTATCGCGATACAAGAGAAGATGTTAGTGAACCACAATCGAGATCGCTGTTTCTATCATTTCCTTCGGCCCTCTTACACACAGCTACGCCAAGAAAATTTCATATTTCCTCGGACTTGCCTCGGCGCAGTATGTGGAATTATATAATCTTATATATTCTTACTGTGTTTGGATCTTCTATTCTTTTGACACGTCGACTTCCTACTTGGGTAATGGCTCAGTTGAGATATCTTTCTTGACTCAAAGCTCCGAACTTTTCATCTGCGTTATATTCGTCCCGCGCATTCATCATGGCATCATTTACTATCGATCCAAATATTGTGGAGAAGATCCGTCAGCGTGTTGAGGAGGAAAAGAGAAATCCACCAATACCTCGCAAATATAGCGACGTCCCGGTCTCATATGAGCTCATTACAACGGAATGGCTGACATCAGTCATTGCTTGTAACAGCAACGATACCATTTTGAAGAGCTTCGAATTGGGCCCTAAGGATGATGGGTCTTTCAATCGCCGACGACTTCACAATTTTGTCTGGGAGGGTCCAGATGCAGACAAACTTCCCAAATCTTGTTTCTGTAAAGCAGGTCAAGGGTTTGAAAACCGCCTGATGTTATCTAACGGCGGGATTTATAGTGAAGTTGCTTTTTATAAGCTCATTCGTCCGTTGATTGACATCGAGACACCACAGTGTCTTTACGCCGAGTACGATACTGAATCCTGGGCTTCTATGATAATGCTAAGTGACATGTCTGATTCGGCCACATTTGCAAACTATCAAACAATTTTGTCGAAAGAGCAGTTCGCTGAGCAATTCAAACTTCTCGCGAAGCTACATGGCCGATTTTATGAAACGAAAGAAGGTTTTTTCTCAAGACTAGTCAAATACAAAACGAGATTTGAGAACCTGGTATCCAGTTTGGATATCGAGAGCGTTTGTGGAAACGGATTCAATAAAGCGAAGAGCGTTATTCCCCCACGGATGCTCTCGCGGGAAGCAGAGGTGTGGCCTGCGACTGTCAAGTCTGTACATCACAACGCCTCGCTGCCACAGACCGCAGTGCACGGAGATGTGCATCTCGGTGAGTTCGATGAGTCTCGAATTGGTCATAACTAAGCAAAAATGCTGATTTTTCTTTTCTTTTCTTTTCTTTTTTGGGAAAAATAGGAAACTGGTACATCACAGGAAGCGGACACATGGGGCTCACCGACTGGTCAGCCCTATCATCGGGTCACTGGTCCCGCGATGTTGTTTACACTCTAAGCACTGCGGTCCCAGTTGAGCAGCGTAGATTATGGGAAAAGGAAATGGTACAGCTATACCTAAAAGAGTTGGCGACTGCCGGTGGTCCAGTCATATCTGAGGAACGAACCTGGCTAGAGCTCCGCCGACAGTCTTTTGGTGCATTGTGGTACTGGACATTCACTCTTGCACCATCAGAAATAATGCCCGACATGCAAAGTGAGGAGACAACTTTGGAGTTTATCAGTCGTATTTCGAGCTTCATGGATGACCATGATGCTTTGGACTCATTTAGTGACTGAGGAAGTCGATGTTTCCGCGTTTTGAAACTTGTCAACTGGACTTCAACTTCTAGCATTCTTGCGATAGATAACAACCTCAGTTTCAGACATCTGGTATAGGAAATAATGGATGATGAAGGAAATTATGCCCGTTTGAGTCATTTGTACTCTGGACCTTTATTCTCGTGCAGTGAAATATGGAGCATTTATGTAGCGCGAATGCGCCCACTGAGCCGATAAGCGAAGTATCCTGATACATTGCTTGTATAGTAAAAGTTCTACGATTCGTCTTCTGGCCTCGGATTATCATACATAACGTTGGGCTCATGCAATTAATCATGCACTTGCGTCAATAACCACTGAATCCCCCTCCGAGCTCACTTGAATTGTCATTCTATTGCTGAATACTCAAGTGTAAGCTTACTGGATAATTACAATGTTTGAGCTATAGAGGCACTGATCTTGCATATTTATCATACGCGGATTGCACATGTCTGTCGCCGGCAAGGGACAACGTCGCAACTGAGTAGGGGAAATTAAAGTCAGGTCAGCATCTGAATCGAACATGTAATTCCTTGATAATAACGTAGCTTCAACCGACTCTAAATTAGTACTCAAAAGACTATACGACCTCGAGAGACTGCTTCTTTCGTTTAGCGTACTCGAAAAGAAGCATGAGAAACGATTCCGTGGGTTAATGCTCCAAAGCCCGAAGTTCCAAAAATAAGTGCTAACTCCGGAGTCTATTCCTAAAGACTCCTTCCACTTTCCATATTTTCATATAAGAATCATATATTATTTTTGTTTACTATGGAACGACGAATATATGTCCGCAATGTATATTCAGTCAATTATCCGAGGAAGAAGTATTGATAAAAGCCGCAAAATGTGTTCACCGGCGATGCAATTGAATATAGTTATCGGCGAGATTTATAGTATTGATGATGGAGAGTTCTGTATGGTTCTATTTAGAAGTGGTAGAACAGCTTTATGTTTTCTGTACCGTCATAGAGAACAATCTTGACTCGAATGGGATGTAGGTGATATGTGCCCCGACTTGCAGAGCCAATCTACTTGAAAGTGACACTTACAGTGAACCACATATGTACCATCAGGATCAACCGGGACGCGCTGCAGAAAGAAAGCTATAGCCATGATGAGCCGGCAGTTGTACTATCCACTGCTAGTATGAGGTGGATTCACTCTACTAAGGGTCACTATCGAACCACCGAGAATGGAATTCCGAAACTAATTGAACCAGCAGATAATTCAGAGTGGGCTCATGTTTAGCTAAAGTCTGAGCGCGGTCATTCCATGTACCCTGTTGGCAATGAAAGTTTTCTTGGTTATTTATCTCCGAGAAATCATTCCTAACAAAGAAATAGATCACTATCCTCAGGGGCCTACATTCAACATTGAAGTCTGGGGAAGATCGATTTCTATATCTTCAAATACCATGTTTCCGTCTCTCCAATCAGCCCACGTCGTCGCGTCCTGAATGACTTCAGTTTCTCTTGGAATCGTATAATTCTCGTGAAGAGCCTGTCTATGAGTGGAGTATAATGGAGACTGGCCGGATTCCGTCCAGGAATTGCTTGCTGGGAAATGATGGGTATTCAGATGACTGATTGCAGGAGCTGGCTCACCCACTGAAGTCTCGGTGTCCTGGCAAGACCTCGTATTCCTCGGGTGCAGCTCATTTCGTACCCAGCTGGTTTGGGGAAAGTTCCGTGACTGGAACTGCATAAGTAGTTCCACCATCGGTATAGGAATGCGATGTTTCCGGACGACGGCTAGCAGAAAAGATATAGCGGAGCTAGCGGACTGGTAACGCCCCTGCAATTGAGACAGGACTTGCATGGACTGATAAAACCGACCAATGCTAATCGTTCGAATCGATTCTGTCTCGGATTGAACTCCGTTAAAGTATATCAAGATTGCCGAAATCAATGCAGGAACTGCAGTAGTAGGCATATATCGTATTAGGTCGCGTGATTGAAGTCTGGTCACAATGTGGCTGAGTGCTGTTGCAGCGTCCATGAGTTTCCCTTCAGACTGTTCGATCTGGTCCTGTTCAGTTGAAGATCGCCTCGCAGCTTGGAAAACTTGTGGCCTATGAAGAATTGCCACTGAAGCATAGTACACCAATTTCAACAAGGATTGATGGAAGAAGAGTACATTGTCCTCATGATGTGAATCCAGCACTTCGACAGGATCATGGGGTCGATTCGTAAAACTGGATTCAAACCAGGCCCTCAGATCTTGATCACACTGTACGAGATGCGCTAGTTGGAGCGACGAGTGATCCTTGGGTGCAACAACTTGGTTCATTGCAATATCTCCTTTTCTGGTGTCCCCAAGTATAGAATATTGTGATTGTAGTATGTGGCTGATGATGATGCACAGCTTGCTCAAGTCAATACATACGACGGCTAGACTTGTTCTTGTGCTAGATCGTGGCCAACAACTTTCGTCTGTAGAAAATTGCAGGATGCTTTCTGGATAGGCTTCCGTGTCAAAGTCGCTTATCTCTAGCAATGGAACATCATTGTCTGTCATAGAAGTTCGTGCTGGTCTTCGCATTCCGATCCCAATTAGTTGGTCTCTCATAAAGCAGCTCCACCAAATCCTCTTCCGTAATCCTCGAGTGCTCGGATCTGAGTTCAGATGATTGGGGTTACGATGCAGCCCATAAACAATAGCTGATGATAAGCACACTCCCATCCAATACCAAGTGTCCTTTTCATCGTCTGGTGAGCCATACCAGTGGGACATGATCAGAAGCGTCTGTATCAAAACCATTCGGTCTTTTTCTATATCTGCATCGTATAATGTGCGAATGCGGCCAAAGAAGACCCGTCTCGCCTCGCGGTGATCGGCGAATCCTCTCTCGGTGAGTAACTTGTCATCGCAGTAGCCGACGCCCATGAACATCACAGCTTGAAACAACAAAAGGCTAACAGGACGTTGGCCACTTAGATTTTGAATTGATTTTACGAACTCGGCGAGATTTAGGATTGGCAGGAATGGATAAACATATTGAACGAAGCATCGTAGTAGCTGACTACAAAGTTCTGAATCTGGCATAGTCAATGCTCCCTTGACACGTAAATACTCTATTTCTTCATCTGACAGCGTGCTTGGAAGTGGTTGAATATACGGTGGAAGCTGTTTCTCGGGTCCGGATGCTGATATCGAAGCTTGTGGGGTCCTTTCATGATTCACTGAAGTCGATCCTGCTTCAAACGATAGCACTATTGTTAACATATAGTCAAGATGACAGTAATGTGAGAGTTGAGATAATATATTGAAACATGCAGTATCACCTAACATAGTAGACGTGTAGCTGTTTTCACCGGGGGTGGACGGTCCCACTTCATTGGGGCGGCGCTCTGAAGCTAACATTAATCAACGTGTCACGTGGATGCCCATATGGAGGAATTTGTCATACCTTCAAAGCTTAGACACATCGGTAAATCTTCTCCATTCCTGCTCGCGGCGGGGGACAGATTGGGTCGGCGAGTAGGAGGTGGTTGCTGCTGTGCTCGCCTGCCTCGTTTTGAACGTACAACGACGCAGTTCACGCCATCGAGCTGGCAGTTAGTGCACGGTCTACGGGACAGGTGGACATCACAACGAACACGTCGTGACCGGCATGAAAGACATGCGGTCGACGCGCGTTGCCGTGATGTTCGACTCTCTTCCGCATTCTCAGAGCGTGTCCCATTTGGCCTATTTGGTGGGAGGGGACGTTGACGATCGGTTGGTTCTTCTTCTGCCATGTGCACATAAAGTATGGTTCTGAAATTCGAATTGGTAGAAGAATAGATTGAAAAAACTTCGAGGATTCCAGGATTCCAGGGTTTTAGGACTCAACAAAAGTCTGGGGAAATTGCGGGGTTGCCGGACCTCGGAGTGGACACGTCGAAGTTTACCGAGACGACGGAACACTGGGGTACAGGACGTAGCGGCGAGAAAATTCCTTTGATGATCCTGGATACACATCCCGGTATTCGCTTTTAAAAGACAAGCGATAGCAGACCTCGTTATGTGGGAAGTTCCATACTTCCCGATTTTCGTACTTTGTTCGGAGCCAAGAAAACTAGCTCCAGTCGTCGCATCACAGGTATGGGTATTGATGGGAAGAACTTTTGAACTTAAAGAAATTAAACTTCCATGAGTGCATTCGTATCCTTCCGGTATTTGTTAGGGCTATCTCAAACTCCGTGTAAGGACAATTGATCTAGCATTCCAACGCGGTAATTCTTTGGATTTTGTCCGTATGATGTTTCCGAGAACAGTGGGCTAACATTTCAGTCACCCTTTTGCACCTGATAACCAAGTACAAGGATGATCGATCTTCACCACAGTAATTGCTTCATTAGAAATGAGGGAACGAATGACGAGTGTATAGCAACAATCAACTCAATACTTTCGAAAAACAGATCAAATGTGGTAAATGCGGCCATATATATCAAGTTTCTCATCCAGCATGCTTATTACTGTGCGAAATCACAGTAATTCCCTACTACTGCACCACTCATGCGAGCAGGAACTTTTATTCCTCCTTGAATGTTACTTGACGTCTCGAAATCGCACATTCCTCGATAATTCCCTGGTGAGGCCCAAAAAGAGCACAATTGATCCACACAAGCAACACCTTGATAGAAGCTCATCCCACCCTTATAGATAACAGGCTCAACCTTGATATCAATAACCTCGCCAGTAGTAAGGAAAAACTGGGCATGACCACCACGATTGCTGGCGCCGTCACCTTCAACATATGTGATAATTTCAAGTCTTTTGGCGAATGTGACAAGACCATTCCGTACAACCCACCCAAAGCTTATTGTGTCATCGCTCCTTGAATGAAACGTGAGGCCAACGAAGGTAAACTCAGGTCCGCTCGTTCCCGCCACCCATCGATGTGACAGTATCTGTGTCCAGTCTCGTGGACCCCAGCCCTTGTCTCGAAACGAAAGAGCAGAAATAGCATAGCTCTGTGATTTGATCGTAAGCTTGCCTGAAGCCAGGCCTCCAATATCAAAGTGAACAGGCGCGACCTCTGAAGAGAGCGTTCCTCTTTTAGGATAGCAGTCTACATTTGGACCAGTATCTGTGTGCTCAATCCGTAGAGACAATTGATGTTCGGTATCTTCAATAGTCCAGACGTGCTTATCACTCTTGTTGATCCCCTCACCTCCATCAACCGCCTCAACAGTCGTAACCCCATCCCCTGAACCAAAACCACCCGTTGCAGTCAAATCTTGTTCACGCAGAGGCAGATGTGTCTCCTTCTTATATATTCCTTGGGGGCTAACAATATAGTTCCATGTCAAAACTTTGCCCCCTTCGTTGTTAGGTTCGTGACCCAGTCGGTGAAACCCCCCAATCTGATTACTGCTATCCCACCAGACAAGCACAACGGACTCCTGGTATAGCTTTTGTGTTGTTGGGTTTTGACGTAAGTTGTGGCTGTGGCCAAATATCTCAAGGAGACGACCATCGCTTGACTTGGTGTATCGTTTACCCTCTTTTTCTATGATCTCCGCTTCTAGGACAGCATGTCCGTTCATGCCGGTATACATGGCATGATTTCCTTTTTCACTGCCGGTTCCTTTGATGTTCGTTGCATCCAACGTCTCGGTATGTGGCTCTTCTTTCTCGGTGACTCGAGCTTTAGAATCTTTGCAGCAGTCGATACTTGCCTTGAATATGAAAGGACCAAAATCCATTACAATGGCGGTATATCGAACCTCTTGACAATAGCCATTTTCAAAGTTCCACAAAGCGTTGTTGCACCCCACAGCCATGACAAGGTATTGAACTCCATGGTAAAAAGGGAAACGGCTCTCGTCAATGCACATATCACTAGCACTATTATATGTTTGCATAAATTTGTTCCAGTCAGTGTGTTTTGCCACGTGTGAATGTATGTACGCAAGGTCCTGCTCAGGCGCACCAAAGGTTGCTGTTTCCCAATCAAGGACTGCCGTAATTTTACCGTCTTTTGAAAGCAAATTATGATTGTTGAAGTCGCCATGGACAACAACAGGCGTTCGTGTATCCTCTGGAATATTTTTTTCACACCAAGCAAGTAGTAAGGAGATAGCCGGGGATGTGCAGCGTTTAGCCTCAGCTATATGCTTCTTTATGCTTGCAAGTTTTCGTCGGTACGCGTCCGATACAGTCATCGACCGTGCTCCCGCGCCATAGAACCTTTCAACATGGCCTTGAAAATGTTCGAAAGGTATCTTATGAAGCCTACCAAGCACAGTGGCAATATCCTGCCAGATAATGTCTTCGGCTGCTGGCTTGTTGTTATCAAAGAAACTAGTGACTAATGTCCCAGGAAGCTTGTTCATGATCCAAAAATCTCCATCAATTTCGTCATTTGCCTGGCCGGAGTGCATGGGTTTAGGACAAGGAATCCCAGCAGAGTTTACGTAACGAACGAGATTGCACTCTTGCAACAAATTAAAATGATCCAGATCCAGAAAAGGCGTAGGGTCATTTTTGCGAATCACAATCTCTTCTTCAGATCCTTTTCGTTGATAGTTGACTCTAGCAAAGTAGGTTTGTTTTCCAAAACCGTTTGTAAATCGGTTCAGTGATAGAACTTCGGTCTTTCCCTCACGCTCGGTAAGAAATCTTTCGAGGTATGCCCTCGATAATGGTGGTCTTCTTTTTCCTTTCACAACGTCATTCACTTTAGGGTCCAATTTGACTGTCTTGACTTTGTTGAAGTAGTCAACCTCCCATTGCGCAATTCTGTGCGCGAATTCATAAGCTTGTTCTGATACGCATTGGTCATTTTCTTTCAAGAGCAAGCTGACCAAGTCATTGAGATGATTACTGAGGGAGAAATGTCGATCCACAAGAGCGTCAAATACATTTAGATTTGTCCCGGACACTCCAGAGGAATATCTCAAGTTCAAGCCCAAATATTGATGAATTTCAGCCTCCAAAGCTTCACCATGCCTGATGATATCTTGAAGTAGCCAATATGAGGGGCCTTGTCTCTTCAAAAGATCTTCAATAATCTTTTCGATCCAACCAAGATCAGCTGCCACCTCATCTGACGTCTGTGCTGGTAACACAGAAGTTTTAAGTGTGTGCAGGACTTGCGAAAGGTAGACTGAAGTAGAAATGATCTTCATGTTGATTGTATATCCGATTTGACATAGTCCATTAGATTCACATTCAATATACCATCCTCAAATTTGGACCATAGGACCCTATTGATCTTATATACAGGATGGTATGAGGCAACCGAGCTTTGCTGTGTTTACCCGAGGCGTATATACCTAGTTTATACAACGTTCTTGAAACAAAGTGACATCCTTCCGAGGTCTATAGATATTTCCTGATCTGGTATCTAAATCAACTTGATGGTGAAAACGCATGGCAGAGTTTGATCTTCGCTGATTATAGACTGCCTGCTCAAGATTCACCACGTTGAATATGTCAGTCCGAGGATATTTGGTCTCCGGCGTTCTATGATCTCCTCGGGAATTCCTAAAGTCCTATATTTTTCTTATAACGATTTTTAACAGTGGAACATCTACCCGAAGTCTACGACCAACCGTGAGCGAAATAACGGTTGTATGTTTCAAGTGCATTTTACGTGTTCGCTCATCCAAAAAAGACAAAATTTAGGATATATCGCAGGGTAGTCAATTTTACATAGTAGATATGCAATATGAAACACTTCGCCTTAGAAAATTGTTGCCGAGCAGTATCTGCATTAGGGGCAGGAAACTTGATCGAGAGCAGCGACTGTTGGCAAACCAATTTATTACACTTGGTCACGATCGTATATAAGTAACTTGTAACATCGAAAACACTGTTGTACTTAGGACACACCTGGTGTTCACTCTGTGGGCCTGGAATCTTGAGGAAGTCAGCCCGTTTCGTCGCTTGGGGATCAGGCCTGGCAGATCCATCAATCAATTACTTAAATACCCATTGCACTAGAACTTCTGTCCTGAGGCGACATGTAATGCATCATATCTCATCTATGGGCAAAAAAAATCCACAAAAAATCAAAATTGGATTGAAAGTTATGCTACTGGTGGGTGCAAAAGACTAAGAATATGCTCGCGAAGGAACCTTCACTAAAACTAGCACTAGGTCATTTGATTAAATCTCTAACGTCTCTTCTTCGTTGGCTCAACATTATAAAGACCCGTCCCATATTCTGCCACATACTTCCACACTTCGAGCTTAAGCGATTCCCCTAAATCGGTAGCTAAGCGCTCCACGGCCTCGTCTTTTTCATATTCATGAATAATCAAGTAGTCAGGCCGCTGTTCGCTTGCCGCATGGAAATCGGTACCTTCCCTTTCGTCTGTGTTTGGTTTGCTCTCTTGAGGCACAAATGCCTCAGCACTTCTATAAAGCATGGTGCGCCTGTAGCCATCTATCTTCCTGAAGGTTGTGAGATCCTTTGTCTTAAAGGACTCGACAAATCGATCTTCACTAATTTCTTCCTGCCTTGCTTCAATACTGACTAAAACATTTGCAATGCCGTCCCTGGCACCTGGCGCTTCAAACACCTTGATTGTTTTGTATCCTCTCAATTCAACGTTGGCCACGTCAGGCATATAACCCGAACCCCAGCTTTTGGGCGAATCCGTAGGCACAGTTGCCATAAAGACGGGGTCATACAATTTTGGGAGATCCGGCAGTCGATAAATGGCCAAATGAGGCCAGTCTGCAGAGGACGATATGTTCCTATATCTCGCACCAACCGATGCCAGGCCAGAATTGACAACGTCTACGATGTGTTTATTGCTGTACCAGTCGTCCCATTCCTCAAATGTTAGAGAAGGATCAAATGGTCGCGTAACAGCAAACAATAGGCCGGGAACAACAGGCATTGTTGAAAAGTTTTTTCGAGATAGTCTTTCGAGAACAATAGAAGGCTTTCGTTATTCAAAATGTATGTTGAGGCAAGAAACTTGGTTACGAGAATGGGCTGTTGGACTGAGGTGGGGATTTTATAATGACTGGGCTCTATTCTACTTCGACAGAGGCACGACCTTGGTCCATCAACGGAAGATCAGATTCAGCAATGTTGAGACCTCGGTCGGATACAAGCGAGTGATAAGATTTCTGATATGCCATACTTTAATGGTCGGTGAAAAAAATCTGAAGTTTCCCGAGTGCATCCTAGCTCCTTCTCAAAGCCTCCTCGGACCACGGTTAGGCAAATTGGGAATTATGGTGTTCGATTATCATAGTCACCTAATAATTGAAACATCATTCCAACCCACCCTCAAGACAACCCACCCTCAAGACAGAACCAAGCTGCAGTATAAAGTATAGAGTAATACAAGACTGAGAGTACCAAGCCATCTTATTAGAATATCGGATTATAAGGAGAATTCAACGTGAATTTAGAAAAAAAAAGGGGTATTGACATACTACATGAGGAAGATGTCTTTCAAAGGAAAAGTTGTAAGTATGCGAATTGACGAGCACCGCAATGCTGAAATTGAAGCCACTTTATGAGTACTCTATCGCAGACTGACAATTCACGTATAGATTTCTATCACCGGTGCAGCTTCAGGCATTGGTCTTGCGACTGCGAGACTGTTGGCATCAAAAGGCGCCATTCTAGCAATCGCCGATGCTAACGAAGAAAATCTTTCTAAAGCTCTCGAATCTCTGCCAGATAATACGACTTCTTTTCATCTTGATGTACGCGACTCCAAGAAAGTCGTGGAATGGGTTCAGAAGACTGTAGAGAATCACGGCAAAATTGATGGGGCTGTTAATCTCGCTGGTGTGGCCAGAATGGGCGGCACTCTTAAAGATGAGAGCGACGAAGGCTGGGACCTCGTGATGGACGTGAATGCCAAAGGCATGTTCAACTGTCTACGAGCTCAACTGAGTCATATGAACAGTGGGGGCAGCATCGTAAGTTTATCCGCTCTTGTCGACATCTAAATGTATTCAACTAGAAAAACCAGGTCAACGCTGCCAGCGTTGCTGGCCAAATAGGTCAACCTGGAGCCGGGGTGTACTGCACAAGCAAGCATGCAGTCATAGGGCTCACTAAAGTCGCTGCGAGAGAGAACCCTCATCTACGCGTGAATGCTGTAGCACCGGGCATAGTTGCAACACCCATGATTCAAGATGTGGAGAAAGATCTAGGCTTTCGAATGCCCACCTCTCAGCAGATCCTGGACCGACAAGCCACTGCAAGCGAAATAGCGCCGCTTATTGCCTTCTTACTTTCCGACGAAGCGTCGTTTATAACTGGTGCAATTTATAACATTGATGGAGGATTTTTATCCTGATGTATGCAAACACGACCTTGGTCGGATTTTACACTTGACATTTGGAAATTCTGGTCGTCATGAGCATCGAGAGATCAGTTTCTCTTCATCAATTGCGATAGAAAGCAGGAAGTGGAATGTGATGAATATTTAGCCAACCTAATGAAGTTTGCTTCAGCGGATTGTGTTACTCTCTGTATTTACTACCTGTGTGGCTATACTGCAAAATCGATATCCGATACGTATAGGTCTTCGACCTCCACATCGCTACCTACTATCGTTGCTACTAAACAGCGCGAGCCATGTAAATGTCTTACGTATGAGTTGAGACAGTTGACACACAAGTTCTACCGTCTGATTTTATTTGTGAAGTACTTGGCCTAGGCTATCGGTAGCGATTAATCAATAACTCGCCTTGGGGGGCTTCACACGGGATGTTTCGGGATTCCAATGAGGCTGAACACAAAAGGGAATACATGACGAAATCACCGTCTACAATTCGAGTTCTTCAATCTGAATGATATATCTGGTCCATGCATGGATGGTGGGTAAATAATTGGCCTGACAGACCTGGCCTTTCAAACCTAGAGGTCATATACAGGTTGCCGGGATTGACTTCGAGGCAAATATGCGAAGTAGAAAAACATGACACTCTCCTATGTATCATGAATTGAATGAGAAAGGATGATTGCCCTCTCCTGGACGGTGTGTATGCTGTCAGTTCTAAAGCCCCTCTGTTTCTCCGAACTTCATCATGGAATAGAGGCTAGAGACTAGAGCACATTTGCCTGAAGACCTCGGGTACACAGTAGGTATAGCGAGGTCAGATAAGTTATAATAGCTTGCATACCACTACGTACTAACAGGATTGGGGTTGATAAAGAGTCCGTACTCCCACCCTATAAAACAAAACCCGGTTAGATTTCCCAAGGATATAGTTTACGGACTAAAAATAAACTTGTTGAAACAAACTTGTTGAAACGCAATTCATCTACTCAGTGCCAGCATGATGAATGAAAGCTCAGGATACGACCCGTCGTCCAAGTTCCCCCCGGAGGATATGGTCACTCCTTATGTGCCACATCTTGTATTCACAATATTGTTACACGTCATTACTCTTGTCTTTGGAGTTTATGGGATTCGTATATGGCGCACGAAGAAAACACCGACTTTGCTTCTTTTCCTTGTTGGCGGCTACATCTCATGTTTCTTTGAACCAATCGTCGACGTGAATGGAATGTGCTACTTCCCCATCGAGGGACAGATCGTTGGGATCAAGTCATATGGTCGACCAGTACCTCTTTTTGTCGTCACGACTTACTCATGGTTCATGGGTGGACAGGCCTACTTTTTCAAGGAGATGTTTGACTCCGGTCGCTTGACCAGATCGCAACTTTGGACACGTTGGGTCGCTACCATGGGAGTAAATCTACTCCTAGAACTCCCCATGCTTGCTTTGAAACTATACCTATACTATGGTCCAGCTCCCTTCAAAATTGCCGGCTTTCCATTCTACTGGGCAATAGTCAACACCTTGATTCCTCTCGTGGGCGGGTTTGCTGCACACGTGCTTTCTCCTATCCTGCGTGGATGGAAGCAGGTGTTTGTCACGTTGATCACACCCCTTGCCGATGGATTCACCAATTGTGCCCTAGGATGGCCAATGTGGTACGCGCTGAACTCGGACTACGGGTACGAGGCGACCTATCCGGCATTCTTTGCAGTTCTCGGAGCATCTTCTTTCGTTGTCTGGGTAATCAGCGAATATGGAATAAAAGGTGAAGACCACAATTTACGAGTGCAAGAAGAGCGGCAAGAACGAGAACCATTAATCAATGGCGTATGAGTGACACAAAAGAGTAGTAGGCATGGTATTGATGTCCTTACCTCGGAACGAGATGATTTTATAGTTGCAATCCTTCGGAAGTTTCAGAGACATCTTGCAGAAGGTCTGCAGGTGTAAAGTTTGTAAGCTGAGATTGGTCTAACGACGATCATGAATTATCATTATTAGTGTATCAATGTTGGTATAAGTTGATCTCCACAACTTTGAATAAAAATTATCGTTCGCTTCGCTGCTGTGCCCACAGCACTTAAATATTTGTATTGAACTTTGAACTTTGGTGCTGAAGAAATTTAAAGGCTTCTGATCCCTGTACCAATTCTGGAGCTATCTCCCACTTCATACTAGACACTGCCATTCCTTCTCGTCAGTTCTCTACTTGATACAGAGTGGTCAATCGATTGCCACCATGGACCAGTTGATGCTGAAACCGCGCAGGAACAAGTGTCCCGGAAAAATGGCTACTCTAGGACTAGAAAGGGGACTTAGCGGCTCAGGGGCAGAGATTGGCTGAAACAGAAGTTTCGCACTGTAAAAGTTGTAATATATCTCGGCCCATCAGCCGAGCCCCGACTATTTCGGCACCGAATCTCTAACGCCTAGGCCCGATCAAATTGAGTCACTACGTACCCCACTTGATCAGACAAGCTCGGAAGAGGCGTCGGCCATGGTGGAGATGCCCCGCTTCCTGACCTAGAAATGCCAACACTGTCATCATAGCCAATTCGGGCTTTATTTTTTGGTATCTCAGTAGTCCACGAATGGGCATCCTGTGGAATTTTGTAGAGGGTGTACGAACCATGAGATACACTATGTTGAGAAATCCTCGACAGAGCAATACCTAGACCTCTCGGTTCTCGGATGAGGAAATTAATTCCCATATTTCGTCAAAGAAATCTCCTATCTTGATTACCTTGGACCGATGCGATCTTCCCTTACTGTTGATGATGTATTCGGCACTAGCAGTAAATAGCACTTAGTAAGAGTACATAACATGTCGGTACGGGTGTATAATGGAGAGCCATGGTATTGGTATAAAGGCTAATAGATTTGCCTCGACTTTTTCTGCTGCATATTGTTTTGAAAAACGAAACCAAAGCACACGAATATGCCTCACAGCAATAATATGAACTTCGTGTCAGGTAGCTCTCACGCGAGCAGCCAGCTATTGATAGCAGCGATCATCACTGTAAGCCTGCAAACTCAGGTCCAAATTGTTAAAGATACGGCTGACGTGGTGTGAAGTTGGGGGCATGCGCTCTGGCATACCCGATATACCAACTGTACTTCAGCCCATTAAGATCTTACCCAGGCCCAGTCTCCTCTGCTGCCACGCCTATACCATACTTGAGAGCCATTCTTGCGGGTCGGCTGAGTTACTATTGCTATGAGCTTCACCAACGATATGGCGAAGTTGTTCGAATAGCTCCCAATCAGCTATCTTACATATCTACCGAAGCATGGAAAGACATTTATGAGCGGCGTCCCGGACACGCATTGTTAGAAAAAGATCCTAGTTTCTATCGACACCCACCAAATGGCGTTCCGGGGATCGTGACAGTCAATCATACAGAACATCCGCGCATTCGCCGTCCCTTTTCCCATGCATTTTCTGAACGAGCACTCCGCGAACAGCAGCCCCTAATTAAAGTATATATTGACTTGTTATTGCAAAGATTGCATGACATCGCGGGAATCCATCAGCCAATCAATATTGTCAACTACTACAACTGGACAACGTTCGACATTACCGGAGATCTGGTTTTTGGCGAGTCATTCGGAATGCTTGACAAAGCTGTTCCCCACCCATGGGTTGAAATGTTGTTTGGCAGCATCAAGTTAATGGCGTACTTCTCTGTGGCAAATGCGGTCCCAGGTCTTGCGCTGATAGTTCAAGTTACCTTGGGAAAGAAGTTGACCGAGGAAGGCTTGAAGCACATGCAATTTACAACGGAGAAAGTTCGTAGGCGATTGGATCGTCAGACTGATCGTGCGGACTTCATGACACGCGTCTTGGAATACAACAATGAGAAAGGAGCTGAGAAAGGCTTCAAAGGAATGACCCAGGAGGAACTCGATAGCACATCGAATCACATACTTGTTGCAGGTGCAGAGACTACAGCCACCCTTCTCTCCGGTGTCACCTACTTTCTTCTCAACAATCCACTTGAAATGGAAACACTAAAAGTCGAAATCCGAGATGCTTTCAGTAGCGATAATGAAATAACCTGGACGGCAGTAAGCAAGCTACCCTATTTAAGGGCCTGTCTTGACGAGGCACTTCGATTGTATCCACCAGTCGCTGCTGGACTTCTTCGCGTCATCCCGCCCCAGGGGGAAGCGATCGGTGGAAAATTTGTACCGGGCAATGTAAGTCAACATTCTATGCACAAGGTTTGAAGAGTTAGAGGTATGTTAATGTATACAAAGACTATTGTATCCTGCAATCAGTGGGCTACATACCACAGCGCCAAACATTTCCGAGATCCACACGCCTTCGTCCCTGAGCGTTGGCTAGGGTCGCCTCGCTATGCAAATGATAACCACAAGGTGTTGAATCCGTTTTCTTTAGGGCCACGAAATTGTCTGGGTAAGAAGTATGTGCTGAAGTAGTTTGTCTTTTTCCATCGGAATGACTAGCTAACCAGAGCGCAGTTTGGCCTATATCGAGATGAATTTGATTCTTGCTCGAATAATCTTCAATTTTGACCTGGAATTGATGGAGAACAGCAAAGCTTGGGGAATTGATCAGGAGCATTACTGGCTTTGGGAAAAACCTCCACTCAATGTGAAACTCCACTCGATAAAGAGCAGGATATCCGAAGACGCAAGACACTGAACGTCTTCCTAGTGGATCCAGGTGTTTTTACCGAGTTTACGAACACAGGAATGTGAAGTTCGCATGATTCTGGCAGTGTGAAAAGGCTGCGGGGTCGTTCTACTTTTATAGAATGTGTTGAAGACCTCAAACCCTACTTCAAGAAGCAGTTAGATCAAATTAGGATGACGAATAGGTGGAAGGACAATTATATCACGCATATTTTCGAAGATTAATTACAATAATCTTCCAGAAAGGCTAGTCTTGAGCTAAGGGGTGCTTGATAGCACACCTGTTCGGTTTGCCAAGATGCTTATTGATGGTCATTTCTGTGATCAGTCTATATTTACCTGACTCATCATGGGCTATGGATTTCCGCATGTCATGGTAGTCGTACCCATGCCTGGAAAGAAAAAGTCGAACGCGAGGTTGACTTACAAAGGTGGGTGGTTCGGGGAGATAACAACCTGGAAACCTTGAAATATCATTTGTTTGACTCCTCCCCACTCAAGGTCCTGGAAACCTTGTACTAATATCTATCAAGATATATGCTTCGTGTATGTATATGTTCGCTAGGATTTTAAGTGCCGATATTGAGGGAACGGTAGTAAAAAGCCCACATCCAGCTGATATCACCCTTATTGCTCGCCAAAGCCCGAGTCATGAAGAATTTGACTTTCTAGACACTCCTGGAATTCAATTTAGTGTTCGATAGAGTTCATAGTGTCACGTCTATATCAAAAGCACAAATGCCTATGGATCTCAACAAATATGTCTCATTCATGATGTCAGTAAACCCCAAATAGATCTACAACGAGTATATAGGCATTTTTATTCTAAAGGAAGATCTCCCCTCGATCCACCTACGTAAATCGGGTATGTAACAAGCATAATTGACAACATAGCACTGTCGTCTCGTCGCTTCAACTATTCCACGTATTTTAGACAGAACTCGACAGTGAAATCAAATGGACCAGCCTTCAATCTATGATCCTCGGATGGGCCCGGACCACAACTTGCGG
This sequence comes from Talaromyces sp. PB3603, assembly GCA_023625915.1. Lineage (NCBI taxonomy): Eukaryota > Fungi > Ascomycota > Eurotiomycetes > Eurotiales > Trichocomaceae > Talaromyces > Talaromyces sp. PB3603. The sequence goes on from JAMAFY010000011.1 coordinate 1,090,762, forward strand.
TACCAATTCCATGGTGGGCAAAGTCTACATTCAACTCGGATTCATTGACTAGTTCTGAAAGCTCATGTGGGTGTTTTGCGCGGACGAGCTCCTCGATGGAATACTGGCGAAGAGAGAAATTAAATGGAGAATCCATTCTCACTTCAATTCCGGGCACAGGTGCAAGTGCCCCAGCAGAGCCAGCGTATGAGACATCACCAGCCGATGAATGAATTAGAGCCCATCGCGTGTCCGTCCGATTACCATTTTCCTGGGGCCACTCGTACGGGGTTTGAAGACCGCTACTGAGACTAGCACTGTACGTCCCAAAGCGGGCGGCAGACTTCTTGTCGCGATATGATTCTCCTGGACCCCGGCCAAACCATGTGGAGCAATCATAGCGGCGAGGCAGGCGAGTGGTAAAACCTAGTCTCGGAATGTGTTTCGGGTACGTCCCTGAAAAGTCTCCTTTCACATGAAGGTTGATGGATGACTCGGTAAGTGTATAAGTAAGGGTAGCCTCGAGCGCCCACTCAAGTACCATAGGAGCAACTCGAACCTTTGTACAAATGGTCACGGTTCCGTCATCATTACAGTGCCAAGTGACAGATTGGACAAGCATGCGAGCGCTTTCTACACGAAAGCGATCCCATTCAACGTGAGGGCCCTCTAGACCAAGATCGTTTTGGGTCAAAGCACGGTATATCCCTAGCTTTGGCCCACTGTTAAATACTATACCTGCATCCGTGCACCAAACGAGGTTTCCCCTGATAAGGTCGTAAGTGAAGCGCGAACTGAAAGTATTCGAAGCGATGTATAGCCTGCCTTGTCCCTCTGAGATCGACAGAGTCGACTCTGACGGCACAGAACTGGCGGGGAAGGAAAGTGCTCCCTCCTCGAATAAGGGGATTTGTGACCAAGCAATCTCATGACCTGCTGGTGCCCAGGCGGTGGCACTTCGAAGGCAGAAATTCAATTCTAGCCAGGTTGACTGGAGGCCCAGACTTACCCCTGGAGGAAAATCAACTAATTTGGATTGTCCGGGTTCAATCTCAGGCAACTCCCAAGTGATTGGCTCTGTCTTCCCTGTCTCTTTCACAAGATGCCATGAAGCTTTGAGATAGTCGAGGGTGCTGAAATCAAAGTGGTTCTTGACTTCTAGCTGGTTACCCAGCAACTGCACTGTGACAGGCTCGATAACTTTTTTGTATTCTAGAAGACCAGGGGTTGGAGAATGATCGGAGAAAACCATTCCGTCAAGGATGAAGTCTGCATCGTTAGGTTCATCCCCATAATCACCACCATATGCATAGAATGATGTATTTCCATGTCTCTCGAGAAGCCCATGGTTGCACCACTCCCAGATAAAGCCGCCCTGGAGTAACTTCTCGCTGCGGTAGGCTTCGATGTATTCTTTCAACCCACCCGGTCCATTGCCCACTGATAGGAAAGTATCAGTCATTGATCAAAATATATATCAGGGATATTAATTACTTACTGGCATGGCCATACTCGCATTGAATCAAAGGCTTATCAGTCTTTTCTTTGATATGAGCCTTTAAAGTATCCACACTCCAGTACATGCTAGAGTACAAGTCGGCTGTTATAGCGTCTCTGTCTCCCTCATAATGTATGAGACGGGTTGGGTCCGTTTCCTTGATCCAATCGTACATGAGAGCATGATTGCGGCCATAAAAGGCCTCATTTCCAAGAGACCAAAAAATGATGCAAGTAAAATTCTTGAATCTCTCCACAAGCTCAACAGCACGGTCAAGGTAGGCATCTTTCCAATCCGAATTGTCCGATGTCCACTTCTTCGCTATCTGGTACGACGTTTCTTGGATTTCGTACTCGGTCATCAAATGTTGATCTTTAATATTGTTTCTTTCTACAGGATCGAATCCATGTGTCTCAAGGTCTGCTTCGGCGATAACATACAAGCCTAATTCGTCACAAACTTCATATAGTCGAGGGTCATTCGGTTGATGAGCGCATCTCAAAGCATTTATGTTGTGCTTCTTCATGAGGACCAAATCCGCACGCATGCTCTCATAAGGCACAGCCCGGCCATGAAGGTGATGATGTTCGTGGCGGTTCATACCATACAAGATGATTGGCTTTCCATTAACGAGGAAGTTGGAGTCTTTCTGCTCTATGCGTCTAAAGCCGATACGCTGGGGAGTTGTACGGCCTTTAAGTGATAACAGCAATGTGTAAAGGACAGGATTCTCAGCAGACCATAGCTTCAGGTCTTCTTGATTCACTTGAATCTTGTAGGGATTTGTGACGCTGAAACTTGAGTCGCTCAGAAGTGTGCCATCCGGGCGATAGAGCTTGGCCTGCAAAGTACCTGGTTTGCCCTGCGTTTTGACACTTATGGTAAGCACGCCAGAGGTCAAATCGTCGCTTAGACTCGGGGTGGCCTTAAAGTCGATAATGGAGTCTTTTGGAAATGCAAGCAAGCCAACATCTCGGAAAATGCCACTGAGAAGCCATTGATCCTGACGTTCGATATACGAGCCGTCACAAAACTCATACACGCGTACTGCAATTGTGTTCGGTGATCCCACTGGCTGAAGAAAAGTAGTAATGTCAAACTCAGCAGGGTTTCGTGAGCCTTGCGAATATCCTACTGGATCTCCATTAATCCACAGGTGAAATGCACTATCGACGCCTTCGAATCTAATGCGGATTTGTTGCCCATCCCACGCTTCTGGCGTAAGAAACTGTCTCCAATAGGATCCAGTCTCATTTGTAAGAGGTACATTTGGAGGATTGACGTGAAAAGGGTAGTTCACATTGGTATAGGTCGGGTGCGAATAGCCTTGAAGCTGCCACATTCCAGGCACTTTGATGTCGTCCCAGCTTAAAGGATCTGCAGATTCCCATTCCGGAGCCTCAAGAGGGGACTCATTATGACGAAACTTCCAGGTGCCGCTCAAAGACACATATTCACTGTGTTGACGATCTAGCGTGAGTGCCTTTTCCTCGGAAAGATAAGAGTAGAAATGCGCCCTTGGGGGAAGAGTGCCCTTATGGATAACATTGAGATTGTTCCAATCTGGTAAATATCTTGGGAATGACATATTTAGTGTGAACGAATGCAATTCCCTACTACCGGTGAATTAAGTGATCCTTTTCGGCCTCTGTCGACAGCAGCTAGGCTCGGAAGAGATGTAAAAGGCTCAATCAACTAGCTAGTATAATGTCATCGAAGGATGATTTTGAAAATGTTGGAGACGAATTTCAATCGATCGAAAATTTAAATACCAGATAAATAAATGGTCCGGCAATGTGCTGGTGCAAAATGCAATGCGCTTACCGATGCGAGTAGAAGTGTTCGAAGTCAGAGTAGCGTCGATCGGCTTATGAGATGTAGGGGTCTCGCTCAATTGGTCCTCAAAGCAGAACAATCACAAACCATCTGGAAGCTCGTCGTACAGTGAAAGTTCCGAAAGGTATGTGCATGTCGAGCTGAACCATTATTCAGATTCGTATGATACTGTCCCCACATGCGGCCAAGTCCGGTGGCGGGCCTTTCTTTTCCCCTCTTAACCGGTCTTTGCCGGATTCCAAGTCATGATAACACTATCTATAATTCGTTTTGAGCTTAGAGCAATGGGCTACGTCAGATGCTAGGAATCTGAATACGTTTCCAGATTGTATAGAAATGTGAATTATCTTTCCAATGCTCCGCTTCGATCGTTAATTATAGTAGGATATCACTCCTCAACTGGGGGGAACTCGATGCAGTTAAGATTAAACACTAAACAACGGGACTGTAATGGTTAAGTCTTTATAAGCGAAAAATATCATGGATCCACGAATGTGGAGAATTGCTAGATGTTCTAGCACGTGTCCGAGAATTCTGTCACACTGAATGGAAATATGCCGTCAATGAGTAGGTCAATACAGAGTGTACAAACCCTTAATGCTCTTTATTATCTCTTATATTACGTATACATTTCAGTATAGTTGCATGATGGCTCCCTTTTGAAGAAATACTTTGGATCAGCTGGGACTATATACACGAACTGCTATCAACATGTGTATCTGAATGTGAAAGACATCCTGGGTGTACCCGTGAAGTCAGAAGGAACAACATAAGAGACGTTGTACACTCGGTTGTCTTCCACAGTAGTGCCATAAACGACCGGCTGTTTTACCAAGCCATCGGCAGTGATGCTAACATCGAGGCAAGGCAAATCCTCGAGACCATCGACGACTTTCTTCTTGGTAAGAGTCCAGCTCGGTGGCATTTGGGCAAGGGCGTAAGTGAAAATTGTAGTACCGTCTTGAGTAGTGTTGGGGTACGAAATTTCTAGACTGTTCGGTCCCGCAACAGCCTTTATGGTCGATGCAGTAGGGTAAAGACTGAAGAAGGTCATATACGGTTGGGGGGTGTGATTTTTGTCACCAGCCCACTGGACAATGGCCGGAACATATTGCACTCCACGGTTGGCGGTCTCGTTGACCTGTTCAGCGCCAATCATAAGAGGGGCGCTGATCCATGTCGTGGCGATACGAATATCCGCGTTGGCACCGAGGGCGTCGGGGATATGCTTGGTGATCATACGATCTCCATGCCAATATTCACGGGACGCGAGCCATGTGGCGCTTTTCTTTGAGATGTGCTCGGCGACAATGTCGACGACCAGGGCTAATGCAGTACCCTGCGCAATGTCATACAGCAGATCTGCTTCGAGCTTGTTAGGCTGGGGTCCATTACCGTAACCGTATAGTCCCCACCAGAAGTAGTCAATAACAGCCGAGTTCGTGACCATATCACGTGTATAGGCACGGTCGTACTGCCGAACAACCATCGTCAGTTTCAAGAATGGTTAATGAATGTGCTGAGGGGAAGTCCTACCGGTCCCGCCATTCGAGCGAGATAAGGGTTGTAGTGCTCCGCAATATCTTTCCACAGATCGGTCAGCATAACTTGGGCATGTCGAGTCATTGTAGCGTTCTTTGGCCCGTATTTAATGGAACCAGCAAGTGCCCAAATATCCATTCCGTAGTATGTAGGCGCGTTGTACTCTGACAGCACGTTCGAACCAGTGGACTCGAAGAGCTCCAGAAGAATGTCGCCTTGCTCGTTTGCGTAATTGATAAAAGTCTGGGTACATACATCAATTACGTTTTCTAAGCCGACGATGCTTTCTGAATGGGAGTGACAGTAACAATTCACTCAAAATCACATACCTCGTTATTGCGGCGCTCACCAATCCATGAAATATACCAGGCACGCATGATGCCAGGGTTGGAGTATGCAGGGGTCAGATTGTCGCCTTCCGGGTATGAGCCATTACGGCGCATAGAGCCGACAGCCGCGATTTCTAGGCTGTCTTCGATGCGTGTCACAAGGCTGTCTCCAAGCATGTCGGAAAACTCTTCGACAATCTGAACAAGCTGTGTGCCAATGAATTCCCTCCAGTTGGGGTCGTAGGTATTCTATCAGGATTTGATATTAGCTCATAAGAACCACATAAAAATATATCGTCTTGCATGAGATAGTTACATAAATACTTGGAGGATATAGATCAGAGTCTGGAGTCGGGTATGGCTCGTCTGGAGAAAGTTTGAATGTGCCGTACCAGGCAGAGTTGTAGCTCTCGGTCATCTGGCATGATAGGCTGCGCGTTCAATAAGCTTTGACGCGATTGAATTGGTTCTCAAGCTATCAGGGGAAAACCTCACATGTTTTCAATGGCTGCCTTGGCGTTGGAAAGATCCTCTCCCTTGTTTCGATACAAAAGACCCGCGACATACCAGGCCGTGAAGCGTGTTGACCAGGGACCATTGTCGGAGTACCAGACGTACTTGTAAGAATCATCCCAACGCAAGTCATTAACGTAGATTGACCAGTCGAAAAGATCCTTTGCATCTGTTTCAGTAATTTGTTAACTCTGATATTCATATAAGAGGAAAGTTCTCTTGATGTCTCACTCTTCGACAAAGCTTTTGTGATCTGGGCGGCTGAAACAGTTGATGCCAAAAGCAGGCTGGCTATACAGCCTATGATACCCTTTGATCTCATTATGCTCGCCCTTAGGAATTAAGCACTGATGATAGATGAGCACGATCAATGTCTTGTAAATTAATGTAATCATGAATGTCAAATGTATTTTTGTAACAAACTTTTAGCCATAGCACTAAGATGTTTTGAGTGTAATTGACGGTACATCTTGGCCTGGTAGCCCTTTACTTGATCCATCATAGGTCATAAACAAATCCCGGTGATCAATATATCGATTTACCGGAGTCCAGCTTATCCGCCTATCTGCTCAAATGAATCCGAAGATAAGCCACCAAGCAGCATGCTATGTAGAAATGAACCCTATTCAAAGACCCGCCTTGAGTGAAGTGTCATCAACCCTACATAGTGCTTTTTCTTGAGAACTTTACCAACCATAACTTCACCTCGTCTTCGAGAGTATGAGGTCAGTGCTGTCTGTGTTCATGCACGGTGTATAGGGTTCGGTTTGATTAGGCACCCTAAAACTATATCCAGATGTCGGAGTTAGTAGCGGTTTTGTAGATATTCTTTAGGGCTAGAAGCCATCATAGTAAGCATTGGTAGCGTCTTCAAGGACTGCGGGTCCTAGGCTTCACCATTCCAGGTCCTTCAGCCTCGCCATGTCCAGATTATCGCGAATCATCCTAAAGTCTGTTGGACACTCTGCCTTTGTCGATCCACATGCAGTGACTAGTAAATGCAGGTACAAAATCGAGACAGTGTTTTTGAAATTTAGCTACCTTGAATATTGTGCCGGTGAGTTAGCCGCGCTTAACCGGATGTAAAGACTGCACTTGATCATCATCCGTATCAACAAAGTACAACAAAAACCATTGCTATTCCTGAATTTCAAGTTCGCGTTCATGTTTTCACATAACCTGATATGGTACATGATATATCTATCTTCAATAAGCTTACATAATTGGACTTGTTGTCGTCGTCCTACAGTAGTTCGACCAATTTTTTGAACCGGCAGAATCCGGTTTTGTCTCCTCACAATTGACGGCGATCTTGGGAGTCAATTTCGCCGGTAAAATAAGAATTACCGGCCCTGATACGGCAATCTTTGCATGACTCCAATGATAAGGCTAAGCTTCTCTTACTGATTAGATCACTCAATCTTCGTCGTGCGATAAGTCTGCGACAATGGAGAACATTGCGGATTTAGTAGTAGAAAACCACCATCTCACGCTTTTTGATGTTTCATATAGAATTGCATTCTCACCAAGCTAAGTTTGTTACCCAAGTCACTACTGACAAGTTCGTCTATGTCCTTACGACATTGGCTGACTATTTCCATTGCGTCCTCCATCTTACACACTGACAATGGCCGTCTCCACGCTAAATCCAGAGTCACCTTTGACTGTCGGTGCCTTAAAAAACAAAGGGACCACGTTCTCATGGCTATCAAACGGAGGTATCATCAAACTAAATATGATGCTCGTGCTTTTTCAAATATCAAGCTACGCTACTGGCTACGATGGCTCAATGATGAACGGGCTCCAGTCTCTCACTACATGGCAAAACTCTTTCAACAACCCCGGGGCATCTGAGCTCGGCCTGTAAGTAGCACATGCTAGCCAAGTTGTAAGAATGCAATCACTGACATGCCTCTAGTTTAAACGCGATCCAAAATGTCGGTCAGCTCATCACTATGCCCGTCTGTGCCTACAGCTGCGATAAGTTCGGTCGCCGTCCGGTCCTTTTCGTCGGAGCTTTTATCCTCATGATTGGCGTCGCTCTTCAAGCTGCGGCACAGAATGTCGGCATGTTCATCGCTGCACGAGGCATCATTGGAATGGGACTCGTCTTGAACATTACAGCTGCACCACTTCTTCTCTTAGAATTGGCATACCCTGGCCAGCAGGGACCCCAGGTTGCCATTTACAATAGCCTGTGGAATCTAGGTGCATTGGTAGCCGCGTGGGTGACATATGGTACATTCCGTATTGAAAGTACCTGGGCTTGGCGTATCCCATCGATTCTACAAGGACTTTCCAGCATCATCCAGATCGGACTTTTCTTCTTGGTCGAAGAGTCGCCCCGATGGCTCCTTAGTAAAGAACGGGATGAGGAAGCAAGGCGACTTATCTCCAAGTATCATGCCAACGGTGATGACTCCGTTCCTCTTGTCACTCTTGAGATAGAAGAGATCCGTACTGCTCTTCGTATGGAGGCTGAGGCGAGGCGTAATACATCGTATTTGACCTTCTTCCAGAGCAAGGCAAATATGAAACGGTTTTTCATCATCTTATCTGTGGGTTTCTTTTCACAGTGGAGTGGAAATGGTCTCATTTCCTATTATCTTACCTTAATCCTTGACTCGATCGGCTATAACTCCGAAAGCACCCAGACACTTATCAACGCCCTGCTGACGTTATGGACTCTGCTATGGAGTGTTCTTTTTGCCAGTATTATGAATAAATTTGGTCGGCGTACCTTGTTCCTCATTTCTACTGCGGGTTCACTGGCTGTCTACGTTGTCTGGACGGGTCTCGAGGCTACGTACGAGAAGCAGACTGTGCTTGAAGGTAGCGGAGGTGACGGCTATGCCAAGGGTGTCCTGGCCATGATATTCTTATTCAACTTTTTCTTTTCAATTGGCTGGACTCCTTTGCAGGTCACGTATTGCATCGAGATTCTGCCATTCGACTTGCGTGCCCGCGGATTGGTGCTGTACAACTTATTCGTCGCTCTCGCCAGTATCTTCAATCAGTACGTGAATCCAATTGGGGTGACAAACAGCAAATGGAAATACTACATCACGTATGACGTCTGGCTTTTATTTGAACTTATAGTTGTGTACTTTCTCTTTGTGGAGACGGGCAACCTCAGTCTGGAAGAAACGGCCGTCATTTTAGATGGAGAGGAGTACGAGAACAAGTTGATTGAAGGCGCGTCGTCCGTTGCTGAGAAGACTTTTCGCTGCGGTGGGAAAGAGAATGTAGCAGTGGAGAGTAAGGCGGTGTGAGGTGAACGCTGTCATGAATAGACCTTGACAATGCCCATAGTAGGCCTCGCCGTGGCCCGGGGGTCTACCCAAATGGGCCACCCATTACCCATTTCTTGGCGGGTAATGGGTAGGACTTTGCTACCTATAGTAGGTAGGCCTTGACATTTCCCATGGGACTTGGGGAACAGCACTCCCAAGTCCCATGCCCATACTCCCATGGAACTTTTTTCAAAATCTATGCCTGCCTATGGGAATTCCCATGGGACCCGCCAAGCCTTGCCAAGATAGAAGCTAAGCCTAATTAGTAAAAACTAAATCTAATTAGATCATTAGTTAGTATAATTTTATGAAGTTTATGAAATTTTATGAAATTTTGTGAAACTTTATATAATTTTGGGACTAATGGGAATTCCTAATTGGGAAATTAGAATTTCAGTCCCGCCCATTGGGACTAAAATTTCTAATTTTTAGTCCCATGGACGGGCATGGGAATTTCCCATGGACAAGGTTCCATGGGAAATGGCAAGGCCTAAATATAAATAGAGTATTAAAAAAAAATTTTAAAAACTTTTTTTTTAACTATCTTTTAATATATAATAACTATTTAGTATATATATTATAAATATAATTAATATAATTAATTTTATTATTATAATAAATCTATTAATCTATTTAAGCTATTACTTTGTTTATAATTTTAATTATTATTAATTAGAAATATATTTTATTATAAATATTAGTTTAACTAGATTCTAATCTAATTAAAATAATATTATAAGATATTATACTTATCTTATAATATTTATAATTATTATAATATAGAATATTTTTAGTTAATTAAAAATGTGACAGCCGTAGCTTTGATAAAGCAGTCGATGAGGCAATCATAATACTGCTAGGCAGTGAAGATATTTAACAGGAGTTTCTAGGAACTTATAATTACTCAATTAAACACCACTCTAGGTATTTATATAAGAAATTTATATAGTAAGTTTATTTTTCTTTCTTCTTTCTCTTTTTATGCTTAATATTACCTATAGACCTAGTACACCTAAATAGCTTTATTATCTATAGTTTTAACTATTATTATATAATATTAAGTATTCTTTTTTCTCTCTACTTCTTATATATTAGTATAGTAAATCTTACTAGTATTCTACTCTAATTAAAAAACACTTTTTTTTTTCTTTTTTTTTTTTTTTTTATACCCTATTCTAGTATACTTATATAGCAATTAACTTATCTATTATATTTAAGCTAAGAGCTACTCTTTCTTATTTCTTACTATTACTTTCTTTACTCTTTTTTCAACGCGTCAACATACCTAGAGTAGTTAACTAGGATTATAATAATACTAGAGCACAGGCATTAAGTATAAAAATATAATAAAATAAAGAATATAAGTATACCTCTTAATATCTAACTTTTAAACTTAATAACCCTATCTTAAAGAAACTAGATATAATAAAAATTACTAACTTTCTAGATTATATAACCTTCTAATAGTTATATAAAGAATATCCTAATAAACTTTTTAATAGCCTCTATAAATACCTATCTAAGCTTAAAATAATAGCTAAAAAGATTTTAAAATATAATAAATAAAAGCTCTATAAAGAGCTTATATAAAAATAAGAAATAAAGATTATTAAATTAAAAAAACACATAAAAGAATAATATAACATAATAGTAGAGTTAATCTAAAATTAGAATAATATTCTAGTCTATATATAAGAACTTATTTAAGAAATAGACTTACTAATAACCCTTTTAATAAACTAAAAAAAGATCTTAAAACTATTAAATAATAAATATTTTAGTAATAAGAAGAATCTAATTTTTAAATCTTAAATAATTAATATTAAGAATAAGTTAAAAATAAATATAGATCACTATCTAACTATATTAGTATATATATAATTTATTAAAAATATATATAAAAAAAAGATAGTAAAGCATCTATTACTTTATTTCTAAAAGAACTTACTTAAGTAATACTATAATATAAAAGATATTCTTAAATACCTTAAAACTATTTATTATAATATAAACAAGATTATAAAGTTAAAATATAAACTATATTAATTATACTAGAATAATACTAAGTTCTAAAACTTCCTATTAAACTTTATACTTAAGACTTAGAAGTCTAAGTTATTAATCTTATAATAAAAAAATAAACTATATAAATAATTATTTACTAAAATATAGCACTAGCTAGTCAAAGCTAGCTATAATAATAGCTTATTCTATTAAAACTTTATATATAAGTACTACTAAACTATAACTTAACTAGAGATTATTACTAAAAATAAAAAACAAGCCCTTAAAAATTATAATAATAAGAATAGTTCTAAAAAAGATAGCTAAAAAAATTAAATTAGTTTTAAAAAGAATAATAGGTTTAGTAAAAATAATAAGAATATATTAAAGCTATTATAGAGCAAATAATAAAAGCTTTATATAAAAAAGAAATACTTTATATATAAGATACTAGATTATATAATAGATATCTATAACTTTACTAAGAAAAAAAATATACTAGATCTTAAAACTCTTAAACCAGTGCCTAAGACTAATAAAGAGAATATATTAGAATTAAAAAATAATAATATCTAGAAGAAGACTTTATTCTAAATAAAATAAATATTATAAATATTTTAGATCTTTTATAATTAATAAATAATAATAAAAAAAGTTTAATTATACTTATCTAGCTAGCTAAGAATAGATTATTAATTTATATTAAAATATTAATTAATATAGAAGTAAATAATTTTATTTTTTTAAATATATTTCTTATAAAGAAACTAGCTAGATATTTTTATTATTATATTATTTTTTTATAAATACTTCTAGGAGTAAAGAGCTTTAATAATAAATTAAAAAATATAATTATCTACTTAATAATACTAACTCTTATAATTAATAGATAAATAATATATAATATCTCTTTTCTTATTATCCTATTAGAGAAATATAATATAATATTAAACTATATATAGCTAGCTAAATATAAAATAATAATAGATTATATTTAATACTACTTATTCTAGCTAGAAGAGATATTCTTAAAAAAAAAAATATAAAACTAATAGTTTACTAGATTATCTAAAAAGCTACTATTATAAGATTATAAGATTAAATTATAGTATTAAAGAGATATAAACTACTAAAATCAGACTTTTTTATCTAAAAAAAAGATAGATTCTATATTCTAAATACTAAAGTAATTATTATCTAGTTAGAAATCTATATTCTAGATATAAAACTATAGACTAACCCCTATAATACTATAAAATAATATAGAAAAGATCCTAATCTCTAGATATTATAGAAGAAAATATAAGAGTTAATATAATAAAAAATTAAAAAAAATAAGAAAAAGCTTTAATAAGGCTATTAATAAAATAATTAAAAAGATCTCTAATCCTAATCCTAATAAAGTAATCCTAAAAAAAAAAAATAATTATAATTCTATAATAAATATCTATATCTAGATATTATAGTGATTAGAGCTATAGATTTTTTAAGAAATATTATAAATAAAAAGACTAAAATATTTATAATAAATATAAATAAGATTAAGAAGATAATTAAAGATAAGCTTAATCCTAATACTATAAAATAAAAGAAAAAAGAAAAATAAAAAATAAAGAAATAACTACTAGAGTAATACTATAGATATATAAATATTTTCTTAAAGATTAAATCTAACTAACTACTTAATTAAAAAGAATATAATTATTAGATTAAATTAGAAAGAGAGATTAAGCTAAAATATTATTTCTTATACTATATAACTATAAAGAAATTATATACTACTAAAGATTATATCCTAAAAAATCTAAAGAAAAGATTTATTATATTAAATAATATCTTCTTTATATCTTCTATTCTTATAGTAAAAAAACTTAATAGAGATTTTTATTTCTATATAAATTACTAAAAGCTTAATTTATTTATTTAGAAGAATTACTATCTTCTATCTCTTATTAATAAAATATTTAAGTGAATTAATAAGACTATAATTTTTATAAAGCTTGATATATAATAAAGATTTTATTAGATTTAAATATACTAAGACTCTACTAATCTAATAATCTTTAGATATTAGTATAGGACTTTTAAGTATAAAGTTATACTATTTAGCCTAATAAATAGCCTAGTAATTTTTTAGAGATTAATTAATAATATTTTTTTAAACTATCTTAATAATTTCTTAATAGCCTTTATTAATAATTTACTTATTTATAGTAACTCTATAATTAAATATAAAGTCTATATTTAAACTATATTATAGTAACTCTAAGATATAGAACTCTAAATAAGTATTAAAAAATATAAATTCTATATAATAATTACTAAATATCTAGATTTTATTATTATACTAGAGAGTATTAAGATTAATCTAATAAAGATTAAAATAATACTCTTCTAGAAGATTTTTAAAATAATAAAAAGAATTTAATTCTTTCTAAACTTCTATAACTTTTACTAGAAATTTATTTAAGAATATAATAGAATAGTAAAATTATTATACTATCTAATAAGATAGGATATTCCTTTTAGATAGATAAAGTATTATTAGAAGGCTTTTAAAAAATTAAAATAAATATTAGTAATAATTCTAATATTAATATATTATTACTCTAGTAGATATATATATATAGAAATTAATATATTAGATAGAGTAATAGCTATAATATTATTATAGTTATAGAAAAATAAAAAGTAGTATCTAATAAACTATTATTTAGTCTTTATATCCTCTATAAAGTATAACTATAATATTTATAATAAGAAAATACTAGCTATTATTTAGATTTTCTAGAAATAGAGACTAAAGCTACTAGAACTATAATAAAAAAAATATTTTAAAGTCTTATCTAACTATTAAGTATTAGAGTATTTTATAATTATAAAAGTATTAAGTACTTAGTAAGTAAGATAGTATAAATTTATATAAAAATTCTATTTTATATTAAAATATTAACTAGAGAGAATAAATATATTAATAGATATATTTATTTAATAGAAGAATAATAAAATATATAATCTTAATTATTAGAGTCTAATCTTATTATTCTAAGATATTCTAGATAAATAGATTATTCTAGAGCTAGTATTTATAGATCTATAAAATATAGTAAAGAATTAGAATATAATTAAATAAATACTTAGAATTAATAAAAAATTCACTATAACCCTTAAAATAAAAGTATAGATAAGTAGTAAAAACTTAAAATAATATATTAAAAACTACTAGTTATTATTTAAAGATTATCTATATATTCTAGAAAAAGATAATTTATAAATAAGATTAATAAATAAAATATACTAACTATCTTTAATAGCTTATCTAAAAAAAATAAAATAAAAAGATTAATATAAGAACGTTTCTATTAGAAATTATAGAATAGAGATATAAAAAGATATATTAATAATTATAAAATATATAATTATATTATAATATAAAAAGATAAGACTCTTAGCTTACTTTAACTACTATCTATTCTAGAATATCTTTAATAGTATTTATTAATAGATTTTATAAAGCTTCTTAAGAACTATTATAGGTATAATATAGTCTTTATAATAGTTAACTAATTTAGTAAAAAAGTAGTATCTATATCTTACTATAAAAAAACTATAATAATAAAAGAAATAGCCTAACTCTAGATTAAGTTTATATTTCTATAAATAAGTCTATCTAATAATATTATCTTAGATAGAAAAGACTAATTTATATTAGAATTTTAAAATAAAATATACTAGATCTTATAGATTAAGCTTAAATTATCTATAGCTAGGTATATATAAATAGATAGCTAGATAAAAATTATAAATTAATATCTCTAATAGTAGTTATAACCCTATATTAATTTTATAATAAATAATTAGTTAGAATACTTATTAATTATTAATTTTATAATATTAGCTTTGTTATAGACCTCTATAGAAATATTACTATTTATAATTAAGAAAGACTATTAGCTAAGAATATTATTTAACTAAATAATATTAGTATTACTATAAAAGCTTATCTTAAATAAGAAAGAAGTATAGACCTAGATAAAGTAAATTTAAAATATCTAAGAATTTACTAAAAAGAATATAGAATAAGTATAAGATTAATAAGTAAAGTAAGTAAATAAGAAGTACTATATAGTAAATTTTAAAATAAGTAATATAGTTTATATTATAAATAAAAGATAGAATATTAGATATCCTAGAAGAAAGCTAGATTATTAATAAAAAAGATCTTTCTAGATACTATATTAGATAGAATACACTTTTAAGTTAGAATTACTAAAGAGATTAAAAGTACATCTAATATTTATATTAGAAAAGCTTTATCTTATAGTCTTAAAAGAATTACTATAAGAATAACTTAAGAAGAAAGAACTAGAATTAAATATTAATAGGTATTCTAAATAGGAAATTAAAAGAGTACTAATAGTAAGAATTATATAGAAAAAGCTATACTATTAGATTAATTAGTTAGAATAAAACCTTAATCTAAAATAGTATCTAGCTAGTTATTTTAAAAATATATTACTTGCTTTATAAGCTTTTTATATAAGAAATCTAGAGGCTCTAGGGCTATCTAAATAACTTAATAAATAGATAGTAGCTATAAAAGAGGACTGATATGTGCTAGATACTAAAAAAAATAATATTCTAGTTATAGACACTTATAGGTAAGTATCTAATAAAGAGAGAAGTAATATAATAGCTATAGCTTTAATAAAGTGATTAATAAGATAATTATAATACTACTAGGTGGTGAAGATATTTGATAAGAGTTTCTAGGAACTTATAATTATCTGATTAGGCACCGCTCTAGGTATTTATATAGGGGATTTGTGTAGCAAGTTTGTTTTTCTTCCTTTTTTCTCTCTTCATGCTTGATATTGCCTGTAGACCCGGTGCACCTAGATAGCTTCATTATCCATGGTTTTGACCACTGTCACAAAAATACTAGAAGTATTAAAATAGTTAAAAAATTTAAAAAAAATAGATAGAATAATATTATTAAAAAACTATTATATATAGTTAAAAATAAAATATTTAAAAATATAATTAAGAATTAAACTATTTATATATATTATATAAATAATATATTTATATTATTTTTAGTTTTATTAGGAATTCTTAACTCTTATTAAAACTTCTATAGTAATTCTTAGAGCTGGCACTAGGTCAGGTTAGTTGGGTTCTTGGTTGCTAAGACTGGGTCAGGTCTAGGTTAGGTTTTTCTTAGCAGGTTCTAGGCTTGGTTCTAGTCAGTGCCAAGACTGGGTTGGGCTGACCAATCAGACCCAACCCAAAAACCAGAACCAAGCCCAAGCCTGCCAAGCCTGGGCTGGGCTGACTAATCCGACCTAACCCAACAACCAAACCCAAGCCCAAGTCAAAAGGTTGGGTCGGGTTCGGGTTGGGTTCGGGTTGAACCAGACCCAGTGCCAGCTCTAATTATAATTATACTCTATAAAAGATATAAAGACTAAGTAATAATTTACTAGATATTATTTTTTATTTTTCTATAATTATAATAATATTATAGCTACTACTTTATTTAATATATTAGTTTTTTTATATATATATTTATTAGAGTAATAGTATACTAATATTAAAGCTATTATTAATATTTATTTTAATCTTTTAAAAGCCTTCTAATACTACTCTATCTATTTAAAAGAAATATCTTATTTTATTAAATAGTATAATAATTTTACTACTCTATTATATCTTTAAATAAACTTCTAATAAAAGTTATAGAAGCTTAGAAAAAACTAGATCTTTTTTATTATTTTAAAAATCTTTTAGAAGAATATTATCTTAATTTTTATTAGATTAATCTTAATACTCTCTAATATAATAATAAAATCTAGATATTTAGTAATTATTATATAGAATTTATATTTCTTAATACTTACTTAGAGTCTTATATTTTAGAGTTACTATAATATAGTTTAAATATAGACTTTATATTTAATTATAAAATTACTATAAATAAGTAAGTTATTAATAAAAACTATTAAGAAATTATTAAAATAATCAAAAAAAATATTATTAATTAATCTCTAAAAGATTATTAGATTATTTATTAAACTAAATAGTATAACTTTATATTTAAAAGTTCTATATTAATATTTAAAGATTATTAGATTAATAGAGTCTTAGTATATTTAGATCTAATAGAATTCTTATTATATATTAAGCTTTATAAAAATTATAGTCTTACTAATTTACTTAAATATCTTATTAATAAGAAATAGAGAATAATAATTCTTTTAAATAAATAAATTAAATTTTTAATAATCTATATAGAAATAAAAACCTCTATTAGATTTTTTTATTATAAGAATAGAAAATATAAAAGAGATATTATTTAATATAATAAATCTTTTCTTAAGATTTTCTAGAATATAATTCTTAATAGTATATAATTCTTTTATTATTATATAGTATAAAAAATAATATTCTAGCTTAATCTTTTCTTTAAGCTTAATCTAATAGTTATATTCTTTTTAAATTAAATAGTCTATTAGATTTAATCTTTAAAAAAAATATTTATATATTTATAATATTATTCTAGTAGCTATTTTTTTATTTTTTATTCTTTTTTTTCTTTCTATTTTATAATATTAAGATTAAGCTTATTCTTAATTATCTTCTTAATCTTATTTATACTTATTATAAATATCTTAGTTTTCTTATCTTTAATATTTTTTAAAAAACTTATAGCTCTTATTATTATAATATCTAGATATAGATATTTATTATAGAATAGTAATTATTTTTTTTTTAATAGTTACTTTATTAAGAATAAAGTTAGAGATCTTCTTGATTATTTTATTAATTATTTTATTAAAGCTTCTTCTTATTTTTTCTATTTCTTTAGTATATTAACTTTTATATTTTCTTCTATAATATCTAAAGATTAGGGCCCTTTCTATACTATTTTATAATATTATAGAGATTAGTCTCTAGTTTTATATCTAGGATATAGATCTTTAACTAGATAATAACTATTTTTATACTCTAGATATAGAATCTATCTTTTTTTTAAATAAAAAGATCTAATCTTAATAATTTATATTTCTTTAATACTATAACTTAATCTTATAGTTTTATAGTAATAGCTTTCTAAATAATCTAGTAAATTATTAGCTCTATATTTCTTCTTTTAAAGATATCTCTTTTAGCTAAAATAAATAATATTAAATATAATTTACTATTATCTTATATTTAACTAGCTATATATAATCTAATATTATATTATACTTCTCTAGTAGAATAATAAGAAAAGAGATATTATATATTATTAATCTATTAATTATAAAGATTAATATTGTTAAATAGATAATTATATTTTTTAACTTACTATTAAAACTCTTTACTCTTAGAAATATTTATAAAAAAATAATATAATAATAAAAATATCTAGCTAGTTTCTTTATAAAAAATATATCTAAAAAGATAAAACTATTTACTTTTATATTAATTAATACTTTAATATAAATTAATAATCTATTTTTAGCTAGCTAGATAAATATAGTTAGACTTTCTCTATTACTATTTATTAACTATAAAAGATCTAAAATATTTATAATATTTATCTTATCTAGGATAAAGTCTTCTTTTAGATATTATTATTTTCTAATTCTAAGATATTCTTTTTATTAGTCTTAGATACTAGTTTAAAAATCTTAAGATCTAGTATACTTTTTTTCTTAATAAAGTTATAAATATTTATTATATAATCTAATTGTCGGTTTATCCCGGTCCAATAACACGAAGCATGGATTGGGGAAAGGCTGTTCCGACAAGCCTTCCGGTGAAGCAAAGGGAATCTGTGTTATATTCCTATTATTCTGCTTGCTTACTAAGAAACGGGGGTGCCGGGGGTATGGCACGTATTTAAGGCCTTCATACGAATAGGCTACGGAGTGCTGTAGAGCACTCCAGCGCATATCCGTAGCGAAGTAAGGGGGTGCCCAGTAACTAGGCACGTTGCTATGTGTCAGTTCAGCTATTCGCCTACCTGATTCGCTAGGTGCGAATCAGGGTGCGAATCGACGTTCCGACACTAGCAACTCTCTAAAAGAAAGGAAAGTAGGCGGCGATTCGCACGTACATACTGGTATTAACAGGTAAACGATAAACAAGACCAAAACACTAACAAATAACAATCTAGGGCCGAAAACAGGGTAAAGAAAAGTAATATTCAGTTTTACACCCAGGATACAGGAGCAGTATAGCACGCTATTCAATCAGCATAGAGATTAAGGCTATAAATACTACATTCTTACTCTTCGCCATAGTAATCTACAGGTATACAGTAAAGCATTCAACCCAAATACTTACTTTAATTTATAGCTTATTTATAGTAATAAGCTCCTCTAGAGCATAGTAGGGTTTACTCTTTATTATAACATCTACTAGATTACTATCTCCACTAATCCACTTAATCTTAGCTAGACATGGCAGAACCCGACCCAGAACCCAGAACCCAACCCAACCCAATAGGTGTGGGTTCAGGTTCGGGTTTTCAAATTTGCTGACTAAGCGGGTTGGGTTGGAAAAGGGTTGATCCGCGGGTTACGGGTTATACCCATGGGTTGGGTATTTTTTGGGTTATTGGGTTGGGTATGGGTTGGGTGCAAACCTATAACCTAGTAATAAAAAATACATATAATTTACAATAAATATAATTTATTTTTATACTAATAAAATCTTAGTATTTTAATATTATTTCTTTAACTCCTAGTTAATATAAAAAAAATATATAAGTTTTTATAAAGATATTATTTTTTTAATTAAAATAAAAGTTATAATAATATAATTTGATTTATAATCTTATACTAATATTTAATTTTTTAATTTTTAAATTTTATTATTATTTCTAGGACCCTAGATTTATATATAAAAAATATATAATATTTTATAAATATCTACTTTTTTTTTAAAATTATTAAAATTTAAAGTTATAATAACTAAAAACATTACTAAGAAGCATATAATAATTAATATAAAAATCTTATATTAATTATAGAATCTCTAGATTTTAATATTATTTCTGGGACCCCGGGTCAATATATAGAAAATATATAATTTTTATAAATATCTAAACTTTTTTATAAATTATTGAAATTTGAAGTTGCAATAACTAAAAACATTATCTCAGGCTGGGGGTATATAATTAATATAAAAGTCTTATATTAACCACAGAATCTCTAGATTTTAATATTATTTTTAGGACCCCGGGTTAATATATAGAAAATATATAATATTTTATAAATATCTAAATTTTTTTATAAATTATTAAAATTTGAAGTTGCAATAACTAAAAATATTACTAAGAAGCATATAATAATTAGTATAAAAATCTTATATTAACTATAGAACCCTTAATTCTTAGTAGATTAATACTAGAATAAGTTTATTATAATCAGCTAATTAGTAGTTATTTATTAAATCTATTCTAGTATTATTCTACTAAAATCTAGGGATTCTATATAAAATATTTTATTAGTAAATTGATTTCTCTAGGTTGCCGGGAAGAAATATATATATCTAGATACTAACTTCTAATAAAAAAATTAATCTAGATTACTAACCCAAATCTTAATATTAGCTAATAAAATTGAATATATATATATAATTAGACTTCTAGATTTTATATATTTATTTAGAATTAAAAAATATTTAGATTTAGGCTTATTATTTAATATTTAAATAAATTTAATTTATTATTCCTATATAAATTAATAATTGAAATTAGTATTTATGTATATTTAGTCTAGTTAGTAAAAATTACAATTTTTTACTAGAGTTCGAATCCTAGTTATATTAATTTTTTTTTAATTACTAAGCTAGTTACTTATCGATAAGAAGAAACTAGTCTAAAACTAGTTCTAATTAGGAAATATATATAAATATATAATCTTAAATTACTATTTACATTCTAATACTGTAATATATATTAATAATAATTCTATATTCTTAGATAATTCTAATAGAAAATATATATATATATATAATTTATACTATAATATAATATAAATTTATTATATTTAATAATTTATAAAGTTAAGTTTAAAAAAATAAATATTTAATATAAAATACATATTAGTAATGTATTGAAATGTATTGTAATTTGAAATATATGAAACTATTAAGTAAAATTAAGAATAAATTAATAAAATATAAAAAAATAATATATATTTATCTAATTATTTGATTAAATATAAGAAATATCTAATAAATTAATATTTATTTTAGATTTTATAAAATTAGTATATGGGTAAGGGCTGGGTTCAGGTAACCTGAACCCATTATAACCCAATCTAACCTGATTAATAAGTAGTCTAGCTGTTTTAGGCTAGACCTGGGGTTTCGGGTTATAACCCAACCCAACCCTTGGGTTTCCAGGTTGGGCCGGGTTATGGGAAAACATGGACCCGAACCCGGCGGGTTGGAAGGCAATACCCCAAAACCTACCCCAACCCACCCCATTGCCATGTCTAATCTTAGCAATTTCTTAGCATTCATACAACTAATATAGGCACATAAGATCAATTATAAGCCACTTCTCTTATATTATACTAAGCTTAATAAGACATTTGTATAGGCTCTTTAAATCAGTATATACAACAAGCAGTAAGGGCTCCACGAGATATAGAAACTACGTAACTATAGATTTAATAGCTACAGCAATGTTAAATCCATAGGTCATTCTATATATCTCAGAAGTGAGTACACTTTGGGTCATATGCTTATACTTAATAGAGAACTAATATATAATATTCATGTTGCTTGCTGTATTAGCAAGGATAATAATGAACCTAATTTATAAGGTTAGGTCCTTATTATTAGCAAATAAAGCATCAATAAAAATAATAAGCTAAAGAGTCTTAATATTAAGCAATATAAATCATAGTCCTTATAATATATTAATATATTACTATTTAAGTCATTTATTAAGCGCTTTTATATTATCTTTTATAGAGTTAATTACTTGCACAGTAAATAATAGATTAAATACAGCTTTAGATTAATATATTAAAGTGATATAAATGCTAAATATATATTAAGTAATATACTATTTTATAAATATTATATTCTTCTAGATCTTCTCTTTTAAGCTTATTATATCCACATTCTATTCCTATATAATATAAATTAGAGTGTATATATATTCTTAAATAAATATAATCCCCTAGATAGACTCTAAAATAAGACTACTATTAAACTTTAGAGGTTTCTTATATATAAGCTCTTCCTAGGGCTTATATATAATTATAATAGCTTTAATCTTCTCTTACTTTTATACTATAAATTAGCTATCTACTAAGAGCAGTATATTATTAGTTTATATACTAATAATATTAAAGTCTAAGCTTAGATCTATATAGTAAAGAAGATATAGATTAAAGATAAAAATTATTATATTTAGCTAGTCTATATAATAATAATAGTATATATAGAACTAGTAGTTATCTGCTTTAGAAATACTATATAAGAGCTAAATAATCTTAAGAATTTAGTTTTAGAAAGTAGTAATAAGCTCTAGTAGTAGTTATATATAAAAATTATAATTAAATAATATTATTAACTATATATAGGCCTATATAATATCTCTTAAATAGAGCTTTAAATCTTTCTTATATAGCGCTAGTACTAATATCAAGTATTAACTATAGCGCTAGATTATAGATAATTCTATTAAAATGTAGGTCTTTCTAGCGTTATTATAAGCTTATATAACTAATCAGGATTTTTTAAAAGCTTTATTTATTCTAGGGTTTTTGACTTTGTCTATAAATTATAGATTAAATATATATATACTAGAGAGAATATTATTCTTATTAGCTATTTTAAAGATTTCTTTCTTAATCAACCTATTAATCTCTTTCTACTATGAATTAGCGAATTGATGTGCTAGTGCTTTATATATTAGTTATATATAGATCTCTAATTAGTATAGTAGGATCTTAACTATAGATTAGAATTAGGATATAGCTAGCTTAGTAGGTGCTCTCTTAAGAATATCTTTCTAGATAGATTCTTTAGGATCTTCCTCTAATGATTCTTAGTATGGTTTAACAATAGTAGTACAGAATAGAATAGATCTATTTAAGAGTAAGATCATATATATTTCTCTATTAATATTAAGTAGTTTATATAGTCTAGTCTATTTACTAGTATAGCTAGTTCTTCCCTTATATTATATAAGCATATTTAAATTTAAGGATAGTAAGTGTACTAGAGTCAATAAAAGTCTATTATAAATATTAAGTATATCCTTAATATTATACTTAGTATGTATTTTTTATACTTTAATTATTACTTTTTATATTACTATTACTCTTTATGTTATTAATAGGGCAGATAGATTATACTTAGTTATATATAGATATACTCTAAATATAAAAAGAGTAGAGATAAGGCTATTAAAACTTATAATATTATTTATAGCTTTAATAGCCATCTATAGTATTATATTAATTAATATATCTAGGGCTTTTTCTTATATAATTAGATAGATATAACATAGTATAGTATAATAGTATTCTATAGCTCTAATTAACTAGTAGGCTTTAATAGGTATACTAATAGTTATAATACCTAAGAATATAGTAAATTAAGTAAATTCTTTATTTATAAAGTTCTTACTAGTATTAGTAATAATAAAATTAGGGGGTCCTAGATATATATCAATCTATATTATATATAATATATCCTATATAGTCCTTGTGGATAGATTTAGCAACTAATATGTGGTGTTATAACGTATTGCTTTATTAATAATATATAGTATAGCTTTACCCTCAATATACATAACATCTATAATAATTAAGTGGTTAAAATTAACATTATTATATACAATGAATCGGAATCAGCCTAGCAATTTACTATTAATCTAGTAATAGTAGTAGAATCTATAAATCTATTTAAGTACTTTAGTGTTCATGCTATAGCCATTAGCCAGCACAGTCTAGCAATTAAGATAGATGTTTTATTGATAGGTATCTAAATTAGTAGTATAAACAGCACAATTTAACATCTATAAGAAAGCATAGGTTCTTGTTAAGTAACTCTATGATGTATGTTTTGAAGGAGTAATTCTAAACAAAAAAGAGATAGCTATATTTTTATATTATTAGAGTAGTATCTAGCTTTAATCCTACTAGAATATTATAGGTATTATTAAAATAGATCTTTAGGTGGTCTAAGTCCTTAAGGCAGAATATAAATAAGATTATAGATTCTAATATATAAAATTATATAGTGCTAATCAGAGTGTAAAGATTAATAGATCTTATAGATTATAAGAGATTATCTAGTCTGAATTTAATTTCTATAGCTTTAGTAATTATTAAGTTAATTACTACTCCTCTAGTGGTTTTCTAAAGAATAATATATTAACTATAGCCTACTATTAAATGCTTAGCTACTTTATTATTAATTAATATATCTTAGAATTGTGCTTTAGAATAATATTATGCTAAGATAAAGGTTTTTAGGGTTCTATATCTAAGATACAGAACTAGTTCTAATTTATTATATTCTAATATTAGTAAATTAGTATCTAGTATTCTAGATAGCGCACTTAGAGCATACTTTATAATATAGTTAGATAATTTAGTAATTAAAGTCTCACTAAAGGTATTATATAAATTAACTTTTATTATAAAGTAATTATAGACTAGCTTCTAATCTAAGAATAGATTAAGAATAGCTTCTATAAGACTATTAATAGGGTCTTCTAGGGACTTTCCTTTATATTCTATAATATATTAATCTATATAGTTATTAATATTATTTTAGATCTTTTCTCAAGCACTTTCATATTCCTTGTTAGTATAATTTATAGACTAGTATCTAGGTCTTTTATATATAAAATATTATTTTATACTATAACTATTAAAGCAGGAATAGCTTGGGTAATAGCTATAATATAGAGAACATTTCTAATACTTATAATATTAGTAGTTAGTATAATACACTTTAGAATTATTTACTAAGACTAGATTTTAGATAGCTTAGTATATATTCTAGTATTAATTTATATTTATATAGAGATCATTAATAAGATCTAAAATAGTATTTATAGATCTTCTAGTAGCTATTTAATATATAGAGTGTATATAGGTTGCTTTAATAATCTTACTCTAAAGATAGACTAGGATTTAGAGTTAGGGATTAATTAAGTGTATCAACTTTTATAGTATTTAGATCATAATTTTTAGATATTATAAAGTATCTTTACTAGGATTATTCTTAATAATCTATTAGAGTATAGTATGGGACTATTAATACTTAATAATTTATTAATATTCTTTATCTTTAAAATATTATTAGATAGTTTTAATAGAATTAGTTTCTTAATCTTTCTATATATATTACTATAAGTAGTAGTAATCTAGGGCTTAGCTCTTAAATATAATAAAGAATACTAGTCTATATACTTTAAAGCTATATAATAGATAAATCTAATAATAATAATTATAAAAAATATTAAGCTTAAAGTTAAAGGAATTATTACTATCTTTATACTTTATATTATCTATATAGAGCTTTATAAGATATATAAAACTAGATATAATTACTAATATAGTTCTAGTTGCTTCTTTTATAAATAGTATAGTAATTTCTCTATAATAGGATATAAGACTACTATAAATTATAGCTATAGTAGTCTCTTAGGATATAGCTTCTTAGGGCATATTTTCTTAAGGAAGAAGTTTATAGAATTATAGATTATATAGGCTTGCCCTAACTTTGCGTTCTAGAATAGGAATTATTAATATTTTAGACATTATTAGTTCAGTATATTTTATTAGTTCTAGGTTATTATTATATATTGCTATAAGTTTTGTGAATTTCTTGTAAAGTATAGTCTATAAGCTAAGAATCTTACTAGTCTTAAAGTGGTTAGTAACTTTAGGTTTAATCTAAGATCTTAGAGTTAATTTAATAAGTATAATATATAGATTTTTAGTGATTTTCTAGGGTTTTTTAGAGCTTATATATACACTATTAGTATAGAGATATATAGTAAGATAGTAAAGATTAAAAAATAAAATCTTCTTAAAGTTAGTAAAGATCTATTTTTTAAAATCCTAATAAAAGATTATCTATAGTATTATATTATATATATTAGTATATAAATTAAGCTTTACTATTATATAAATATTAAGTATTTTATAGTTCTTATTCTCTAGGTTAAAGTCTAGAGTAGTAATAATCTAGGTTAATATTATTATTAATTCTTAATATTTAGGATTTAGTATTGAGGGGATTAGTAGTTCATAAGTAACTAAATATATATAAATTAGGGGTTGGAATATAGTAATCTAATCTATGAGATCTTACTAATTAGTATTGGTTTATCCTGGTCTAATAACATAAAATATAGATTAGAGAAAGACTATTCTAATAAGCCTTCTAATAAAGTAAAGGGAATCTATGTTATATTCCTATTATTCTACTTGCTTACTAAGAAATGGGGGTGCTGGGGATATAGTATATATTTAAGGCCTTCATATAAATAGGCTATGGAGTGCTGTAGAGCACTCCGGCGCATATCTGTAGCAAAGTAAGGGGGTGCCCAGTAACTAGGCACGTTGCTATATATCGGTTCAGCTATTCGCCTACCTGATTCGCTAGGTGCGAATCAGGGTGCGAATCGACGTTCCGACACTAATATCTTATATATAAAATATTTTTCTTTTATATAAAGCTTTTATTATTTACTTTATATTAGCTTTAATATATTCTTATTATTCTTACTAAATCTATTATTCTTTTTAATACTAATTTAATTCTTCTAGCCATCTTTTTTAGAATTATTCTTATTATTATAATTTTTAAAGGCTTATTTTTTATTTTTAATAATAATCTCTAATTAATTCATAGTTTAGTAGTATTCTTACATAAAATCTTAATAAAATAAGTTATTTATATAGTTTATCTTTTTATTATAAGATTAGTAACTTAGACTTCTAGGCCTTAAATATAAAATTTAATAAAAAGTCCTAGAATTTAGTATTATTCTAATATAACTAGTATAGTTTATACTTTAACTTTATAATCCTATTTATATTATAATAAATAGTTTTAAAATATTTAAAAATATCTTCTATATTATAATATTACTTAGATAAGTCTTTTTAGAAATAAAATAATAAATACTTTATTATCTCTCTTTTATATATACTCTTAACAAATTATATATATACTAATATAGTTAAATAATAATCTATATTTACTTCTAACTTATTTTTAATATTAATTATCTAAGATTTAAAAATTAGATCTTCTTTATTACTAAAATGCTTATTATCTAATAGCTTTAAAATTTTTTTCTAGCTTATTAAGAGGATTACTTAGGGTTAGGGTTAGGGTTAGGGTTAGGGTTAGGGTTAGGGTTAGGGTTAGGGTTAGGGTTAGGGTTAGGGTTA